>JAPMUY010004168.1:145000-298632 GCA_026901105.3 Galaxias olidus
CCCTTGGGATAGTCGAATCTCTTTTGTGATATTAAAGTAAGTTGTCATTGAGATAATAAAGTCAATGTAAATGATTTATTTTATACCACAGATCTCTTTCTATGTTGTAGGTTTTGAGTCTCTAGATCACATGACCTCGCAAGTAATATAAAAAATATAAGAAATGTTTAATCAATAAAGTAAGAGATGTGCGTCACTTGGGATAAATCACAGACTATTTCATTATTGCATTACAGTCCTTAGGTCAAATGACGTATTAAAATTCAAATATTATTTCAAGTCAAATATGACATTAGAAATGATTTATGTTACTTTATAGATAAAGTAAAAGGTGTGCATCACACCCCACTGAGTATTGTGGTATAGGTCAGGGGTTTCTAGCTTAATAGACCTTACAGCTATTTAAATTAATTCCTATATTATTTTCATGGAAATATATTATTAAATATTTCAAATACTTTCTCAATGAAGTAAGAGGTCTGCGTCATGTTGAACACCGCACTGAGCTGCATACCACGTTACCTTGAAGCTACTGAAATTCAAATAACTTTTTTTTTATTATATAAAAACATATTTTAAAGACTTCATCAATAAAGTAAAAGGAGTGACTGAATATTCTGTCTTTTGGTTATGCAAGATACTATTGAGATATTACAGTACTGCATTCATGATCCTTAAATAATCATTGGAGGCTGGCTTTCACTAGATTAGCCAACGTGAAACTGGCTTTTCCACTGTCTCCAACCGTTGTCCCTGCTCTCACTTAATCTGTTTAGTTGAGCTGGTTAGCTTATGATTCATAATGAATAAGTCAAAACAATCGTCTCTAGTGAGCTCCTTAGTTAAATGCGGACAGTTACTGTGCAGCCCCCCAACCACAAACACATCTTCGTCCCCCCTCCCCCAACCTCCCCCCGCACACACACACACTCAAAGATACTTTATATTTCTAGGATTAGCGTTAGAAAAATCACAAATTGAAGGATTCCATTAATCCTATGCATATTGCTCCCTGTGGTATATTGTGAGCTACGCTTTCCTATTTTTCTGCGCCATTTTGACAAGTCCTATGACACTGCCCTGTCCTCTGCTCAGCACACATTACTTAGGTGGATTAAAATAGGTGGTTCGCTGACGCTTTGTCAGTCACTTAAGGTTCCTGAAATGTGTGAACATTTTTGGGAAGAGAACTTTCAATATGCAAATAACTATAATATTTGAAGAGATTCTATATTTACGTAATTGTTATTAGTCACAGAAGACTACATTGGGGACAGTTTATGACATTTTGACACAGTTCATCTTCGTGGGCAACAGATGGGCAATATTGAGTGCAATTATTGCCAGCAAAGTTTTTCATGAATACCTTGTTCGTTTTCACAGTTTTCCATGTTGCAGAGATAGTCTCCATTCCCTATCTTGTCCAAAGAAAGGTTTCCGTTCACAGTCCAAAAGAATGCCCTTTGTGCAATGGTCTTCATTGCACATCAATTGGTCACATTCTGCATTATATTTAGTGAGAACTCGTTTTTTTTCTTTCTCTCAAATCTCATTGCATGTTCACGAGTTTGTTTTAGCCTGCTTTGTATGATGTTTCTTTTGCTCAGACTATGTCCCATCCAATTACCTTTTGTTTTCCTGTAAGTCTGTCTCTCTAGATAAATTCAGACTCTTCAGCTGAGCAAGCATTATAGAAGATTGAGGGATGAGGGTATTTAGTTGCAGAGAGAAACATTTGAGTCTGAAGTTCTGCGTGGGTAGAGACTGTAAAGCCACTGACAATCACTCAGGACAGGTTTCGTGCAGGATATGAGTTGATGACTGCACAGAACACTAGGAACTAGAACACTTTTTGGAACACTTTGGAGCTAGGAACAGATTGATTTTGAACACTTGAAATCACCAAGTGACCGAGAGTGAACCTTCACTAAAGCAGCACCACAAACTATTGGACTGTATCATCACACATGTTTTGTTGTTCTTATTGGTTCATTTGTGGCCCTCAGGGAAGTACTTTAGGGAGTGGGAGTGCATCCCCATCAAAAGACTGGAGACACAGCACGCTACCAAAAACACAGAAGTCCTCTGCTCTGTCACGATGTGAATGAATAAAACACAAGGCTATTGTGTTTGGGTTTCTATTGTTTTTTGAGGCACGATGCCTTCATCGTGTCTCGCAGGTCAACCTGTTGAAGACACAATAGACCTGGAGGTGTTCTCGGTGAGCACATCTGACTGCCTGTCTGAACGGTGCATGGAATCGAATCCAACCTTTAGTTCTTTCCCATCATCTGATTGCGCGAGGACTGGTGAAGCTTTTCCCAATGCTACTCTGTGCGTATGCCAATTGTTAACAAATTGCTTGTGAGTGGGTGATGTGGGTGTCGTTTGTATTTCAAACTTTAAGGCGCACCTGCAAAGCACAGAAAAATATGAAATGGACACATGTCTGTGCTTGGTAAACTGTGACGGTGGGTGCTGTTCAAAGAAGATATACCACATATGTCCTAAACTGTTTGATGCAGGCAAAAACAAAAGTTGCTTTCCAGAACTACATAAACATGCATTCTCCCTCCCCATCCTTCCATGTGTTTCCGCAGAAGCATCTCTTGGCCCAGGCCCTGGGTAGCTGCAAGCTCTCCTAGGGAGGTACCCCGTCACCCGTTTCACCCCCAGGAGCACGCCTATCCGGTGCCAATGAACGCCCTGCTGGCCAACCTCAGTGTTCCCGGGGGTACGGCCTTGTCTCTGCTGGGGGGCACGGAGAGCCCCTTCAACCTGACGGCGGCAGCCCTTTCTGGGGTACAGCGGGACGGGAGGACGGGAGCGGGCAGCTCCCTGGCTCCCCTCTGCACCTACTGCTGCTGCGGCCTGCTCAACCGCACCCTGGTGGTGGTGTTCATGGTCAGCCTGACCTTCGCCATCGTTGCCGGAAACGTGGTCACTCTCACCGTCTTCATGCAAACGCGACAGTCACACACGCCGCAGGGCTACCTGAAAGGTAAAGACAAGAGACAGAGAGGCTCAACTCACGAAACACAAGTCGTTTTCTACACTAAAACTTATCTTCCTTTATCAAGTTTTCTTTGATATTACAAGGACATGTTTCGTAAATGAACTAAATCAAACACTTGTAAGACCACAGGTTATTTTGGCAGCAAAGAATAGAGACCCCACATGATCTTATTGATGCTGTAAACAGTCTTAATGGGATCAGCGGTGAAATTCATTTGGACCCCCCGCAGCATCCCCCAAGCATTCTGAGCTTGTTTTAATAAACACTGCGTTCACAGAGAAGAGCATTGTATTCACACAGTGACAGAATGGGCTTAGACAGTCAGTGCTGCTGTTTAACCAGTGGCTTAGCCTCCATGAATTGCTTGCCTTTGCTCAGTCGAAAATAATACATAGACAGCAACTGGGCTATTTAATTCCTTCTCTATTTCAATGTGTTCACCCTGTATTTGGAAGTTTCCCTCCATAGCAAATAAAATGAACCGTGTCAGTTTTTTGGTTTATCTCGTTGGTTGATGGGGACAAAGTGCTGTTTGTGCTTTTCACGTTTCTGATTTAAAAGGGCTATCTGAATTGAAGTGTTCTTTTATGTTTTATTTTGTGTGTGACACGTGTGACGTCAACTTTGATTTCACGCGCCTGTGTCTTCATCTGCTTGCTGTCTTTCTTCTGCACTCTGCACCCCTTCCTCTCTCTCTCCCTCTCCCTTGTCCTCCTTCTCCTGCAGTGTCTCTGGCCGTAGCGGACATGATGGTGGGAGTGCTGGTGGTCCCGTTCTCCGTCTACACGGAGATCTCCCTGATGGTGACCAGCGCTCCACCCATCTGGTACCAGGGCAGCTTTGCCTCCTCGCCCTCCTCTTTGGGTGGCCTGCTGGGCCCCTGGCAGCCCTGCATGCTGATTGGCCCTGTCTATGCCGGCTGCACCTTCGTCTCCATCAGCACCATCTTCCTCATGACGGTGGAGCGCAGCGTGGCCATCCTGTGGCCGCTGCACAAGGACCACCTGGTGACGCGGCGACGCACGCTGCTCCTCATCCTCCTCTCGTGGGCCGGCAGCTTCCTGCTCGCCATGGCACCCCTGGTCCTCAGCACCAACTTCACCCTGGAGTACAACGAGTGCAGCCGCATGTGCAACTACTCCCCCTTGATGATCGGAGGTCAACTGCCGCCGGACGCCAACATTCTGCTGCTGTTCCCCGTCTTCGATTTCACACTGCTCGGCGCCACCATGGGGGTGAACATCCTGTCCTTCACCAGCATACAGCGCTACACCCGCAAACGCAAGCTGCTCTCCGAGGGAAGCCAGGGGACGGAGGCGGGTGCGGCAGCAGCAGGAGGCGGAGGAGGAGGAGGCGGCTGTCAACATAGACCTTCTTTCTCGGACATCAAAGCCGCAAAGACAATCGGCATCCTAACATTCGCCTTCACGGCATCGTTCACCCCCATCGCGGTGTTTGTCCTGGGGAACGTTGTGGGCTTCACCTGGTGTAACTTCTCCTTCGTGGCCTTCTGGATCCTGACGGGGAACAGCTGCTGCAACGTCATCATCTACAGCGTCAGGGACCAGCGCTTTAGGAAGGGGGTCACTCTGCTCTTTCAGAGGGAGCCGTCACACCCGCACGGGGATAAGATCTGAGTACCGGGACACTGGAAGGAGCTGAGGGTGTCAGAAAAACATAGGGCTGCATATCGATGTGATACAATGTTTGTTTGTGTTTCAATTGTTCAACTTGTTCCCACATATTTTTGAGGCTCTGCATTTATCACTTAGCAAACCATTGAGGGGGCAATGTATTGTTTTGCATTTCTACTGGACCTTTGCACCCATTTTACATTCTTACAGCAACAGCAGGTGTTGCAAATAGCAGATGTGACAATTATGGCACGGATGCATGAAAAAAAACAAACGTAATGTCCAATCACAATGCTGTTGTACTGATGAAATGAACCCAGGCCAACTGCCATTTCACACCCTCTCCCGCGGCGAAAGAGTGAACCTTCACCCTGACTTGTCTGTGGAACAGCCAGCTCCTATGACTGTAAATGGCATAACTACATAGTCATAGGGGTTGACTAAATCACACACAGGTCACATACCAATACTGCCAGAAGCACTGGCACAGCGCGTCCTCCTCTGGGATGCCAGACTCCCTCTGAATCCCAGCACAGCAGCCAGCCAGCCAGCCAGCGGGGACTGCACATTTAGCTGGCCCGCCTCCTCAGCTCTGCCTCTGATTTTCTGTGGCTAGATTAGCCACTCTCCTTGTTCCTCCGGCTCAACGACAAAGAGGGCTTCAACTGACAGTTCACTGACTTCAGGGACCAAATTAGCAGTATTTTTACAGTGTCAAGGAGTCTTTTATCACAATTGCTTAGCCTAAGCACTTCTTGCAGTACCCATTTCAATACATGATTCCTTATACCTGAGGCGGGTCTGAGGGATTTATATTTAAGAGAGATCTGAACATGCACTTTGACATATTAAGTGAAAATATGTGACACATGCCATCTTACATCAGACATACTGTACATGCTTATTTTTGCAAAAATGTCTTGAATATTGTCTTTTACTTTTGCTACCATCTTTTTTTGCTGAGTTATTGGTTGAATGAATGAATGAATGAATGAATGAATGAATGAATGAATGAATGAATCACGGGGGGACAATTGAATGCATGCATTTATAGAAGTCTACAAACAAAGAGTAACTAAAGTGAAGTACTCTTCTTTTAGTCCTAGAGTTTTCCTTATATGGTGCAAGGGGGGAAAGAAGGAAGCAATTGAGAGAACACAGAAACAGTAAGCCCCTTAAGGTGTGAGTTCAGTTTTCTTATTACATTGAACTACTTCACATAAAGTGCTGTATAATTTTTACATTTACATTTAATACTACATTAATACAATCATCTAGTATGTTCCTCCCATTCAACTACAATTTGGGACGTATTCATAACAAGCGTCACCAAATGATTACATTATTTTTGTCCCTTCTTATCAATTGCTTTCTTTTTCTAAACAAATTGGTTGGAAAACAGTGTGCCTCATTAGAAGTAATGTACAATAAAAATTCCTTTCAATACCATGTCAGGAATTACAAAAACACTACCACAGTTTGGTGACATACATACCTTATTAGTTGTCAGGTAACTATTTTCTTATCCGGTAGCACACATAATTTGAACATCCAGTGTAGTGTAAATTGAGCGTTTCCTTCATTTAATGCTACACTGACATTTTAAATGATTGAGAGATTTTGTTAAAAGTAAAAGAAAAAAAGCACTGTCAATAAAACATCTGCTGTTTTATGTATTCTTTCACAAGCTGCTGTACAAAACATTCTGTTAAAGTTGCCGTGAAAGATGTTGAGACACAGTACAACAAATTTACAGTATTCATGCTGTGTATTCATAATTAGATTTGGTAATACAGTAATAAATGCATTGTAAGGAAGACTTCATTCGTGAGTGGTTTGCGGCTTAGCCACTGAGAGTAATGGCTCCAGACAGCCCTGAAGAACTTTGAGGCCTCTGCTTTAAAATCTACAGCCTCAGCAGCACTCACACATGCATGGGAAACGCCACTCCAGTTTCCGTTTGTCTCAAAATTGTAGTCATTTGTTTTGAGGAGCGTTTGAGGATCAAACTGTACCTGATGACCAGTACGTCTAGGAAGGTAGCTTCTGACTACTGTGGCTTCGGTCGCATACCGCCAGAGAACAAAGACTGAGGTACTAAAGGTGACATGGTGATGGCTGACTGTACTGCAGGGTGACGGTATGCACAGTATGTGACATGGTGATGGCTGACTGTACCGCAGGGTGACGGTATGCACAGTATGTGACATGGTGATGGCTGACTGTACCGCAGGGTGACGGTATGCACAGTATGTGACATGGTGATGGCTGACTGTACCGCAGGGTGACGGTATGCACAGTATGTGACATGGTGATGGCTGACTGTACCGCAGGGTGACGGTATGCACAGTATGTGACATGGAGATGGCTGACTGTACAGTATGTGACATGGAGGGTGACGGTATGCACAGTATGTGACATGGTGATGGCTGACTGTACCGCAGGGTGACGGTATGCACAGTATGTGACATGGAGATGGCTGACTGTACCGCAGGGTGACGGTATGCACAGTATGTGACATGGAGATGGCTGACTGTACTGCAGGGTGATGGTATGCACAGTATGTGACATGGAGATGGCTGACTGTACTGCAGGGTGATGGTATGCACAGTATGTGACATGGTGATGGCTGACTGTACTGCAGGGTGACAGTATACACGCCAGGGAGGCAGGATGTATGCCCGGGTGACAGGATGTGCCGTATGTGACATGGTGATGTCAGCCTCTCGTTTTTTATTCTCTTGTCTCATATATCAATCACACACACTGAGACAGTTAAACGGAGGGAATTCTAGGTCAAGAGACAAACATGCGACACTGCAGGTAAATTGCGTGGATCCCAGGTGGATTGAAGTTGAATGAGCAGGTAGGTGAACAGAACGGTCAGTGTGTGTGTGTGTGTGTGTGTCAGTGATTGGTGTACACTGTATGAGATAGTTCGAGTGGTGTATAGAGATATATATATACGTGTATAGAGATGGTGATGGGGGAGAAAGTGCCATGGAATACATATGTGTGTTCAACGCAATAAAGAGCAGTAAAAGGAGCGTAACAAGTTCACGATCAGCAAATGAAAAATTCATGATTGGTGGTGAATTGCGACCTGTTCACACGCAGGTGAAATGGATGTTTGTCATTCTTAGAGTCTGTAGGTGTGTGTGAGTGTAAGCGTGTGGGGATGTGCCTTACGACATTCCCTTATGTAAAGAAAAGCAATTTCATTTGATAATAACGCATGTCACTTTGGGATGGAGGGAAGGAGAGAAGAGGGAGGGATGGAGGGAGAGAGAAGCTGATGCCTGATGTTAGAGGCCCTGCAGAGGAAATGAGATAACAGCAAATTCTTCCCTCAGCATTAGGATGAAATCAATTATTTGACACATGCCAACTCAGAAAACCCAGATCAAGAAACAACCACGCTGGACTGCATTGTGTGTGTGTGTGTGTGTGTGTGTGTGTGTGTGTGTGTGTGTGTGTGTGTGTGTGTGTGTGTGTGTGTGAGAGAGAGAGAGAGAGAGAGAGAGAGAGAGAGAGAGAGAGAGAGAGAGAGAGAGAGAGAGAGAGAGAGAGAGAGAGGGAGGGGGTGCGGGGGGGTCACAAGCAGACAGAGAGAACAATAGATGGAGGAGCTATGGTCAGATAAAAGGGGAAAAAGGGTCAGCGTGGAGGAACATAATGAACAAGAGGAAGAGACAGTGTGTCCCCAAAAAAGAACCCGAGAGAGGAGGGGGTTACTGTTGTGAGAGGGAGAAAGAGGCAAAGACTGGCGTAGGTAAAGACACAGATATGTGCTTAGAGGTACAAGTGGAGTTGCAATTTGCATGACAACGATGTTTCTGAGTCACTCAGAAAATCCATTATAAGTGGTTCACTAATTAATCCACAGTCTGGAGGAATTTTCCCTTGATTTTTGAAGTCGCATCTTGATACACATCTCAAGCACCAGCAACCATTTAATGAGATTAACGTTCACATATGGTATAAATTAACGATTTTTTTCTACTTTACAACTTTTTAAATCCCTTTCAAACACTTTCCAAAACAATTTCCGACAGTTTACAAGTTCATATGTATTTCTTACACAGTTCAATAGACTAAATAACACAATTACATGGTTCCAACTTTTTTGGAAGTAACTGACGAACTTCCATCAATTCTCCTTCAGCAGAGATCGTTTTTTGAGAAATTGAGTCTAATTTTCTTATATTGCACTTGACAGCGACAAATACTCCATGTGAAAACAGGCTAGTTACTGAGTAGATCGATACTCCTCTCTGCATTGAAGGATGTTTATTATTGCTTGTGGATGGCAGAGGGTTGTTTACCAGTTCTTTCTGAAAGCCCTGCCATCTGATTCGCTTGTTTCCAAGAAACATAAGTTCATTTCAAGTTATGTGTCAAGTTAATTTCTTGTTGTCAGAGGGGAGCAACATAATTATGTTTGTTCCTGGCTTTTGCAGTGAACCACAATTGACAACTTTTATTTATCGAGTAGCTGTGTTTAATACTTTGAGCAAATGGACTTGTGCCAAACATTAAAATGCCTCTTTCCTTCATAGAACATCTTTCAGGGGGTGTCTCAGAGGTGGAATAGCCTGAGATGCTGATGTGGGAACACCACAGTCTGTTTACCATGTAACGGTGCGTCGTTTTCTCATGGTCCATGGTGTTCCGATATGCTTCCTCCCATCCATCCCATGTCTTCCTCTCTAATATAACCTTATACACCCTTCAATAAATTCATTGGGAAAACAGAACCATTAGACCTGTCATGTGCTCATATTAGTGTCTGTTTGTTCTCCCATCGGGAAAATGAAAAACATGCAGAGCTAAATTTTTTGACAGGGATGAAGTTAAGTCAGCGGTCTTCCTTTCCCGGGGCAAACATTTACAGTATTATCTCAAGCGGAAGAATATTTTTCAAAATCTTTCATGTATCTGACAGTCATGACAGGTAGGGCTGGGTCTGTGTGGAGCTGTGAGCCTGCTATCTATAAGGAGCTGCCAGGAGCCACCACCACTTACCACAAAGGTTACTCAGACTCAGCTGGAGAGACGGGCCGATGCAATTTTCACTGTGAAAGCATCCATCAGCAGCAGGATGAGGGAACAGACTGCCTGTTCCTTAGCTGAATATTATTTAGTCAAAGGTCACAGTGGGAACCTGTCCATCCACTCACTCACTGATGGCTCCTTTATTGAGTGCTTTTTTATTTATTTATTTTTTTACTTAGCAAAGTGTAGTCTGTCCTCCAACTGGTGGCATTTCCAGATCACCTCCCGTCCAAGAAAACTGCTAAAAGAGATTTAGGAGAAAGCAGAAAAGGAACGAAAGAACAGCTTCCACCAGAAGCCGGTAGAATAAAGCTTCCTAAGTAAACACACCATCCATTTACACCGTTAACAGGGCAACCTTAGGATTCATATAAACACAGATAGATATAATAATAGTAATCCAATGTATTATTCTGTCCAAACATATAGAAAGTTAAATTAACCTATTTAACATAATAGGTTCATTTAAGTATTTCAAAACTTTGTTTTTTGAAACAAAAGTTTGCAAGTAAATTAATATAGGGGGTCTTAGGAATTTGGTATTCAGACAAAACATATTATTGTTATTTTTTATTCAGTGTATGGAACAAATTGAGCTAGAAACTCACTGTACTCTGTAAATAAGTAGCAGGGTTTTTATTACAAATTTTATAAATTTAATAATTGAGGTAAAGTGACAATTAAAGTATTTAAATTACACAGAAATCCCCATTGATTTAATTGTGTTTAAATGTGAAAGAAAATATGGGACTCTTAGAAAACAATTTAGACTGATTTAGGGAATTCGAAAGTGAATAATTATTGATAAAACATGGCCCTTTTATCATGTACATTTGCAGTCAACATGACTTGCATTGCTGTTTATTGGTTTTTCATTTAGTAAACTCTGTGTCTATGGTCAGATTTGGGTAGGCCTACTACTGATATTCTGATGTGCAAAGACACATTTTCAAGGAATGCTTTAAGCTTTAAGGACCCAACAACTTTTAAAAGAGCAAGGTAGGCTATGGTGAAGAAGAGGAATAACGTAGGAGAGACACAATTGCAACCAAACAGTCACATTAGTCTTCTTTTTGCAATGTGATTTCTATCTAGGTCACAGCAGGGCACTGTTGATCTCTCTTCCAGAAATGTGGCGCCCATAGCCACACCCTGACCCACACACACAAGCACACACAAACATGCACACGTACACAAATGTGCTCGTGGACACACCCAGATATACACAAATTGTACAAACACACACAAAAACACACACACACTCACACACACACACACACACACACACACACACACACACACACACACACACACACACAGACGTTTGAAATATTTTGAGCAGCAACGCTGTGAGCAAGGACACAGTGTAGGATAGGGCATGGAGAATGGGCCTTAGCATTTGGTTGGTTCATGTTGTTGTTGTTGTTGTCCCCCCCCCCCCCCCCCCCCCCCCACCACCACCACCTATTCTCTTTTCCTCTCTGTCCCAATTCTTTTCAAAAAGACATTTGTATTTCTGTCCCCCAGCGCTGTAAGGGACAAATTATGTATGTGTGTCAGGAGCAACCAAACACAGTCCACCTGTGGAAGGCTGGCTAGCTTTCGGCACTGGCAGGGAGCACGAGCAGCTGGAGATAGCAATGGTGTCTGCAGAAAGCCATGTTGATAAAGGAGCTACATCATAGCTTCAAATGAAAGTGAAGATAACGTTTTGTTATTTATAACTTTATACATTTTATAGCTGTGAACTTCATATCAGTGTATTTTTTTTAATGAACCTATACTCTGCAAAGCCTACAGTGAAAGCATACAGAGGAGCTTGAGATTGGTTGCTTTTTTTAAAAACCACCTCCATCTCTCTGCTCTCACCAATCGATATTTCTGGTAGATGGTGTTGGGGTTCTGACCCCACTGACAATAGATCCCGGGACAATTTGCAGCAAGCGGACTTACGGTCATTGGGAAAGCAGGGTGACCACCCACTGAATCATTAAAGTTGATTCAAGTTGGCTGATTACCCTCAATCAACACATATCGACTTCCACGTATATCGACTGAACTACTGCATGTAAAATCTCTGGAAGTCAGGGTCGATGATATTACCTATTTGATTTTTGCCTGTCAGTCAAAGCTTCGATGAATCACAGGCACTAAACTGAATAAATTGCTGAAGGGCAAAACTCTTAAATTCCCCTCATCTGACCTGAACAAAATAATAAGATAAATTATAACACGGGCTTTGTAAGCGAGCTATTTTATAGCTGGTTGTTGTTCCAGAGGCATTTCTCTTTTCTCTTTCTCTCAGTCTATTTCTCTCTGTCTATCTATCTATCTATCTATCTATCTATCTATCTATCTATCTATCTATCTATCTATCTATCTATCTCTCTCTCTCTCTCTCTCTCTCTCTCTCTCTCTCTCTCTCTCTCTCTCTCTCTCTCTCTCTCTCTCTCTCTCTCTCTCATCCATCTCTCTCTCCATCCATCCATCCATCCATCCATCCATCCATCCATCCATCCATCCATCTATCTATCTATCTATCTATCTATCTATCTATCTATCTATCTATCTATCTATCTATCTATCTATCTATCGTCTATCGCTTCCGTCATTTGCCTGGTATAATCCTGGTTGTCGCTGCCAGTTACAATTTCAAGCCAACCATCACTGGAGATGGGACTGCATGTCCTTAGAGGTTCACCTCATGGCCCCAGCGACCCCACCCAAATGTACGCGTAATCTAGATTATTCATAGGGCCTTCAAGTCACAACCACACACTGGCCTCAGCCTATGGCTGACGAAAGGCTGCCCTTTGTGGACCCAGCCTTTGACTACAAAACACACTGGTCCCAGATCTGTTAAACCAGTGGTTCTCAACCCAGTCCTCAAGGACCCCCACCCATTCCAGGTATTTAATCTTCCCAGTTTCTAACACACCTGGTATAATTAGTCTCATACAGCAAGGCCTTGACTAATTGCACCAGGTGTGCTGGCACTAGGGAAGATCCAATTCCTGGCGTGGCTGGGGGTCCGTGAGGACTGGGTTGAGAACCACTGTGTTAAACCACCAAAGACCTTTGGTGATGTAGCGCTGAAAATGCTGCAGTACCACACTACTACTTGTTGTCAATGCACATGTACAGCTGCGTTTATCAAACGTTTCTTGATTGAAATTCTAATCTTGAAACACTAATCTCGCCAAGAGCTTTCATACACCGGAGTGTCGGTATTTGAGTTGTATATATGCCATGTGGCAGGCTGTAGGCCCTTCCCGTTTTCCCATCATGCTCGATCATTTGGCCCCTATTGTGCACACAGGATGTCCACCCATACAGCATTTCCCTCTCGAACAACGTTGCCGCATGAGAGGGCTCACAGTTAGAGTTTCCATCTCATCATTTGGATTGGATGGTGTTCTCACTCAAAGAGACGAATCACCTCATGATGAAACAGCTCGAGTGTACGGAATAGATGCACAATGACACTCATCACAACACATCTTGCCATAAAAAGCGATGGCACGCCACAGCCGTAAAGATGCAATCTTTCAATCAAATCTCACACTTAGGAGAGGCGATGCTCCAGTAAGCAGATATTGTCTTACACATTATCCTTGGATAATAAAAAAGAAGGAAATCTCCAGTTGATTTTTTTAGGGGGAGGAACGAGGCATGCCTGGGCAATCCCATATCTTTATACCAGGATTACGGTTTTCGTTTCTACATCATATGCGCCACTCTGAAGTGTAACAGGTGGGACTCAAACGTCACAATGTGTTTAATGTGAAACTCCACCGGGGGACAATGGAGACCAGGAGACCCCCCCCCCCCCCCTCCAACAAACCGCTGGTCCAGCCACAGAGGACAAGCCCTCTGGTTCTTCCTTCCATGTCAGACAGTCAAAAGGGTTGGACCACGGCTGGCCCTTTCGCGATCGAGTCTCCTTCCTTCACGCTCTCCTGGACTGATGAGAGTCCCATATGGCCTCACTGGATGTCTCTCTGCTGTGGCTGTTTGTTTATTCATTTTATCATTGGACGGAAGTTATGTAACACCTAAAAATATCCCCAGGACCGCACTAAATAAAGCAGAACCCTTGTTTCCGGACAGTGTCTACAGCACTCTCTGTCAGGTGCATTAAGCTCTGGCTGGAGAGATTAAAGAAAGGTCATCTCCCTTATTCTCGACCTGATGAACGATTTTGACAAAGTATATTAATCATGGTCATCTAGGCCAGATTAGATTAGATTTTAAGATTGAAGTGATGCATTTTCACTACAAACTTCATTAATCCAAACATAAATCCATAATTTTAAAGCCATTATATGGATGTTAATTGATTATGCTTGTCTATAAATCCTCATACATTCACACCTGACTCAAGCAACTCAAAATCGGGTAAGTATGTTGAACTAAATCATGGAGTGTCTTATATCTTGACTCTAGATTTAGACATCTGTGTTTGAAAGCGTGTCTGTATGTCTGTATGATTTCTGTCTAGCGTCCTGTCGGCCTGCCTGTTCTATGTCTATTTATGTGTGTGTGTGTGTGTGTGTGTGTGTGTGTGTGTGTGTGTAGGTGTGTGTGTGTGTGTGTGTGTGTGTCTTGATGGTCTGCTTTCCTGTCTGTCTATTACAAATTGTATGTTTAAACTCGAAAGTTCCACCAAGACAGCAGAAGATAATAGGTGTTGGCAGAGGAATGTATCCATGGCACAGCCCTCCTCTATCTCACACCTGTGTCTGCCAGTAGCCGGAGGCTCTTGCCTCTCCAGTGTCTTTCATAACAGACTGCCATCTGGAACAGCACTCTGTCCTTACCGCGCTTCGCCCAGCTAGCTCTGATCCCAGCCAAACTGTTCTGATAAAGGCATCTCTAACAAGGATTATAATACCCAAATAATTTTTTTCCTTCCAGAGCTCAGATCTTCTTCAATGTGGGTGCTCTGGCGTTGTTACTCACTTGCATTGGCCGCCATAACATTGTATCCACATTGAGGCAATTTCATGTGCACAGATCAACAAAGGCTATTTTTGTATGGGAAAGGCTGCCTTGAAAAAATGTATTGTCTGGAGCAATAAAAATTGTCCTGCCTCTATATTTGTTTTTTAAGCTTGAACATACGCATTGATAATCCTTCATCCAGGGAGGTCTTGGTGTGTTAGTTTAATACAGACAAACTAATAGCTACATTATACTAGCCACTACATGTGGGGAGTGGATGGTTAATGTCAGGGAACACTGTCGCTGTTTTGTGGTGTTTGTGGAAAATACCCTGGGATTCCCTGCAGCCACTCAGTCAACCTCTATTTGCTTCTAATAACTGGTGCATGGACACAGAGAGGGCGGGGCGAGGCTGCAGAGTGCTCTGATGAGGCTGGAGTTGGGTAGGGCAGAGGTGATGAGGCGTAGTCTTTCATGTGATCCGGAAGGGTCTGGGCTGTCATAGCTAAACCAGAACTGGTCCGATTTGCTTGGTTCTGGTCGTCGTATAATGCTGTAGTCATCTAAACGAGTGTTGTGGTTGTGGTTGTGACCTTTTCTGGTCCTGTCCAGTTCTTACATTTCCCCAAATAGCTGCTCTCACAGTAGCAGCAGCCGCACCAGTTACTCTCTGTCGCTGTGCCGCCTGCCGAGGTCTTTTCGCGGTGACGCCTAAGCGGGTCCGGGTGGCTAAACTTGACCACACAGCTTGACCCCAGCTGTCCATCCTCATCCTCCTCTTTCCTGTCATCCTGTTATAATCCATCCTCTCTATGGCACAAAATAGTTCAAGCACTGCAAATTGTGTTATCGCATGATTTATATAATTTATATATTATTGCATGTTGTTTAAATCTACACAGCATTATTCAGATATGTACTATTCTAAAATACACCGTTTTTTGTCACCCGACTCCGACTGAGACAAAGGCAGCAATTTTTTCTATATCAAACAGAATATGTTTTACCTGGAAGCCTGAAACAGCATGTTGATTCCTCCACTTCAAATGGTTCTCCTCAATGAGCTTGAATCTCCTCCAAGAGGCTGCAGATGTTGGACCACAAAAGAAAAGGAAAAAAAGGCTCCACCATTTTCAGTGTTATATAGCATACCATATTTCGCTGCAATTTACAGGTTTTGTGTTACTTTGTATTCTATGGATAGAACCACACCAGAAATACATAAAACTAAATAAAAAAATAGTATAAGGTGTTTGGAACATCCCTTTTATATGAGATTTCATATACGTTTTCTATTTCTGGCATTGTAGCTTCTAAAGTTAACCAACTAACTGGCTTTGTTAATTGTCAATCTATTCAGTATCTCGGGAAAACACAAATGTCTACATTCTAGTAAATGTCATCCGTAAGAGAGTAGATCAGATTAGTATTGAGAGAGAGAGAGAGAGAGAGAGAGAGAGAGAGCAAGAGACTTGGATCAAAAGGCAGAGAGGGAGTGCAAAGAAACTGAGAGAGAAAGTGAGAGAGAGAGAGAGAGAGAGAGAGAGAGAGAGAGAGAGTGTGTGTGTGTGTGTGTGTGTGTGTGTGTGTGTGTGTGTGTGTGTAACAAAAGCAGCAGGCAAACAAAGTGCGGACACATCAGGTCTGCTGCTAAATTATATAGCCAATTTGAATATTCTGGCTTCACAATAAAGGCAATCAGGCTGGTTGCTGCCAGCAGTGGCCTTGCATAGAGAGCTAATGCAGAACCTGTGACGCAGCCTGATGAGTGGTTCGAAGTAAAAAAAAAAACAACTCCCTAAATAAGTGTATTTCCCTTTTCTCTCCTGTCTTTTGCATGCTCCTCCAAGACACATCAGCTGCTGGGCTCTCTTCACATGTTTTGCTTAGAAGCTTTGCATGCAGAGCTAGTGGAAGGTGTTGGTTGCTATGCGATACAAAAAACATTTCTCGCTCTCTCTCTCTCGCTCTCTTTTTGTCATGGAGTACATAAGATTTCTTGTGGCCTGCAGATTTTCAGACACGTCTCCTCCTCCTCCCTCGTCCGTGATGTTATTAAGGGATTCAACCGAACCATCTGTGAGCTCAATGACCTCTGGACCACGAAGTGTTCCCAACTTCCATCTTGCACCTCCTTTTAAAAGATTAATGATGGACGAGAACAACCAAGCATCTGGCATGTGGTGGTGGTGGTGGGGGGGTGGGTGGCTCATCTGTCAGCCTTTTGTAGTTTTCTTCCTAATATTTTCTTGCCTCTTCATCTCCACCTCGCTTACAAAAAAAGGCTGTCTAAAGAAGGCCTCAGGAGATGTTACTAAGGAAAGTGCTCATTGCTCCACAGCTGATCCCACTCCCCCCACTGCAGTCCTCGACCATCTATTCTGAGAATCAGTGGCAGGGAGTCTTTTCATAGGTCAGGAAGGACACCCCAGAGCAAGAGGCCAATCGGAAGCAAGGGGGTGGGGGTGGGGGACTTAAAGGAAATGTGTCAGTGTGTGAGCAAAATATCCCCCGATAACGTTATAGAAACAATAATAGCCACAGTCTATGCCACAAAGCTGGTGTGTACTGATGCGGGGGTGACGACTGAGACCGCAGGGTGGCTGGTGACGGGGCTTCACAGTGAGTGGACAGCGGAGACTTGCAGAGCAAAGGCAGTTCAGTTGAGGGGAAGATGCAGCACCTCGAGGAGTTATTTCAACTGCCATCATACACTTAAGGCACAGCAACGTCAGCTAGTCACATTGCTCTGGGGGACATATGAGCAATATATTTCCATATTAAGAGCAACACACTATGGCATTATTACATCACATTTCACTGGTACACAATTGATGTAAAAAGCACTAACAGACTGAGGTCAGAACATGAGTCCTCAAACGAGGGAGAGATTAGGCAAGGTAGACTGGCACAATTACAAGACTTACATGGATTTATGGGACAGTTGACAACAAAAATCCAGTTTTTTTTGTTTTGTTTTTTGATAAAAACAAATCTGATCTATATAAAAACTGTTTTGGTTATTTTTTAACGATTTGTTCAGTATTGCTACAATTATACACAACAATGCAACAGTGACAGATTATAGTACTTTACCTCTAGCATACACCCAAATAAAATAAAAGCTTTACTTCTTGTTCCATTCTTCACAGCAGGGACTATATCTTTTTTTACAAAACCTCAACCTACAGGGGGAGGAGTTTTTGTGCTTTGTCTGAGGCATATTGACCCTGAGGAAAGTCTGAAAATAAACCACTCTACCTTTCTTTACACCCAGGGACTTTTCAAAAGTCTAGCTCTTTGGCAGTGTAAATGTTGAAGAGGCCACCCTTGCTCCAGGAAAGAACGTGATGCAGAAAAATTTCTTTAACCTTCACTTCTTGTGTTGGTGGAGGGCTCAGTGTGACAAAATGCCTCAATTGATGGGGAATTCCACATAGTGATGTACAGCAACATATTACATTGATTCAATCTACAAAGCCTTTTAATCTTTTCCACTTCAGCCTAACCTTCTAATGAAACTGGTAGACATATGACAACATGTCTTCATTCATTGGGGTGAAAATATGAAGTTCTTTGCCCTACAGCACTCCAAGTAATCAACAATAAAGAACATGAAAAAATGCAATTCTGCAAACTAGGTTTTGTGGCAAAGGTGTATGATTTGATGAGGCTTTTAACCACAGAACGTAAGTATATACACTGATATTGCCACGGCAACCAAACTATTTTACATTTATGCAAATGAATACACACCAGACTCAAGTCAAGTGGTTCTTTTCTTGGGGAGATTTTGATTAGGTCTGCAAGTAACATCCATGGAGAATGTTTGAGATATTTTAGCATTTGGACCAGGTCTGATACAATCATATTACAAAGAGCAACCAGCCACCCCCACAACTTAAATATAAAAACCCCACAAGTTCTGTAATCTCACTTGATACACTCTAGCACAAACACTTTTCTCAAAATCACCTAAAAATCATAAGTAGACCCTTGACATTTGCTTAGTTTGGCATATGTTGCATTCAGCTTAAATGCAGCTGCAGTGGAAGAGGAAATTGATGGGTATTTTTTCAATTTCTTTCTAAACTAATTTCCAGGTAATGACGAGTAATTTCAGATAAGGTCAGACAACTGTCTAGACAAGACTTTTTACATGATACAAGAAATCACTTTTTTTAATGGCACTTTGAAAGTTTTGTTCTTAAATGTGGTAAAAGAAGTATGTAACCTTGTGTTCTCCCACATCACTCTTATAAGCAGGCTATAACAGCATAATCCATTTTGAATATAGACAAGATTTTATATCCGTTTTCAATCTTAACATTTAATGACGAGGATTTTCTCCAATCTAGAAAAATTAAATAACACATTATTACAGACATTAGGGTGGGTCTAGAGTACAAGCACTTTGGTGTCAGTTAGCACTTGTCCGCACTTAGCCACGTACAGTCAGCCAATTAACATAAATGTGAGTAAGAGGCAAGTCAATTCTCTCAACAACTTAAAGTCAGTATAGGTTAAGGTGCATTGGTGCCTTGCACCGCACCCGTGTAATTCATTTTTAAATGGTGGCTTCCGACCTTGCTCCCAGCACCAATTAAGAGTCTCTGTGCATCACAGAGGACGTGGTTGAGGCATGGGGGGTTGGACAATAGAAGAGAGTCCGCAGAGTCGCCATGCCGTGTCTCTGGCTACGGGGCTCAGTATGTGGAGCTGGCGACTACGGCTTCGGCCGACCTCCCAGAGGCTGTGGGAACGGCAGCTGCGGTCTCGAAGCTGTGCGGTGAAGACACTTGATGGACTCCTCTGTGGTCGGCTCCTACTGCCTGTGACACATTGCTGAAACCCTGCTCCCTGAGATAAATGTTATGGGGCAGAGCAGAAGAACAAAATGGTTAGGCTCTATACATAGTATTTATGCACCCGATATTTCCTATACTGGTGTACATACAAAAATGTGGAATGCTTGCACTACGGACAGGGTGAAAGTATGCACACTTAGTGTAAGAGTCCATTATGGAAAACTCACTTGAGAAGCTTTTCCAATTCCCGTTTGATCTTCGTGACAACAGGCGGCCCCTGATAGGTCAGCGCTGTGTAAAGTTGGACCAATGACGCGCCGGCACGGATCTTCTCCATGGCGTCCTGTCCACTGGCCACGCCCCCAACTCCAACGATTGGCACTTTACCTTTTACCAGTAAACCAGCAAAGAAGGAGCGTCAAGGAAACAGCGATCCCATGTTTGAGGCTCAGTGGGTATATTAGCAGAGATAATCTTAGTACGTTAAAAAATTAAATAAAAAATAGTCAATAAAGTACTTAAAATTGAACATGCAAAGCACAAACCGGATCGGCCCGTATGAAATATCACGATGACCTAGGCCTGCGTATTTCTCCAACACAAATGCAGATTGTTGATGAATGACTGACTGAACGAGTCAACAGGGACTCAGACGACAGGTGTTGTTACCTTGGGTGAGGAGGTACATCTCCTTGACAGCGTCAGTGGAGAGCTGTTTAAGGGGCTGGCCGCTCAAACCTCCCACCTCAGAGCTCTGGGAGTCCTGAAGGGTCTCTGGCCTGGACACTGTCGTGTTGGATACAATCAGACCATCCACTCCCAGCTGTCAGCACGCACGCACACACGCACACACAAAGAGAATATAAAATAAATACATCTTTTATTTTAAATTGTATTTTCTTTTGTAGGTTAAATAAGGTCTTTAAAGGTTAAAATGTAGGTTCTTTCTTAGGTTTCATTTGAGCAATGCGTGGAGTCATGTTGGACACTTTTAATAAAGCTATTCTCTGTTCAGTTTGCCTCTCTTTAGTAGACTGTTCTCCTAGCTGTACAGCTTTCAACGCTTCAATGACTACATACAGGTGGAAGCAAACAGTCCAACACTCTAATACTGAGAAAGCAAAAGTCAAACATTTGCCATCCTTTTTGTTGCTACCGATACAAATAATATTTGATACCCGTTCCATTTCGACCTCTTTCTTTCTCTTTACCTTCTGTAATGTTTGCTTTTAATAATAATCTTTATTTAACCAGGTAAGTCAACCAATCCCTCTTTTGCAACACGAGCTGGCCAAGTGGAAGACAGAAAGCATGGAAAAATATAGCATTATATACGACGCTATATAGTATATACATACACACCACCAGTCAGTCGTTTGGACACTCACCCATTCCCATTCACTTTAATTCATTTGTGTGTTTGTTTGTGTGTGTGTGTGTGTGTGTGTGTGTGTGTGTGTGTGCGTGCATGCATATATATATATATATAATTAAAAAGTCCAGACATGTAGCAAAGACAATTATACTTAAAATAAGTTGCAAGAATCAGTAAACAATAAATAAAGCTGACCATTATAAACACTCTGAGAAACAACATCAGACAACTTCAGTCCACGCTGCAAATTGTTCCAATCACGGGCTGCTACATATGGAAATGAGTTATGCCCGGCAACAGTAGACAATCTTGCAACAGCTAGTGATAAAATAACATGATCTAAAATTATAGGACAATGTTGCTTTGATCAAAAGGTACTTTAGATATAGAGGGGTTTTTCCAACAATAGCTTAATAAAATACATCTGTCTCAATGTGCCAGGTGCGTGTTGCGCAAGGAGGGTCAGCCTACCGATGTGTAAGGTCGACAATGACGAGAAACGGTGCACCGGTGACAAATCTGATTACAGAGTGGTACAAATAATCACATTTTGCTAGAACCAAATTAGAGGCAGAATCAAACACAACATCGTCAGCATAACCAAAAAAAAAGGAAGGAATGTGTTTTGTGCTAGTGCTTCTTACTGAGCGAGTAAAGCAAGACATGTTGCGAGAAAGAAACCCACGTCTCGATTGAACTTTACATTTAAGTTTATCACCATAAGTTATAAAAGCTGAACCATCATCAAGCCAAACATCCAGATACTCTTAAACTAACTTTTTCGCTTATGTTGACACGGAAACAGTGTTGTGATAAATATAGAGGGGCTTTGTTCTTTGCTAAGGCTGAAGTTTCCAGAAGTATATTACAAACCTGGTACAGAAGACAACATTTGTCCACAGCATCTTTGATCCCATTAAAGCGGTTGGAGATCCGGTTTAGAGAAATGCAACACCTCTCTAATAAACCCCTCAACACAGTTCTGACATGAAGTGGCCAGAGGTCAGCAGACACAGTGCGCCAAAAACGGTGCCACGTCGGAGAGAACAGGGGCGGCGGAAGGGGAGAGGTGAAGGAACGGAGCAGCCTTAATGCATTCAAATGACTGTTGTGGTTAAGTGGTGTGCGGGGGGGGGAAAGTGCCTAGGGCTGGACTGTGCCCCAAGGAGGGCTGCCACACAGCGCCAGCGCGTGAGTAGGGTACTGAAGAGGAAACGGAACAAAAACGGACGGAAAATGGTCCATGGGAAGCCATTGGGGCAACGGTAGCACCTGACAGTGCCCTTGATTAGTACCCTGCTGCGTGACTAGGGACGATTAAAGAGTAGAACACATTTAAAAAAGAAAGAACTTTAGGGTTACAAGGTCACAACTCTATTGCTGAATCGGGTCGGCCGTCTACCCAAATTGGAAAACTTGTGATTAAAAACAGGTATTACCTTTGATATCCTTATGGGTGCAGTGTGTTTTGAAAAGGGGGTAAAGAAAGTGGAATTCGACAAGCATGATACAATGGACAATGGTTATATCCCAATTGGGGCTGAATCACTCTAGATGGATGGCCCATGTTTAACACGACCGTTGTCAATGGCAACAAATTAAAGTGCACCACAAATTGCCACAGAAACGTCAGACTTGAATGGGCTTGTCAAATTTTACTCATTTTAACTTTCCAGTCAACGTTATCCAAGTAAGATTTTAAAGAAGTGGCCAATTTGTAGTGAACACATTCAGAGTTTGTTAATGACGTCAGTGGCAACGGTGTCTGACCTCATTGATGACATCGGCGATGTCCTGCTTTTCCTGGGCACTGAGGTCTGGAGCAATCTTCAACAAGACTGGAGGTCTGCTTTCCTCCGGCAGGGCATCGCGCTCCTTTAGCACCTGCATGAGTGTGTGTGTGCGTCATGGTGTTTTGTCCGTGACATGGGAATCACAAGGGACAGAGAAGGGAAAATTATCAGCGACCACATACTAGCATAAATCATAAACAATAAAAACGATAGATTGTATTCAAAACATTTTTTTGCTAGGGGTATTATATAGATTCGGCCTCTTAATCATGTTGAAATGATCTTACTATTCAAACCGATATCAAGGCATAACAAGCTACGCCTGGGTCATTAAAAGCCAGGATCCATTAAACTGTACCAGCCCGTAGAATACCATTGCTCCCATGTCTCAGCTTACCCTGTGTAGGAGCTGACAGAGCTCTCCCTTGGCCTGCAGGGCTCTGAGTCCTGGGGTGTTGGGGCTGCTGACGTTGACCACCAGGTAGTCTGCCAGAGGCCCCAGCGCCCTCACCCCCTCCAGGTAGTCTGCCCCTGCATCCTGGGACAGCTTGTTCTTACCCAGGTTAATTCCCAGGGGCAGACCGGCTGCAAGCACATGCACACGTTTGTGAGCGCGCACAAACACACCACAGACACAGACACAGACACAGACACACACACACACACACACACACACACACACACACACACACACACACACACACACACACACACACACACACACACACACACACACACACACACCATCAGAGTCGTGACGCATGACTTGAGGTAATTGGATTCTAAAACATCGGGCAGAACATTCTATATAAAAACACAAACAACGACAGTGGAGAGAAGCTCCCTCCTAACATGTGATTGGTGCCTTTGTTGCAAAAAAAAAAAAGATTTGATTCTTGGAATACATTTTGACCGTATGCTTAATTTCCAAAATATTCCACTGCTGAGTTTAGGTAAACCATATAAAAACAATTGCCTACCACAGATCAAAATAGAGGGGTGAAATTATCTACACGTACACCCAGTTCTAGGCAGTAGTTGTGCCTCTACCTTTTCTCAGCTCTACCTGGGTTTCTTCCCTGGACTTTAGTCTCTTCTGGACGACCTCCAACCCACAGCTGTTGAATCCGTATCTGAAATGTAGCAAGCACACACAAACAGGAACAAAACCATTAATAATTTGTATGCGTGCAGGCCAAAACAGAAAGCACACAGAAAATAACTTACCCATCTTACAAACAGATAACAATACAAAGAGATTGTTTGGGCAAACAACTCTATCACAATTTATATCAATCCAAAAGGAGCACACATTTTTTCCTTTGATTTTATTCAATTTTAGTATTCACCCTTGACAAAATGGCAGGAATTGCAGCAGCTTTTTGCAAAAGGCATGACAAACAAATACCATTATCAAATGAAAGGCGTTCATTTCATGGTCACTTTATATTCCACGGTCCGTCTCTGAGAAGCTGTTTGGCTGTGTACTGATGGGTAGAGAAAGCACTCTGTCATATTATCAGAAAAAATAAAAACGGGCACTCCATTAACGCGCCTCAAAGTGCACAGATGCACAGATCCTTGATTGAATAAATCCTCAAAACTATTGTGTTCTGACAAACAGGCTTAAGACGTCTTAGTTTCATTTGCTTTGGAGGGTTTCAATCCAATACTGATTTAAAAGAAAAATTGAAGCTGAGATAAAACAGATGTGATACCAGTCTTAAGAATACTTTGCCTTCATTTATTTGGATACAGTGGTAGGCCTATTTGGGTCTATGGCTGACATTCCCTCGAAAACAATAATTTTCTATTCAAAGACAAGCGGCTGTGAAGCAAAAGCCTTTGATTTGGCAAAAAGGGCCAAAAGACCAAGTGTGTGTAAGGAATATTTCACTGTTTTGGCTATCCAAAAATAAAATAAAATACATAACACCGCCAAAGAAGTTTGACTTAGGCAACGCATATATTATTCAGGCCTATGTTCCTAGAGGCAATAAATAATACATTGTCTCACAATTAGTAAACTACACCACGTAAGTCACTAGATATGGCGAATAAGAAAAAAACATTTCCATGTACATAATTTAAGTCAAAAAAACGATGTACACACACATTACTAGTCCATTCCTGTCAGCCCCTTCACCTATCAGGCCCATCCCTTTAAGGCATTAGGACTTATACACTTGTAAAAAGCCCCATCAATATAAGCGTTAGAGCCCTTTCCAAAGTAAACATATTTTGAACTTCAATGATTGGAGACAGCTTACTCTTGATCTGGCATTAATAAACCAATCTTATGCACCACAGTGAAGCCCAACAACATAGACTATCTTTTCAGATACATCAAATATTTAGCCCCCAAAACTGCTAAATATGTATAGCCATGCCTTGCATCTCATTTCACACTGGGGTTCAGAGTATAAAAACATAAGCAAGGAGGTTGGTGGAGCAGGCTGATGACATTCATTAAGCTCCTTTATTTTTGTGAGAAAAAAAGAGAACAGAAAACTCCACACTTGTCACCAGCTTAATCTTCCTCCATCAGACTTAAAAGTTGGCTGGGTTTTACCTTTAACAGTATGTCAAAGGAAATGTGTTTTTCTTCACTGTGATTACAAAAAAGGCTGTTGTGATGTAATCCCCACCAAACGATTCTCATCAAATTATTTAAATGCACAGTGCTTGTGAATAACTATTGGAGGGGTGTGTGTAGTGTCCAAGGGACCTAATCCAGCTGTACCTGTTGATCACAGCCTGGTCTGAAGACAGTCTGAACACCCGTGGTTTGGGGTTGCCCTCCTGGGGCTTAGGCGTGACGGTTCCCACCTCCACAAAGCCAAAGCCAAGCCGGTACAGCCCGTCCACGGCCTCCCCGTGCTTGTCGAAGCCCGCCGCAATACCAATGGGGTTCTTGAACTTGCGCCCTAGGACCTTCACCTCCTGGAGTTGACATGGTGGCAACATCACCCATCAGCAACAATACAACGTTCACACACAAAGTTCCCCAACTCACCAGAGAAGCAGGGTCCTGGTAGCGGCTGAGCGGCACTATGCCTAGACCAACCATCTTCACAGCCATGACATGGGCTGTCTCTGCCCCCACCACCCTCTGCAGCAGGGGCATGAGCTGGTTGGCATAGAAACGCTCATCTCCCACCGCAGTGAGATAGGAGGCAAACAGGACGCTGCCAGTGCCAATGATCTGCACCGCGTCTTTCAGCTGCTTCTATAAGAGAGGGCACAACAACATCATAATGTTAAGATCCGCAAATGGTCTAAGACGTACAAGTCTAATCGCTAACATAGTCACAGATTTGGAAGGGGTTACTGACAAAATAGCTGTAGCTACAGTATAGGTCAGATGGTCTGACCAAGGAATGAAATTCAGTGATATTACTGTGGAAGCAGGAACTGGTGGTAATGAATTCCAAAGTTGTTCATTTTAGGCAAAATTGTCCAGAAGTGCAAATCTATGAGTTACACGATTCAATCTACTACTACTAGTATTATGTCTGCAATTTCCATGGAGAACAGGGTTAAGTGTTCTATCTATTTAGCCAATCTCTCTAAAGTCCTGAGTGGTTAAGTTAATACTAATAATGCTGGTGATTTAACTTCTTGAAATGATTGTGCAGTGTGCACTGCTTTATTTAACCATTTAACTTATCCCTAGATCCAGAAGTGAAAACCTGATCTAGATATGCACAAGAGAAAATGTTAAACTGAAATTGCCGACAAAAGACATTTTCATTAAGCTAACTTCAAACTTTGAGAAGGCACCTTAGATGAGAAATAGCTATGTTGATAGGCAGGTTAAAAAAAACCAAAGGTTATATGACCGACAGCTAAGATAGCTAGCCCTTCAATCCTGACGTTCCATGAACAGCAATATTGTGATTAATTGTAAACATTGACAACAATAATTGGTCAAGCTGTGCAATCGCACTTTGATTACATTCGAACAGTAAATTAGTTGAAAATTATTGCGCACTGTATAGTTGAGTGAATTGTGAATAAGCTCTCAGTTACCTTCAGAGGTCCCGCCATTGATGTTATATCATTTTGAAAGCATTGCTCTGTGTTTCCAGTCACATTGCACTGTATCCTGGCTAACTTCCGGACTGTAATCTCGCGACATTTCTGTGTCACCAAATATCACAAGTTTGAAATCACGTTTTCCCCCAAACAAGTAGATTAAATAATCAAATCATCTTATTTAACTCAGGTAATACATTATCACTAACTATAAAGACCATCACCAGCAGAATGACAGGGAATTATTAGTTGGAAAGGTTTATCACAAGTATACTCTAATCTCAACCATATAGCCATGGATACTATCCTTATAATTCTTTTTTTCTTTTTCCCCTATTCAATTAAGACCATACGTCATGGAATTAAGACCACGTTCATGGAATAGACTGAAACAGATCTTTATAAACAAGCAAAGATGCAGTAGGTTTATGAGGACATCCCTAAGCATAGCCATAGTGACCTTGGATGATGTCAAGTCATTTAATTTTGCATGTTGTTTGAGTGTCTGCAGTGATTTTCCTAATGTAGTAAGAGTATATTCACAGTTTTTCTAGAGAAAGCTCACTGATTTCCATGAGATGGACAGAGGCTACTTGGTTTCCAATAGCTCACTCAAGCAGGGGATCTATAGCTTGGCTGTACATCTCTATTGAGTATAAGCAATCATCTCTCATGGATTTATTTATCAGAGGCCTTTTCCTTTTGTGGACCGTTGTTGGATTTGTATCTTTAGCTGCAACGGAATGTACGAATGAAAACAGCATAGATAATGGGCTTGAGGTGGTTGCACAATTTAAAAATGTTTTCAGGAACGTCTGCTATGAGTTTGCTGAGACAACAATGAGCTGGTCTGGAGCTCAGGCTGCTTGTGTGCAGCGTGGAGGAGAGCTACTCACATTGATCGACTGCCCGGTTAAAGAGTTCCTCAGAAACTTTACGAAGAACCGAAAAACAGAACATCTCACCTGGTGGGTCGGGGAAGGGGTTCCAGGGAAGTTTCTTGGTACCACTCTACGTAAGTGAAATATACATACAACAATGATACTGAGAATGATTGTTAGAAAAATCCTGATTGGTTTTATCTTTGCACTTCATTAAGCATGCCAGATTTATTTTTATGTACGCTGATAAATTACATAATTGTATTTCAAATAGTTATAAGATCAACAAAAGCTCTGTAGTGTATATTAAGCATTTACTCTAATTAGACAGGTTTATGTATTCTTACATAACTAAGCGATTGAGCAAACTTGAATTATATGGGCCAAAATATGTAAATTCCTATGTATATATATGTGTGTGTGTGTGTGTGTGTGTTTGTTTATTTGTGTGTCTAGTGCCTAACTCAACGAGTGGAACAAATGATTCCATGCAAAGTGACTCCTCTCCTTTTTTATGCACCTACATGAGACTGGATCCCTTTGAAATGGTGACCACCACCGATTGCAACGGCAGGCGTGGTTATCTCTGCACCCTAGGTACAGTCTGACTATACAGCCCTCTAAACAATCCCACTCCTCAATCAGTCACCTTTACATGACAGATATACTGTAACACTATTTGTAGGTTTAACATCTCAGAGTCCACATCCTTTTTTTCATTGCGAGAAGAGAATTTTGCAAAGTCACTTCATTGAAAGGAGACTAGTTCGTCGATTTGACTGTGTAGTGTGATCTTCTTAGACTTTGCCCTACTCTAAACAAATGTGTATAGTTGATGGCCTGGTACACAATCACACTACCAATTACCTGTACCAACTACTCCACATCAGACTTATAGTGTTGTTCCCGGCATGTGTTGCTAAGTGGTGACAGGTTGTCACGGAATTCAGCTTGACATCTTTTCTCTGTAATTCTTGTTGAACAGATTTGATATTCCCTACAGAGGTAAGATACGCTAATACAACTAATTGACAAACAAACCAGCAATGACTCTATTTTACAATGATGTCACTGTATATGAGCATAATTTTGTGTTAAACCTTAGCACGTACAAAAGTCACATATTGTGTAACTCGGTTTCGTTTGTCTGATTTCACAGATCCAGAATAATTCAAGCAGTAGTATACGTAAGTCTCCATAATAGTTAGGACATCGACTGTACTTTTCCAACCCAAAATTTGAGGTGTTCTTAATTAATAATTAAGTTTCATCCAACAGGTGATAAAAGGGATACTAACCCCACATTGGCTGCCATAGCAACTGTCTTGCCTCTAACGACTGGCATTGTCGAGGTTCTACAGGTCAGATGTGTGACAGTTAATGTTATAGTGCTCACCGTTCATCATGAAAATATAACGATTCCTTCCACACAACTCCATATCAACCGACAAAGCCACGTTTTGCATTAAATGGCTGTAGGCTTGCCTCATGTTTTCAAAGCAGGAAACAGCCCTGCCTTGGCCTAATGTCAAGTTGTTTACAGTAGTGTTCATTGTTTACGGTTGAGCTTGTGATTCATTTATTGATCACGTACTGTATAATAATCAGAGGCTGTCTGGAAACACTTTGTTTTGTCAGTGGGCCTCTACTACACTTATAAAAATGGAGCAGACTTCAGGGCAGCCTACAGATGCAGACATGGTAGGTATTAGCTATGTAACCCGCGTAAAAAATCGAAATATTCTTCAGAATTATGTTCAACCTATACAGTAACATACTGCCCCAATACCAAATAAGAGATTTCTTTCCCTCACAGATCATTTTCATTGATAATCTGATGGTTGGGGTCAAGGCGTTGACTGTGCCAATGGTACAGGCCAGTAATAAAACGGCCGTGGAAGTCCTCAACTGCACTGGTGCCATCCATCTCCTCTACGTCACTAAGTGTCCACCAGAAAGTCAAGTACAGCAAGAGCAGGTTAAACACCGACCCTCTGCCTTAACCACACATTAGTAGTTGGCCTGTGCTTTAAATACGTCATCCATTAGAATCATAGCTTCAACTCTGGTTCACTGGTTTGTTATAGTCTTTACATTCAAGGAACTTACTTTAGTTGTATGCTGTGCTTTTAGATGATTGCACTATCCTTATTGCATTTGTTCCAATGAAGGGGTGGCTTTGCCTCTTTGCTGAATGATTCAGTGGGCTACCATATTGCTTAAGTCTTTAGTTCCCTTCGTATCAGTAATGTAATTTTGTTGTTTTTCACCAGATGTTTCAAAGACTATTTCAGATCTACGCTGCCATCAGCTTACTTTTGGCGCAAGCAAGTGGCAGGCCAACGGTCATCAAACACTCAACAGGCTACATCTACCAAAGCACGTTAGTGCTTTCATTCAGAATTACACGTCTTGAAACCATGTTTCCATTCATTTAAATGTGAATATTTCAATGTACAGTAAACTCAATAACTTAAAGAAAGGATGTATTTTATACAGACACAGCCCAGCAGAACTGGCCAATATTGTTTTGGGTTCACAGCAAGAGGGGGTGTTGATGAAGCTTCCCCCTGCCTCAGTACTGGCGCCCATGCTGGCAAAGTATTCAACGATCAACACTCAAGTGTGTATCTAATGCTAATACATCAAGCATTAACAAGGCTTGCAGAACAGCAGTGTATATTCTGTTGTCTGTGACAGGCTGTTTTGTTACGTTTGGCATCTTAAGAGTGCTGTAGTCCAAATGCTAATGTTTTTTCAATATCCAGGTAGGCATTACCATTAGCACAGGATTGCAATGTTAGGGGGGGGTTGTCATTGGTGTTGTCTTCCTAATGAGGGTTTTTAATATATCGTCCTTCTCAGATGGCCACGTATTCAGTGAGCCCCGTCTCCACAGACGACAACATCACAGGGATGCTCTGCAGTCTGACTCTCTCTAACAACGCCAATCAAGAAATCCGACTGGGAAATCTCTCCCAGAGTATCTCGGTACTGAAATGGATAAATGAAAATGGAACAAAAGCACTATCCTCTATTACCATGTCCATGTCGCTATATTCTGGAACCACTACTTTTACATGTATAGAAATTATGTGATTGTATCCAATGGTCTCATGTAGTGCTTGGCACTTCTAAGAAGACCCACCCCCCCCCCCCCCCCCCCCACACCCCCATTAATACTTCTGTTGTTGGTGCTTTACTACGTTCAGTCATTGAAAACTAAGATACAGATTTTTTGTTTTCTCTCCAACAGATCTATCTGCCTCGTGCAAACGCTTCTGAGGTCTCTAACGTCACCTTAGGGCTACAGGAAAGAAGCACAGTCGTTAGCTCCTTCAACGTCTCTGATACCAACACGACGGTGATCTTCAGTTTGGAGACACATTCCAACCTCTCTTTCCTGTTCCTTCTAGCACCTGGATCGCCGCCAAATGAGACCTACTATAGTAACAGCACCATCCACAATTATAGCAGTGGTAAACTATCACACACACACATACACTCACACACACACACACACACACAGCAGTGTACAAGCAGGATCACACAGACACACACACACACGTGAAATTGTGTGGGCCTGAGCTACTCGGGAACTATAACACTGCTGTGGTTATGGTGCTTGGTGCTATCAAGAACCTCTAAAGTATGTTATAAATTTGCATATGTGGGGTGTTTCAGTGAATGTCACACAGGTGCACATGCCTTTACTGCATAAACCTTAAAGTTTCTAGAGGCAGTTTATCTGTAGGAAGTGATTTTGGCGACCCCTACCGTTTGCTTAGTGTAATTATTTTACCTAACTGTCGCAAAGAAGACATGCAGAATGCTCGTGGTCACTGCATATTCCAAGCACGGTCAACAACTACACTACTTGATATACTTAATACATTGATAGAAAATCAAGATCGAACGTGTTTCTCGTCCACCCAGAGGTAGAAGGGAGATACCGCTGGTTCGTGACCCCGGACATGCTCCAGCAAACCTCTGGCGTTTGGTACATCAGCGTCAGCCTCTACAACTCCACGTGGAGGCCGGATGTCAAACTGGATATCACCATCTTCACCACCAAGTGCATGTACTGGGACACCACATCGATGTCATGGAGGATAGACGGCTGTAGGGTGAGTCACAAGTCAATGGCAAAAATTATATTTCCCCTTCATAAGGAATGGAATTTACTTTATTGATCTCAAGAGAAATTGAAAATTAATGTATTGGCCATCAAATAATATTAAAACAAACTATATATGAAATAATAAGATATAAAAAAAAAACATAACATACCAATGAAGATAAATAATATAGGCTCTTACATAGCTTTATACATAGCTTTATATGTATATACATGTATTATATGTATATATATATATATATATATATATATATATATATATATATATATATATATATATATATATATATATATTTGACGTATACTATTTCAAACCCAGTGGTGTTGCCATGCTGTTCCCAGGTGGGGGAGGAAACCAGACCAAATCGTACCCACTGCCTGTGCAACCACCTGACATTGTTTGGCAGCTCTTTCTTTGTGATGCCCAACTTTGTGGACGTGTCGCTGACGGCGCAGTACTTTGCCACCGTGTCGCAGAACTACGTGGTGGTGGTGCTGCTGTCGTGCTTCTTTGCCCTCTACCTGATGACTGCCTTTTGGGCCTTCTACGCTGACCGAAGGGCCAAGACCAGGGTGGGTCTGGATCAATCAAAAGCACAGAAAAACTTATAATGACAGGGGTCTTATGTACATGCGTTTTAATTGTTTGATATATCCAATACATCTGCCGTTTCACCTGATAGAACTATATTCAGTCGTTTTTAATTTGGATATATATTTTTTTGTGTTTTGGTCGTTTGTTTAGAGAAAGATGACCCTACTGGAGGACACGCACCCGTGTGCCCAGTACAACTACCTGTTGTCTGTCCAGACTGGCAGTCGCAAGGCTGGCGGCACTTCTGCAAACGTAAGGCCTTAACTGCCCATGGAAATCAACACAAAATCATAACTCTCAGCTGTAAATACCTGAGGAGTAGCATGGGCTTGAGCTCAGCTCTCCTGTGATACCTTTATAAGCGGCTGATTGGCTACTGGCTGACACCATTACCGTGACGGTACCGTGATTGAACCAGGGTATTGCATCTTAGGGAAAAAAAGACGACTGAACTCCTTGGCCTTGGCGTTGCTGTGCTTTTCTCTAGGTCACGGTGAAGCTGATTGGCTTCGAGACGGAGAGCGAGACCCACCATCTGAGCGACCGGCACAAGCCCCTGTTTGAGAGGGGGGCCGACGACGTGTTCCTGCTGGCCACTCCCTTCCCCCTGGGGGACCTGCGGAGCATAAGGCTGCAACACGACAACACAGGGGAGCATCCCTCATGGTAGGCAAAAGCACGGTGGGAGGATACAGAACCAGGGGATTTTCTCCTCAGACACACATTCGTTTTTTAAAGGTGAATACTTTTGATCAGCTCTGTGAGCTGATTGTGTTGGAGCAGTTTAAGGACGTTGTTCCTACGCGTGTTGCCACTTATGTGCGGGAGCAGAAGCCTTTCACTTCGTTTAGAGCAGCTGAGTTAGCTGATGAGTTCGTGTTGACTCATTCTAGTAGTGGGATGGAGATGCGTGCTGGGGGGATGATGGCTGGCATGCTTCTCGCGATAGGGGTGCATTTTTAAGGCCTGGTCCCTCACGTACAACTGCAGTTACGGGGCAGCCGAGGGGTACCGGCGGGTGTCATTACTGCCATGAGGAGGGTCATTGGAAGGATCGGTGTCCGTTGTTGGAGTAAAAAATGGAGCATACTTTGCCGTCGCATGCACCAATTATGTCTTGCTCTGGAGTTTCTGTGAAGAAACCGGGATGTGTGGATTCGGGTACTGGTTCTGGTTTTGAGCCGTTCATCGCTAATGCTATGGTGTCATTGGTAGGGGGCAACAAGCGTGTTCCAGTCAAGCTGTTGCGTGACACAGGGGCTAAGTACTCGTTTATTGTGGGGTCGGTGCTGCCTTTTTCAACCGATTTTGGGGATTTTGTGTTGATGCATGGTATGGAGTTGGGCTTCATTCCGGTGCCACGCCATCATATTGTGCTGGATTGTGGGCTGGTACAAGGCATCGTTCCTGTCGGGGTGCGATCCTCGTTGCCTTTTGACGAGGTGGTTATGATTCTGGGCAATGACCTGGCTGGCGGGGCGGTGTGGGCCGACGTGCCTCTGTCTCCTGTGTGTGGGTCCAGGCGATCCGGGTACAGTGACTCAGGCCAAGTAGCTCCGGGCAAGAAGGTCTTAGAAAATAAAGTCCGTAACACCAGTGTTGACAAGTGTAAACTTGGAATATCCCGGCCTACCGGGGTGCACGAGCAGGGGCTGTGGTGGTGCCGTGGAGGAAGGCAGGGCAGATGCTATGGTGGGTGGAGCCTTAAAGGGGTCAAGGGCTACAACCCTTACCGTACCCAGGGGTATGAGCAGTGTGGTTACGGTAGTTCCTACGGGTAGGGTGTTGGCCTCAGCTACAGCGATGGCAATGCAGGCTATGGGACAATCAATGCGTGGAGGCCACCTGAGTAGTTATGGGCCATACTAATGTTGTGGGTTTCTTTGATGTCCTGGTTAGTATTTCTGGGACCCCGTCTTAAGGGGGGGGGGGATGTGATGACCCCTGGTGTCATCTGGGGTAATGGGCGGGGTTTCTCATCCTGTGGGTGCCCTGATTGCATTGATCTGCAACACCTGGGTAGGAGGTTCGTAGCCTCTTTAAACCACAGGTGCAGAGGACTCACTCTCTCCCTGCTCCTCCTTCTAGACACCCGTTTTGGTTTGTGTTGTGTGTGCGCGCTTATGCCTGAGTTACCTTATGCTTTCATGCACCCTTCAACACCTACATTCATATCTACACCCGCACCCATCATTTAGCACTATACATACTACTGACGTTACTGACACTCACACCCCATCCTTCAATTAGTTAGTGTTTGGTTGTTTTTTGGTTAAAAAATACTTCTGTTAAACTTTCCGTCATGGTGTGTCTCCCTTTTGTTATGGCCACTTGAGCCGGTCGTAACAAGCTTCCACATTGCAGCAGTGTAACCGCAACCGAGGAGCAATCAATCAAATTTGTCACTGAGGGAACGGCAACTGAGGGGAAACGGGCTGATGGTATCCATGGCGACGTTTAGGGATGTTGATGTTGGTGTTTATAGCACCGCCGAGACAAGCTTAATGCAAGAAGACACTTTTACTTTCATAGCTCGAGAATAGAGGGTGCCCATTGCCCATGTGTCACCTTTGATTATGACGACAAAATGCAGTCATAACAAACGCTGCTCAAAAGTAAGCTGTCAGGTGGTGCAAGACAACAAGGTCCCCAGAGCTAGAGGGTGGGCGGGGTTACAAGCTGTTTACAGGTGGCATTATGAAGACCTAAATCCTGGCACCCCAGGAGACCTTGTTGACTTTATCACAGCGACACTTCAAAATGCCAGCCCTGCCTCATCAGCCAGCACTGCCTATTTAAGCACATCATAAATGGCTTATGCGGTATCCCGTTAACACAGTAAGACAACTACTAACAACCATTGGAGTGGGTATTATTATGTGTCCCGCTGAAAGTGACGGTGATAGAATGCCATTGTACAACTGAAGGTCAGAACAGCAGCGGCAGAGTCTCCATCTGCCTCTCTCTTCTTTAAGCGCTGCTCTTTCCTCTATCACGAGACGTGATACCGTGGCGTGATGTGATGCTGCTCTTTGGGACGCCGGGACATGATGTAGAGAGAAGTGTGTGTGGGGGCGGGGAGGGGGGGAGGGAGGGGGAGGGGCTGTAGCATGCGGAAACAACGTGACAGGACGCCGCGTGACGGGTCGTGCGTGGTCTTGGTCGTGCAATGTGATTCCGAGTGACGTGCGATGATGTCATAAGCCTATATGTTGTGTTACCCCACCTCCCCCCTGTTAAGGTACATCAACAAGGTGGTGATTCAGGACTTGCAGACCCATCAAGTCTGGCACTTCCTGTGCTCTTCCTGGTTGAGCTCGGAAAAAGGTGAAGGCATTATCAAGAAGGCCTTCAATGCTGCCCAGAAGAATGAAATTGACAGTTTCAGGTAGAAACCAAGATGCTCCCTCCAACACCCACATTCCTTTAGAAACATACACACACACACACACACACACACAAACTAGCAAACATACACACAAAAAAACACACACACACACACACACACACACACACACTCATAAACGTTTGTATGGTACTGCGTTTGCCTATGGCTTAAAGGGATGAAAAACACGATTTATTATGTGCAAAAGGTTAATACAATAAAGGTACTATACCAGGAATGCTTTGCATAGATCCAAATCCATCTGGTATGTAGGTCATTAAATTAACACGCAATAAACAAATCTGTTGAAGTACAGTACCAGTCGAAAGTTGAACACTATTTCCCATTCACTTTAATGGGAAAGTGTGTTCAAACATTTGACTGGTACTGTATATTTATTTATCTTTTTTCAGAGACAAATCGTCGCAAACATGCTTGATGCTGGCCACTTAATACCCTCTTCCCCTTTAAGGAACATCTTCCAGACCAGGACATCATCTGGCTTCAGGGACCAGCACATCTGGGTGTCTGTGGTGGACCCTCCGGCGCGTAGCCCCTTTACCCGCCTGCAGAGGGTCTCCTGCTGCATGAGTCTGCTGCTCTGCACCATGGCCATCAACATCGCCTTCTGGAACATAGCACACGACGCAAAGTCCCCCGTTATCTTCTCCATTGGTCAGTCAATACATCATGGCTGCCTTTCGTATTCAGCTCTTTACCTTAGCTAAAGAGTATGTAGTAAAAAAAAAGCAAAGTTTGTTGTTTGCACAACATTACGGGAGTCGACAGTCCCGGTGGGATCAGGAGGGTTACAGGCTGGATTCCAGCCAGCAAGGGAATGTGTTTGTGAGACTGGTGAATGTGCCCACTCCCACACGGTCCCAGTCAACAGTCACAATCAAGGGCCTTTGTTACTCTGCACGCTCGCTGACGTCAGAAATGTCCAACTGATATGGTTTTGTGCTCTCTGAATTGGGGACTAGCCGCGTCACCTCACGGCCAGAGGTGGCGTATGTGAAAATGTGGGACTAGTGGGAGGCGGCCATGTTAGTGGAAGAGGATGCTGTGAGAGTAAAATTGATCTGGGATGAATAATCAGGGAGCTCTCTGCGGTATGGAAACTGCCTAGAAAATGTACTTTACTCCCCTTTGAAGCCATTGGTTTTCTGATTTAACCCCTTTTTCTGACTCACATTGCCATTGGAGAGTTTAGCGCTAGGCAACTGCAAGGAGGTTTCAGGAGAGTTAAATCAAAGTAAAGATCATTAACTCCTAAGTTAATTTGTAAACTAAGGGTGTGCAACTACAACTAAGGAGCTCTGTTTCTTAGGTTGTCTGTACTACCAATATTGAGAAATATTATGAGGTCCTGAACGTATCTTAGAGGCAAAGGCTCCTATGAATGCCTGTGTGTCTGTGTCTGGACAGGCTCCTTTAAGCTGACCTGGGTGCAGATCATGGTGGGGTTGGAGAGTGCCCTGCTGATGTTCCCCATCAACATCCTCATCATCACCATCTTCCGCAGCATCAAACCTCGCCTCCTTGGACCAGAAGACAACGACTACCCACTGGATCTGAAACCCATGGCCGTCACCATGACAACCATTCTGAAGGTCCTCTTTATACTTTCCACAGTCAAAAGAGTATGTGTGTGTGTGTGTGTGTGTGTGTGTGTGTGTGTGTGTGTGTGTGTGTGTGTGTGTGTGTGTGTGTGTGTGTGTGTGTGTGTGTGTGTGTGTGTGTGTGTGTGTGTGTGTGACTCCATTTAGTTACCATCCAAATTAATTTAGAAAGAACCTGAACCAGAATTTATTTTCTTGAACTAAATTTAGCTGAACCGCAGTATTGTACTTTCCACTTGACTAACAGTCAAATTAGTTCTAAGTCAGCCTTTACTTGTCAAGCCACGTTGACAGATACGTGTAATTGTTTTGTATGTTCTCTTGAATTCTGACATGAATTATCTGGAGGAGCCTTGGACATGTTACATTCTGTGTTTCTCGAGTGACTCACTTCCTGTGTAGGAGACAGAGGATCTGCTGAGCATGCTCAGTAGGAGCAAGAAGAACCAGGTGTCCCCCCTGGATGAGGGTCTGGAGTCCGGCTCTGATATCAGCCCAGCCTTGGACCGAGTGCATGACCTCATCCTGCTTATGCAAGGTTCTCTCCACTGAAGAACCGCTTAACAGTTTTTCACAATTGCTAAAACACATTTCTTGAAACCTTCCCCGATTTTCTCACAACTTTAAACACAAATCCAAATATTCAAACTACATTCACATAACCCCTGACTCTTCTGGCAGAAATCAAACAATTCTTTCAGAACATAAACACAGCCAGTCAAAATAAAACAAACACAGAGCATTTATTAGACACTACATCAGAAAATGGAGAACACCGTGTCCAGGACATATAGTTAGTTTTTTGTGGTTAGCAAGTTTAAATTTTTTTATTGTAAATAGTAAACACATTTTGCAAAAACAAAAGTGTAATAGTAATCACAACTTAGTGCAGCGAATTTACTGTATTGTATACTGTAAGTACTGCAAGTACGTAATACAGTATTGAATATCTGTACATTCAGCACTTGCAAAAAATACAGTAAGCCCAAAGAACAAAGAAAACAATGGTAAATGAATTGCACATTACAGTACACTCCAAACAACTGACTGACAAACTGCAAAATTAAAGTCAATGAGAGATTACTGTAATTCTGCCTCAGCATCACGTCTTTCAAAGTCGCCTGAATTTCATCTGAAATTCCTGTTTTTGAATATTTGGGTTTGTGTTTTAAGGTTTGAGGAAATGGGTGAAGGTTTCAAGAAATGTGTTTTAGCAGTTGTGAAAAACTGTATTCTGCCTTATACAATTGGTTTGATCATGTAATTTGAAACAAGTGTAAAGTATTTTGAGTCGTTGTGTTTAAGCGATGGCAACTGTGTTGAAGTTGTGTTTAACTTTTGACACTCTAGTGAATCACAGCGTGAATTGTGTTTTAGAGTGATTAGAGTTTTGCAAATTGTGTCTAACTACCTAAATGTGTTTAAGGTTTTGCCAAAAGGGAGAATGATTTGACAAATGGGTTTAGGCCATTGATAATTTGGTTCAGAGAATGGGATTTAGTGTTTTAGCAATCGTGAAAAACTGTAATAGCATGTGAAGGAGTGTTCTCACCTGGTCAACTGTTCAAAAAAAGAAAGAAATACAACCAGAATGTGACGTGTAGTTTTTTTATGTTAATTATCAAAGAGCAAGACAGAACGGGTGCAAGAAGGAACATCACTTAGGAAGCTTGGCAGCTTTAAATTCACGCCATTAGTCAAGAAATTAAACATGCATCTTTCTGTTTAATGGATAGTTTGAATTGCAACTTTTCCTGTTGAGTTACTTGAACTGTAATAATGCTTGATGAAATGAAACGGTTCAATGAGTGGGTTAGGTAACAGCGTCTCTGCTGGTGTCTCTTTGCAGGAGAGAGTGAGGGAGACCCCCACTGGATTTATTGCAGCCGATATTTGCAGTCCTGCCTGTCCCACCTGTGCATGTACCTGGAGAGGCTGGATGAGAAGGCTTTCCCAGACCCATGCGACCACCAGCAGACCCTCGGCAAGGCCAACCTACTGTTTAGCAAAGCCCAGATGGTTCTCACCAGCCACATCTCATTCTGGTCAGTGGATTACTAACCCATATATTGGCATTCGCTTTGGAATGCCAAACAGGTTAAAAAACCTCACAGATGCTTAGCGATAGGCTTGACCTTTAGCTAGCGTTGCATGTTGGTATATTGATTTGACTGCAATTTGCCCAGCCAGCCTAGAAGACTAATTTGCTCAACAAATCCAAAGTAAACAGAAAGATCTTACAAATTAAAAAAGTCTTAAATACTTAAAACTATGTACAGTATATGTATGCATTATAATGTATTCATATTCAGTATTCATATTGGTTCCTGTACATTAGTTTACATGCAGGCATTATCTTGTCTTATCATCCTCTCTCCATCGTACAGCGAATATGTATTCTTTTTATGACCGATGTCTTTAAATATTTACTGCTGATGCTCTTATCTTCCCTACACCAACCCCCCCACCCCTTCTCCTACAATCTCCCTCTCTGTCCAGCCCCACCCCCGTGACCCCGAAGAAAAGTGGCTCTAACTTCTGGCTACCCTGGTGGTTTGCCTTTCTGGGCTGGTTCCTCCTACTCTCCATCAGTGCAATTTCCACCTACTTCACTCTGATCTACGGCTTCCAGTATGGCAAAGACAAGTCCATCCAGTGGGTCATCTCCCTGGGCCTCTCCCTCTTCCAGAGCATCTTCATACTGCAGCCCCTCAAGGTGGGACGACGATCTGCGCGGAGTTTGCTCCGTCTTATGTGCTGTTTTAAAGGATATGTGATATGACTACAGTATTTGTATAACAGAAGTACTTATGAAAGACTCATTTCATGTAAAACCCATTTATTATAAATATAATGCATTGCCCTCCTTGTGGTGATTTTCCGTTAAAGCAGACATGCCTACGTCAGTCAGGGAACTAAAGGTGGGATATTGAGAGAGGCTATGGATCAATTTCCTTTTGGCAAATAAGAACTATTCATGCAACCTGTTTTCTTTCAGGTGATTGGCTTAGCCATCTTCTTTGCCCTGCTGCTGAAGCCTGTTGCGGTAGAAGAGAATGAGGAGATTGAGCTGTTGCTGAAAAGTAAGTACCACCTAGGTCATTAGAATGAGTAGTAGAGTGATACACAAATACAACAAAATCATGGCCTATTGGCTTGAGACACTTGGCTCAAGCCACATCAGAGTTATGTGTGTATATTCTCCATGGAATGTTGAGAAGTTGAGTCCCTTGTACTCGTAACGCTTTGTACGTATGCGCATTGCTATCCCAGAGGAAGGATCAAACTGTGTTTCCCCATTCCATAGAGGAGTCATCTCTCACATCCTTGCCTAGCCGACACCTTGTCTTTGTTGGTCGTGCTACTGCTGAGATGCAAGACGGTCATCCCTTAGGCGAACCATAGTCTAATTCATTATTAGGCTATCCATGTGCTGGCATACAGGCTACACTTTCTTTATCTGACTATCCTTGGAACGCGGCGGCACTTGCTTTGCACTGTAATGACTCTGCAACAACCGATGCATAATTTATGTCAAATTTAGTTTCCATATCAATTCTTGCTCTGCACTACTAATTAATTGACTATAGAATGTTGATATACTATACTCTGCTACTAGAACTAATTTGATCTGGCAAGGAAATAGAAACAAAGTGGAATACCAGAGAAAACACCTTTTAACCTGTACTTGTGCTGCATGTGTGGAATTAGCAAAAATGCATTATGTTTTTGTATTAAGTTCTATTTGAAAAGGTTTTTCTGCGTGCGTGAATAATTTTTTCAACTTGTACAGCAGTCAGGGTAAACCCTCTTGAGTGTTCTCCTGCAGTTCTCCCTCCCCTAGATGTTTCTGTTTAATTATTCCTCAGACGGATGCAGTTTGTTTTACAGGCCTGTGTTTTCTCTTTACCAGAACAACGGGAGAGAAGTAGGCTGTACTCCGGCAGAGACATATGCTGACCTGCCTCCGCTGATCTTAAGAATCTGCCCACTAGGACTGAGACAGAGCTGCTGACGCTCTGATATGCAACCACTTTTAATTATTGTGCTTTTTGATAGATTCAATATCAGATTATGTGGCTTGTTGAAAGTAAATATGTTCTCGGTGTTTAGACGTCTCAGTTGGAAGGAACGTTAGCGCAGCATAGTCTATTGCAATCTTTTTTGTGACATTGATTATATATGTATTACCTATGTATAAATAGCTATATTGTATATAATGACTCAGCAGCATATATGCCACTCTTTGTAATGGGTTTACGGTACAATTATACTTACTTCTGTTTTTTATCTCCGCTATTGAATTTGGTATCTCTGTATTCACACTGAACCTTTCTCTTACTCAGACAAGTACAGTATGGGTTGAAATAAGACAAATAATGGCACAAAAATAATTTCTATACTCACTTAATAGAACAGCTCTTTCCCTGCTTGGCATTCTCTGTGATCGTGCAGCTTTCATAATCTCTCTTTCTTTGTGTCTCTGACACAATGTAAACATATATATTTTTGTGCCTTTAACAATTAGATAGGATTCAAATGCCGTACATATTGACATTACTTCTCAATGATCACTAATGATCAGTAAGACAACCGACCTTGTTCTCATGTATTTAAATAAAAGGCACAGACTGCTTTGTTCACATGTAATCATTCATAAATTAATGAGTAATAAATGGTGGCCTGGTTTGTATTTACATTTTACACACACTTTCAATCATTTTGTAAAGTGATCAGTGTCTCACAATTATACTAAGCAAATTTAATGTGAGAAATAATTAGTTGAGTTTGACTCAAGAAGAATTAATTGCAGCGCTCCATTGCGATCTACTGAAAACTGACCTCAATATTTCAATCACCTGTGAGGGTCTGAGAATAATTTTGTCTGTGTAAATATGACATTTCTGTGAATTTCCATTTAGTGACAGCCAGTTCAACATTAAAAATGTGTCCGCCAGCAGAAAAAAAAGGAAGAGTAACTACTTCTAAAAATGTGTATTTTCCTCAATTATTTTTCCAATCATAGGCACTGTCTATCCTGCTGCTCCTAGTCACACATGCATGAGCCTGCAGTCAATAGATAGCCTAGGTTGTAGTTCAGAACCTCTGGTTAAGACTAGGCAGGTGGGTCCACTTGACTTTTTGAAGACTTCAAAACCTCCCAAAGGCAAAACCTACATATGTAAATATTATGTTATGCCCTCTCCCTATCTCTTTTGCAAGTCATTCAGACCAAATCAAATCCCACATTTTTGAGTAGAAAGACCAAAGGGAAGGCGATCAAAGCGATGTCAGCGTAATTCAACTGGTCATGGGCCAAGGCTCTGGGTTCAAAGGAAGAGGACATCACTAAAGCTTGTCATGTAACAAGTTGAAGTCATGTCAAGACTATTCATCCATGCTCTCAGTAACTTGGGACAGATACTGGGTACATCCCTGAAGTTTTGAATGATGGTAGCAAGACACCAAAATGAGAGGGAGTAACATGGTGCATCATACTAAATAATGAAGTATAATTTTCTACGATTTATGTTTTATTTGTTATATTAAAAGAAAAGAAAATAATCTTGTTTGAACAAGGAATATAATTCCTGTTAACATGGAAACAAATTAACTGCCAAGGCAAGCAACAACAAGAAATCTATCTGAAGAATTTTATAATGTAACTAGTCAGCCATCCACTGGCAGAAGTGTTTATCAACTATTTTCTGCATCTGAAACTCTGTAACATCGATCTGTATTGACCAGTATCCTAAGCGTGCATATATGCATGCATTAATATACAATTTCTGCTTTGGTATGTGCTTAAAAGCAGATCTATAATAACACATTGAAACAAATCCACACATTTATTCATGTCCTTTATTAAACTGTTAAATGTAGTAGACTGACTAAAACAGAAAAGTTGAATATCCGTTCTCAGCTACAATTTTTTTTTGTTTAGTGTCTCATCAAAGTTAGTATCAAACATTCCTTGAATAGCCCAACAGTAACTAATCTAGCAAGTCATTAAATATGGTTTGGTCAAAGCAATCTCAAAATTTTATTACTTTCACCTAACACCCTATAAACACCACCTCCAAATGGTCATACAACATAGGAAAAAGCAAAAAACACATATTAGGTATTTAAAAGAAGATCCCCCGCCCTGTTTTGGTTTGGGTTATGAAAAATGACCTTCCCCACATCACCAATTTAGGCTACACATGACTTAATATACACAAAAACAAAAATTTCTAAATGAACTTATAAGTATATCTGGAGGAGTGTGTGTGTCCGGTCATAAAGAACATTAAATCAAGCGTTTATTTTCCAATATAGACTGAGAAGGCATCTTATGACAGGTGGCAACTAAGGCAATGTAGTGCAATGCATATTAAACGTGTGTGACACGCACGCACGTTTAAAGAGATCACCCATGATGATCTTCACCATTAAACGAATCAACGGGAAATACTTTAACCAAATATCATGTCATTACGTGGATTCAATTTCCCTTACTGACTGTACTACTCCTAGACTATATTCATGCATTCCTATAGCCCAAATAACAAAAAGTTCATCAATGGGGTAAATTGATGTCATTCAAGGAAAAAAACAAAAGCAAATTTTTTTTATTTAAGAACTGTGGCCGAGACTGTGAACGAACTGAAAGATAGTCAGTCGATTTGTATTTTCCACAGTCAACATCTTTATCCTTTTGCTGTACAATTAAAACAATCATTCCTGTAAATAGATCAATCTGTAGCATTCTTTAATATATTACATAGGCTATTTCAATAATCAGGTTGTATTACTCAACACCCCACGTGTTCCCTTCACCACTGTAACAGATCAGCACCTATCTCACTGTGCAGGTTTAATACATCTCTATGGGTGAATTTAAAAAAGCAAGGCTATATAAAAATAAAGGTCAGGGTCAGAGTCAAAAAGGAATACAATGGGGAACAATGGGTGTGAAGGTTAATCTGCCATGTGCAATGGGAAGAAAGACATGACAGTTCCGCTTCTACCTGACATTTCTATCCGAAATCAACAGCATGGACCGCTCAACCCTCAGGGAATACACCAAAAAGGTTGAGCGCGACAGCAAAGTCATGAGCGTGGAAAACACAAATCTGTGTTTCCTACACGGTTCACTCCCGCAGTTGAAGTTAGACACTTCAAGGCCAAGCCCAGACAAATTTTCTCAGAGGGTGGATGACGTGGTTTAACCGAGTTTCTCTTCATTTCCATACAGGGTGGGCCAGTCAGACTGGTCGGGCTGGTCTGTTACAGTTTTCAAAGAGGGGAGCCGAGCAATACATGGCAGAGATATTGAGGCTCGGCTATCTGTTAACTTGGCCCATTTACGGGACAGGGCACTTATCATTTAAGTCTATTCATTCTAAATTGGACCTGACAAGTGACTCAAAGAGATAGAACCGAAAAGTTCAGCCTTATCAAAAACAGTCAACAATGCCCATGCACGTAAAGGAAAAACACCTTGGTGACGGTGAGATTTAGACAAGATATCAATGGTAACCCGGTTGGAGTTACCATGGTTGGAGTAAGCCGCCGCACCCATCTTTGGGTCAGTCTTAAGTGTTTGAACAAGGTACAGGTAACATTAGTTGGTATATCACATGGTGAGGACAGTTCCGAGAAGAGCGAGGAGAAACTGTCCCGAGTCAGAGCTTTTACATTTCCTGTTTGGGAGTGGTGACGTCACAGTTGCAGCGCGAGGGAACGTGAAACAATTACGCGCGATTAGGTCTTCTTCTTCAGCTCCTCGAAGCGCCGTGAAAGGTCATCAAAGTCGATGTCGTCCGAGGTGGTAGTCTTCCCGCCAAAGGACGCCGGCAGGGTGTCAGGGACCGAAGGGAGCTCCGGGAGGGCATTGTTGTCGTAGAACTGAGTGGAGGGGCCCGCGGGAGCTGGGGACAATACAATGGAGGCCTGGCTTTAATTACTCAATTATGACCCATTTCAGTAAGTAGAGATAGGTAGACACGGAGGTCACAGGAGTAATTAAATGAGAATGAAAATACCACGCGCTGTCATGCAATACACGAGTTGTTGTGGAAACTGAAATAGCGCTCACCTATTGCCTGGGAGGAGACAGAGGATTTCAGGTCATCAATCTGAAACGGACAAACCCATGTTAACGATTGTCTTATCTTCCACATTAGAATATTGCTAATTATAGTTTGCTATTAGTATTTTGTATGAGTGTATTCATATTTCGAAATACACATTTTATTCTAAGCTTACATGGTATATTTAGAAATATGATTGGGATTGAAATAACAATCAAAAAAGAAATCAAGCAAAGCCATTCCAATTAACACATTATTGAGCGAGACAAGATTCGGAAAAATAACCAGCTTCACGTAAACTATATTTCAGCCTGCGGTAAGCACAAAATCAGGTCCGCTGTCTAAGCAAGCTGTTAGTGGTTAGAAACTGACCGCTATCACCATGCCTTTATAAGTGCAACTTGCATGCTTTTGCTCGATCACTTCATATGCAGCCGGCCAGAATTCTAGAGGAAAAGCATGGTCACAAGTAAAATGTACTAAATGGATCTGCTCTTCCCTGAGCGATGCCCTTTCCTGTCCATCTTTCCATCTCTCTGCAGTGCCGGGAACGGGGTGGTGAATGTCAGTCACTTACAGATTCATAAGTAGGGGGGCAGCTGGGCAACTGAGGGGGCTGCCCTCCTCTCATGGGGGGCTGGAAGTTGTTGATGGCGCCATAGGTGCCCACAGGGCCATTAAATGGTTCCTGGTGTAAAAAAAAAAAAAAATACTATAAGGTTAAAACAAACTTAGAACTGTAGACAAGAAAACAAAACAGAATCCTTGGCTGTTAAGTAACCGTCCTATAAAATCTAAATACCATGCTAACAAATAACTGAACAACAATATGGATCTACTCAATCTACGACACTTTACTTTAATGGTTAACTATGCTACACTAACTCTTAAAACATGACATCTCAAACTAGTACAATGGCAAACGTCCATACCGCTCCTTTGGGAGTTGGGTAGTTGAAGGCTGATGGCATAGGCATGGGCATATGCATTGGCATGGCACCTGAGGGGGCAGTGAAACCACCTCCACCGCCTCCTCCGCCACCACCTGGTTTCCTGTCGTTGTCCACGTCTATCAGATCTGCCTCCTCACCTGGGCACACCTCCGGCTGTTCATGGAGGAGGAGGAGAGAGGGATGAGAACCACCCAAACCCAAAAAAGCTATTTGGTTCCAGCCTTCGTTCTCCACAGTTAAACTCAGCACTCAGTACTCACCCTGACCATGGCGTCTGGCTCATAGGGCACGTTGTAGTTCTTAGCTATCTCAATCAAGTAGCGCTCCACCAAGATCTTAGGGGGAGCCTCCACACTCAGCTTGTGCATCAACTGGAAAAGTTAAGAAAACAGAAGGGTTTAGCTAGAAATACGCGTGCACACAAACGTTAAAAAACATTAGCTACGGAGAAACATTGCAATAGTGCATACCCTGTCATTGACTGTGCCAATCTGGTTTGTCCTACAAAGCTTGCCATACTCCTTGCTGTATTTGGCACACAGTTGATCAGAAACCTGGATAAGACAACATTTGTATTATTATTAGAACAAACCGGCCCCAAAAGCACCCTCTGTTATATAGGGAACCCCCCTCCCCACATGCTCTGATTCAATAACAAGTGTCTCGCACTTACTATTTTGAGCTCTGAGACCTCCGCCTGCAGTCGTGGAGCAGCCCAAATGAGAGTAGACACTGCCTCCTGCAGGCCTGGATCCAGTTCCCTGATACGACACAAGGACAAGGGGGAAGCAAAAGCAACAGACAGTAAAGAGGGAGAGACAAAGACCACGAGAAAAGACGGGGAAATGTGAGTTAGATTGGATAAAAACCTGAAGTGTTTTGCAAAAAAATAAACAAACACAATATTGCTATCCATACTGTTATTTGTCATTATAGTTGGCTCTAGCCAAGCCGAGCATTTTATGACCCTGTAGTGGAAATTAGGCCACTTTAACCTACTAACTCACTTCATTGACTGAATGAGGCCGAAGCGAGCCAGGAGCAGGTCACAGTAAAGTTCCAGGATCTCCATGGCCTCCACCAGGTAGTCTTCACGGATGATGTGCTCCACTCTGATCCTTGCCCGCTCATCTTTCCCAGATGACAGGTAGTCCGCAATCTCCTTCCTTGCTTTCTGAGCTAGCTCCGCTACAGAGAGAGAGAGAGAGAGAGCAACATGGTTGGAGAAAGATGTATGGGGTGGGTACCACTGAGTGCAAGAGAGCTGCTATCATTGCGCAAGTGGTTTTCCAGGAAGTGAGCTACTAGAACAAGCATGCAGTCAATGAAGCAGTTTCAATCAATATGATGGTGAAAAGAAAACAGCCATCGAGTATCTGTAAGGTTTGTATAATAAACTACGTACAAAGTAGCTAAGTATATTTAAGTGACAAAATGTGTTTTACAGGGTACAGTAAACTACTAACTTTTCTTTTTCTCCAGGAGTTTGAGCCGATTGATTACCAACCGGAGATTGACTCGGAGTCTCTCTGCTTTGAATCCTCCACCCAACATGACTTATCTCTGTTGGCAAATAATAACAATATGACCAGAGAACAAAGCAGCAATCACAAACGTAAGCTTCAATCATAGCTAAAGCTAGATAAGGCCTAGGGAAATCTCCCCTTGCTCCTCGCCAGTGAGTCAGCGCAATCATGTGAGCATGACCACACAGAAAAGGTTCAGGTTACCATCTCAGACTAATAAAAGTAGCCAGACCAAATAAAGTAGTTAGAACATTATTGCTGCCCATCAGTTCCACTGACTTAGTTCTTAAATGCAGCTAACGTTAATTGTAACATAACTTAATTAACGTTGCGTCATCAGTAAACAATTACGGATAGTGTGTAGGGATTTATGGCTGGATGAGGACGATCTGGCCTGCCCTGAACATATTTCCTTGTCTACGACTGGTATTAAGTAAAGTTAGTCTCTAACTTAACTCGTAACAGTAAGTCAGTTAACAGCCAATATTAGCAAGGTGGGTATAGTTAGCCAGTCAATTTGACATGATTTTAACTTTGAAAATATAATGTTAACGTTACTTAGCTAAGACAGCTGTGTAAATAAAAACATACAACGTTATTCTTCGGTTTCAACGCATGATGTGAGCCAGTAATACCAAAGAAAGTTTAGAGTACATAGAATAACTACGGTATGACTAAATTGCGCTTTTGTCTTCTTAACTACGCTAAATTAACCAAAGTGACAGCGTTTAGCTAGGTTATAAACATCAAGCTAGCTTGCTAGCTAGCTATGCCGTTAGCTACGTCATTCGCAAATAAACAAAGGCGAATGTTTGTCAAACGTGAAATGAATCCAAATGTGATACTTAATCAGCTTTAAAACAATCATTTTAGGTGGTTAGCCGTAGAAAACAAAACAATATTCGTATTTTCCTATGATAATAATTAACTCTGACATTACCTGTTAAAATCCTTCTTTGTGTGACTTGACAGCTGATATTTTGTTTAGCTGTTTCTCGTTTCACTTCCGTGAATTTGAGCTAGCTAGCAAGCAAGGCACAGAGATCGACAATACGTCGTCACCAACGTTGCTTCGTTAAACCGCGCCCCCTTTTGATGTACAACAAACCAACCTTGTACAACTTAAGTGTACACAATTATCATTCTGCTCAAAATGTGCTGTGTCACATATTGCAAGTTCATTTTTAGCATTTTCAGGTCATAGGGGCCTACATAAAGGCAGTATAGTTAAAAAGTAAAAAATGACCACACTGGTCTACATGCAAAGTTGATAAAGTAGTCCATAGTTTGTTTTAATTGGATTCATTTTGTGTTGAATTGATGTTCTCTCACAACATTTGAAATGAGTATACTTCCTACTTATTTGATTTGATCTGATATATTTCTCACCTGGATACACTTATAGACTTGTCCTACACATGTTTGGAACAATAGGCAGGTGTGTTGGAGTAACTGGTTGGAGATAAATATCCAAGTTCGGAATGATCGGATAAGTCCAGGCCACAATACATTGTCACTCTATCTAGTATGTACTTTAATTTGAAGCTGTGTTGTGTTTACAGGGAACAACCTGCATACTAAATATTTAAATTCCTGTAGCAAAGATACTTACAGCATAATCTTTACTCAATAACAACAGTTAGGCTGTTAGATAATAACAGTCATCGGGCTTGCTCTTTGTCTTTTGCCATCAATCAGTGCAGCTATTCTTTCAGCATGGCTTGGCTTTCATTGCTTTTTCACATAATTCAAATGCTAATCAAATGTTTATGCCAAATGGTATCTTCACCCCTCTAAAAAAAGATGCAACGATTTATTCAGTACATCATTTTTGTATTATGTCACAGTTGAACACACTTGAATTAATGTACCTTTGCAAATCTAATCTCCTTTGCATTTATTCAATTGTTGAACGAGTCAGACCCATAGAAGATGCCTCATTATCACACAGCAGTTGGCCCACAGTACTGACCTGTACCCACTCTGTATGTGCTCTGCTCTTTGTTTGTTTGGGAATAAAACCTTGTTCCTTTACTCGAAGGTTAACCCGTTGACCAACTAAGGTTCAGTATGGTTTCCGCAAAGAAGAATAAGTTTGTATATGAGATGGTATATTACAGTAAAGGGTATCCCAGTTATAAAGGCTTTATTTTAGCATTAATGAAGATTGACAAGAGAAATGAGTAGGCCGCATGAACAGTTTTACAGCAGGGAGAATGACCAAATCAAGAAAAACAACCGATGGGGTCAGAAGTTTCAACCTTTTTTTTCATATGCTGTATTTATTTGAAATGATAGATACAAAATGAGACCATGCATTATTTGTCTCCTTTGTAACCATAAAAGGTTAGTAAGTTAGTTAGTTAGTTAGTTAGTTAGTTCCGTTAGGAGGAAAAATAGAGATCAGAGTAAGACAGGCAGGAAGGAACTGAAATTAAGTAATCGCCCCACTTTGCTTTTATGAAAATAATTATGAACAACTTGGTGAGCACATAGGCCTATACATTAAATATATTTGAAACACAATATTCATAAACACAGTCATTGTCCACTGGATCCCTCAATGATAGTTAGTTATTGTATGTGTCATTGTGTAAGATTGATGGCTTGAAATACTTGTTATCTGGAAAATAAGCCATGTTGCCATGACAGCACTCACTAAGAACATGGGTGGCCACTGAGATCAATAGACTCCAATGTGACTAATAACGCTATTCTCTACCCACTGATTTGCGCACTGGTCAGACACTAACACATTGAACAAAGATATACACTGTATTTCTAAACTACGTACTGTATACATGTTTACATTTTCCTCATGTCAACCAATCTGTTGCCTTTGTTTCTGTAAACCTAGCTTTTCATGGAAGATCCTCTTACCCCCCTCAGTCAATATTTGTTTTATAAAATCAAATCAGACAATATCTGGCCTAATCCAGAAGGTGGTGCTGTTTGATAGACTAGAATGTGCTTGATCGTGCTACATTTATCTATTGGTTGAATCTTTGAACATATAACAAAATAAGCCATGCATGGTCTTCACGTGTAGGTGTTCACCACATTAACAATTTTGATTCCCCTGTAACATACATGAAGCCACAATATATACATTTTCTATGTTAAAGTTTCTTTCAAGGAATATGTTTCATTAGGGCTCCTTTTGTTGCCAAAACAGTGTACTAAGTACAGTATACAAGTTATGAAACAGCGTAAATAATCGATCCTTCTGTGTATCCATATGTGGGTGCTGCAGGCCTATTTATTTTTGGTGTTGTTTCTTGTCATTGATCATTATTGTGGGTCATCTATCTTTTTGGTTGAATCTATTTGTGTCACAGCCATCCTTCACACAGGCCTCGGCTGGTATCTATCAGAAATCTAATAAGCTTGCAGCTCCAAAATCCTTGCCTTTGTTTAATCTCTGCCGCACCTGAACACACTGACAGAGGCCTAGCACACACACACACGGGCAGACAGGCTGCTCAGTGTGATTCAATTTGTGGTTGCACCTTGGCGATGTTACAGAGATTGCATCCATCCTCTAATGAGGTCATTCATTTTCCTTTGATGCAGTGGAGAGAAAGGCTGACCAGCTTTCTGGAAACTAAAGGTGGCTGCTGCCATCGGCAGAGAAGACTGAGTCACGCACGTACACCGATGCGACCCATCAGAAACACAACGGGCTAAATGAACCGCTGACTGACTGTCAAACCCCCAGGTGGATTCTCTACCCCTGTCGCGCAATATTACGTGTCCTTGAGCAGGTTCACATTGGTAATGTTATGATTGAATTTTTGTTGTCAGAGCCCCAATGTCATTTTGCTAGGAGATATCGCAAGAAATGTATTTGATATTGTTTTCCCTCCAGATATAAAAGTATAAATATCACAAAATAATAAGTGAGCTGAATACTAATAACAAAACATACAAAACAAACTGAATAGGAAAAAAAAGGCAAAAAAATGAATTATTAACAATTCCAACCAACCAAATCGTAATATTGTATCCGCCACCCATGTAAATATGCAGCTGGGTGAATCTTTCGAAATGCCCAAATGTCCTAGGATGAGTCTTCATTTAACTTCTCAACCAACTGTTAAACATATGTTGAGCAGGATGCTTCAGGCCTCTTCAGGTGACTCCTCAGGGACGTGATGTCACGGGACAGCACGGCTCTATCACGACCCAGTGGAGAAGAGAAGGAATGCTAAAAGAAAGAGGCTTCAGTGAGCCTGGATTCCACGCTGGTCTCCCGGGTACTTGGACAAAAGATCAGGATTTGGTGCAGGTGGTGCTCAATAATTCATGGCGTTGTAAGACTCACTTGTAGTTATGAGAGGTCTATTTGGGTTGCCAATTGCATCTGTTTTCACTTTGGCTGGTTGCTGAGAATGTACCAATGGTATTATTCTCCCTCAGCATTCACTATTGATACTGTATTAAAGCATGCAATTTTATTTTCTGTCTGTTCAGGGAGGTCTCTTAAGTCGATTCCTCTTTTACTGAAAATTCTTCTGAACACTCAAATTCTTTCATGGCCAAGGGCTCTCTGGTGACTATGTTTGAGTGTGATTAAGAGAGCTGGTGTCTCTGGGACTACCAATAAAGCTGCTGGAGACATCGAAAGTACATGCGGACAAATGTTGTGTCCTTACCTTGGCTACATTTGCCTACCTCAGAGAGTGCTTAGAAAAGTAGATATTATTTTTTGACTGGTAGTGTCAAAGGCATCCCTCAACATCTCCTCATATCAATAGTAACATCAACACATTTTTATTTATCAGTGAAAGCAACATTTCAAACGTCTTTTTGCCATTATAGAATATCACATGCCATACACAGTGATACAATTACCCTTACATCATACGTAAATGTGTTCAATTACACATTGATGGCACAACCATTTTATGGGTATTTGGAAAAGAAAACAACCCGAGCGCTCACTTTAGGCCTATCTGTGCCAAATAACCACTGCCGCACATTTTAGTGCCGTAGTGATGAAATAAAACCAACACAACAAATTGTCCCCTGGCCCACCAGTTACCATCATTTAGAATTAGACATCTGTTTTAGCTTGAGTCGCACCACAACAACATCAATCACCGACTCCCACCAGGTCGCCCGAGAACTCTTCCTTCCCTATCGGCTCACTTTCCCTCTCTGTCCTCGCTACGATGAGCAGCAGCACTAGTCTCCAACGAGCCATCGCCAAGCTGCCAGGCTCAGCCAGCATGTGGGATGCCCACCCTTTTGCCACCTGAAGCCTGGGCTGTGCGTTTCCTCTCGGCGGCGGCACCTCAGTCATCTGTTATGTGGGCACATATACAGCAGAGGTGTGTTAGCCTGATGATTACTGAGCTCTGCATAATAGGCAGCATTCATCACTGACCGGGGAGGATGGAGGAGTCTTTGGCGACCAAGAAAGAGAGGGGTGAGCGAGGAAGCGAGAGAGAGAGAGAGAGAGAGAGAGAGAGAGAGAGAGAGAGAGAGAGAGAGAGAGAGAGAGAGAGAGAGAGAGAGAGAAAGAGAGAGAGAAAGAGAGAGAAGAGAGAGAACGATGGGGATGGGGTGGTTGAAAGAAGAGAAGGGCGGGGAGGGAGAGAGAGAGAGAGAGAGAGAGAGAGAGAGAGAGAGAGTGAAGGGGACAGAAAGGTTGGGGAGCAATGAGTATGAGGGATGAAGAGAGAAACATTTTTGAAAAGGAAAGTGTTGAGGAAAAGAAGCATAGAGAGAGAGAGAGAGAGAGAGAGAGAAAGAGATAGCGAGAGAGAGGGAGAGATGAGAGAGAAGGAGATGCTGTCTTAAATTTCCCCTTCCCTCCCTTCTCCTCTGTCAATACAATGTCATGCTTATATTCCTGCTATTAACCCACTCCCACTCTGAATTTCTGTCCCCCGCTGTTCTGCAGTAAGCCACGTCAAAATGAGGGCCATAGAATTTCATTAGTGCCATTGTTCCCCAGTGGTCTAGCATTGCATCCATCTCTCTCCCTCCCTCCCTCTCTCTGTCTTTCTCTCCAGTTTTTCAACATCAATCGTCCCTCCCCTGCATTTTAGGTGCCTCTGTTTTGCATTTCCCTTTTCCTTGATCTGTGGTTTCGTCCTACTCTTGTTCTTCTCCCCCAGCCTATCCCACACCCAGTCCCCTTCCTCTGTCCCTACTGATCCCATACCTCTATTTGCTCCCTCGCTGTCTTCTTTCACAACCTCTTTCGTCCAAGCTACCCAGTTAATTCTGGTTGAGGCAGAAATGAGGACAGTCGAGTAAACAGCATTCATTAGAAGCTGTCTGTGCAATCAGAGAACATTCCTCTCCATCTATCCAGCTACCCCCCCTCCTCCTCTTCTTCTCATCCTTCTTCACTTCCTTCCTTCCTTCCTCCCTCCCTCTCCTCCTCTCTCTCCTCTCCTGTCTCTCCCAATGCCGGGCTGCTGCAGCTCCTCCTTCCACCTTGCTCAGCAACAGCCCCTCCCTTCCCTTATTCTCTCACTCTCTCGCTACCTCTCCATCTCTCTCTCTCTCTCCCTCTCTCTCTCTCCCTCACTCTGTCTCTCTCTCTCTTTCTCTCTCTCTCTCTCTTTCCCTCACCTCCTCCTCCTCCTCCTCCTCCACCACTCTGTGTTTCGTTCAGCTAGGTGCAGCAGCATGTATGTGAGCGTGCGTGAGCCGCCGGAGCCTGTGTGTTTACATGCGAGCCTATCAGTGTTGCTGGATTTAGCGCAGCTGGCGAGGGAGGCAGAGACCGTGGCGTTCCCGATGCCCCCCACACTTCTCGTGTCCTGATCGTTTTTGCATCGCTCCCGTTGGAATCCCATTTTTTTTGTGTCCTCCCCTCTTTTCACCCGCTCTCTCCCACTCTCCCTCTGTCTGAATCTCTCTCAATGGCCTCTTTAATCCTCCTCTCGCCACTCTCTGAGGCTTTCTGGCTTTCCCTGGCAACATGGAGCTGCTTGAATTAGAATTCTCTGCATGACGGTCTTGGTAAGTGTTTCTCTTTGTATGCTGGTCTCTGAGCACTAAGGCATTGGATCAGATTTATTATGGTGCAGGGGTAGGGGATAGAGAATCGCCACGGGTAGAACTTAATGTGAGTGAAAAGATGGCAAAAAGGGGATACAGGATAGAGGGAGGATGAGAGGAATACCTGATCATTCTGTTGAACAGATTCCAGGTCCGCTTAACGCTGTGTCATCTGGACCCAGCACATCATGATGCTGTAAGCAATTTTAGGGTTGGTGTGTGTGTGTGTGTGTGTGTGTGTGTGTGTGTGTGTGTGTGTGTGTGTGTGTGTGTGTGTGTGTGTGTGTCTGTGTGTGTGTGTGTGTGTGTGTGTGTGTGTGTGTGTGTGTGTGTGTGTGTGTGTTTGTGAGTGAGTGTGTTTGTTTCCGTGTGTTTGTGCGTTTGTCTCTGTGTCTCTGTTTGTGTGTCGGTGTGCAACCGTTTGTCTTTGATCCTACGTTGGTGCTTGGTTGTGTATGTGTGTGTTTTCACACCTGACGACCATCGTACTTGTAAGCACATCAGTATGTCTGTATGAACACACGTAGAGGTTTCCCCTCTCAGCATTGCTTTGCTTCATGGCTGTGCACAAAGGGTGTCCGTTTGTTCGTATGCGTTTCTGTATACATGTATACGTGTGTGTGTGTGTGTGTGTGTGTGTGTGTGTGTGTGTGTGTGTGTGTGTGTGTTTTCTCGTTCGTGTAATTGTGTGTGTTTTCCTGGTAATGTGTCTACATGCACCTGAGTCTCAGCTACTACTTCTATTACTGCTACAGTGCCCATTTATCCAGTGTGTGTGTGTGTGTGTGTGTGTGTGTGTGTGTGTGTGTGTGTGTGTGACTAGGAGTAATGGGGCGGGTGTGTTTAGTGTTTCTGACTTGGTACTCTGCCAGGGTACTTACTGTTGCCTTCTAATCTGCCTTCCTTTGCCACCTTCTCCCCTTAAATACCATAAACCTTACACAGAGAGTAACCCTGACACACACTTGCGTTAGAAGTCTCGGTGCCCCCATTCAAAGTCAATTGAATTTGAATGCTGGATTCCCTGTGGGATTGAAGATTTGCCATGTGGGTGTTTCAATTGCCACAGGTTGCAGAGGGTGGGTGGTGTGTAGGGGGTGGTAGTGGTAGTGTCTGAGGTGGGAAGAAATGTGTGCGGGTTCTCTCCTTCCATTATGTATGTAGGTCAAACAATGGGAGACTCATCCTTTCATCTGCGCTGTCTGTATTATTTGCATTCTTCATAATGGTGTCTGCAGTAGTCCTCTGGCAGACACTCATAGCTAGCTTTGTACAGCGAGAGGTGGGGGGGGGGGGTAGAGAGAGAGACAGGGGGAGCGCGAGAGACACGGGGGGAGGAAGACAGAGAGAGAGAGAGAGAGAGAGAGAGAGAGAGAGAGAGAGAGAGAGAGAGAGAGAGAGAGAGAGAGAGAGAGAGAGAGAGAGAGAGACATTTGTATTAAGCAGGGCAGTATGGCCGCAAGCGGTATGCTTCAGACACCATTCAGGTAAAGAATCTGTTTTTAAACACAGGCAGACTTAATGACAGATGTGACATGTTCCGTGGGTCTACACCCAGAATAGGCTGAGGGGGATGGCAAAAGAAAGGGGTTTGTGCTCGCCTCACTGTTTGAAAGGGGTATCAAGTGCAGCAACATTTGATAGGGAACATACTGTCGGATAGAAGGGTTTGTGTAGCCACAGTGTGTGCGTGTGTGTGTGTGTGTGTGTGTGTGTGTGTGTGTGTGTGTGTGTGTGTGTGTGTGTGTGTGTGTGTGTGTGTGTGTGTGTGTGTGTGTGTGTGTGTGTGTGTGTGTGTGTGTGTGTGTGTGTGTGTTTGTGTGTGCAGTGCACTTGTGTTTACTCAGTGTGGCTGTCTATTATAGCTATGTTTTTAAGAGCCAAAGTGGTCTACAACATTGCTGTTAAGAAATTTGGGAGAAAACGTGCAGCCTTAAATGTTGCGCCCACAGAATAGAGGAGGAATAGGATGGTACGAGGAATAGATACCTACCCTGAGAGAGACACAGAATGAGCTCCCTATAGAGCAAACCGGGCATAGGATTGCACATTCCTTTAAAACACAGGACGGTGTTGGGGTGAATGCCTGTAAAAACGCTCTTACACAAGCAGCACAATGAGATGATTAAGTGTAATGACATGCTCTAGAATCAAGACGCTGCGGAATTACAGTTCATATTTGTCGCCCTGGAGACAGGAGGACTAGACAATTACAATCTGTCTCGCTGGGGCATCATAAAACCTCTGGAACGGGCACATTGCAGCGTATAACGGTTCATTTGTGATGCCCTTTGAAAAGAGGAGCTCATAAAATGGCAAGACAACTTGTAGGTTGCAATTACAAAGCAGCCATGTTGACTGGAAAGCCTCCTTGAATCAGGTCAGCCCCGCATCATAATGGTCCCTATCTGTCTCCTTAAAAAAAAACGGAGGTCTGCGATTAAGATGGTGGCACGACGTGTTTACAGAGAAGTGGCTTTGGGAGACAGGAGGGGCGAGCAGGGGTGGAGAAATAGAAAAAGACAGACGCGGACAGATCAATCGCCGTGAGTACTCAATCTTGCTTTCCGCAAATATATTCAGAAGGTCACGGTGCTGCTACTGTGCGGAGCAGCCTCCCCCATTTAAAATTAATCACAACAGCTTTATGTAAAAATAAGGAGACAGGCATGCGGGACCAGGAGGATGGAGGGGTGAGCCTCCTTCCTACCCTGTCCCACTTGTCACTGGCTTTGTGCAAAAAGTCATTAAATCATTTATTAAGAGATAGTCACTAAATGAAGCGTCTTTCCGCTGCCACAATGCTATTGGTAATGTCGGACGCCACACACGCCACAAGCATTGTGGCCCAAGCTGTCTCTCAAAAATGTAATATGTGAAGCCTTAGCTGTAATTATTATATGGTTGATTTGGTATGAAACTTTCACAAAAACACCCATTGTACTCTTAATAGAAAGGGCCGTAAGAAGCTTGGCCACTGTAAAATTGCCTTTGGGATTGCATTGAGCCACTTCTTTTCAACTCAACTCCAACTGGGATCCCTTGTCGTTGCGGGTGGGGGGAAAGGTTTGTGTAATTACCAGCTTAGGCTGCTGCTAGCAGTGAATTTCAAGAGCAATGGGTGTTAATGAGGAAAGAAGCACCCTTTACAGAAATATTATTAGACATTGTAAAAAAAAAAAACGAGAGGCAGATCCGTCTGGAAATATTACCAATTAGGCCCGGTGCAGGCTTGAGCTGCAAGTCATTTGATACAGAACAAAGCACCCAAATGAAGTGTAACGAAGTGAACTGCAACGGAACAGCATGTGGAGTTCCAATCGGTGCGCACGATGACGTGTCATCAAGGAACTGCTGTTTCCTGTGTTGTGTAACTCATGTTCCCTTAATTACATACTATTTTTATTAATCATCATCCCCATAACTTTTTGCAAGACAATTATCAAATGAGTAAATGATACGCAGAGTGAGTTCAATCAGTTCTGTCATGTGCTTTGAGCCATTTCTTTTAACAACTCAATTAAATTAATGAGAAACCTTAAATAAATAATAAATAATAAATTGATCAACAAATGGAATTTGTTTAGAAAAACAAAGGCACGAACAATACCTCAGTATTTGATGAATCATCAGAGCTTCAAGCATGATTGCCTTTAGTTTACATTAGTAACAAGCCAAATGTTATTGCCAAATTTATTCATTATGGATTTTCATCCTCGCCCTGTGTTGGCTGGGATAGGCTCCAGCCCACCCGCGACCCTGCAAAGGATAAGCGGTATAGCTAATGGATGGATGGATGGATGGATTTTCACAATCATAGATAATATTGTAGACAAATGTTTGGACTGAAATGAGACATTGCTATCACCATTCAGCCAGAGAATAAACCAATGTCATCCATGCCATAACTCAAACATGTGGGTTCAGCGCTATGAAGTGTTGATCTGTATGTTCTACATGATTGAGCAGATGAACAAACGTCATTATGTATGCTCTAATTGTAACCTTCAAATCAAATATTAACAGATTATACAAATGCCACAGGTAGTGAATATGCATGCACATTATAGTAAAATTGTTTTTTTCTATTGTATCTAAATAGAAAAATTGCCTATTAATTCAGATTATATTATACTAACTAAACTATATAAAACTTTGTATTCAAAAGTCAGACAAAAGTCACAGAAATAGAAGAAAACAAGAAAGGGCAAATGGTAGAAAAATCATTATTTTACTGGATCTAGCACAAACAAGAATGCAAAGTCTGGTTGGAGACCTAGCAATCCGTCTGTCTGGCCTGCCAAACCGCACTTCAGTGTACACATGGCCTACTGTGTGAGCTTCAATACAGCAGCCAGGCATGAGGTAGAAAGCTGTCCCAATCCCCTATTTTTATAACAAGTACAAGACTGTCTGTGCAGCAGACATTTCAGCTTATAGCTCCAAGAGCGGTGCGAAATTGAGTTGGATTCCACACCATGGATGAGGTCTTTTCCTAAAACTGAAATCAAACGTACTGTAGGTTTAATAATCTGTATCTGATAAAGCAGCCACATTACCACATTAATCAATGCACATGTAAGTGTTTTCTGCATTACCATAAAAAAAAGATTTTAACTAATGAATGTGTAATATGACAATATTATCTAGTGTCTAATGTGTACAAAAAGGTAATGTATTGTAATCTAATATAATTCTAGTAATGGCTATTACAAAATCAGTGTTTGTGGAGAGCTTTGAAACAGAGCAAATATGATTTCCCTTAACGTAATATTGTAGTTGAAAACAGTGTTTAGTGTGTATGTAAGCCTATGTATGGCATGTACAAAACGGACAGACTGGGTGTGGCATTACTATTCATCACTGACCTTCAGTGGTAGTGTAGATTGAGTTCTCTGTTCCAGTGTACACTTCCTTGTTGACTCAGCGATTAGGTTCAGACCCTAAGTAATCAAAGCAGCCCAGGGTCTATTCATCTTGTGCAGCCACCATGTTTAACTTACTTAAAGGGCACTTCAATGGATTCCCCCTGGCTAATTGAGAAACCCAACTGTTGAGGTGACCTTCTATGAGGTCAAACGGGGTAGGCGGGTTGGGATGCTTTGAATCTATCATCTAAAGGATTTAAGAAGATGATAAGAAAGGGTTGAAATAAATAAGAAAAAGCCAATAAAGAAAACCGAAATGAGAAACGATGAATCTGTGCAGATTAAAGGAGAGTAGGCACGACGACTACTCCATGCCATTTGAATATTTCTTTACCTTTCAAAGTCAGGTGCAAAGGTGGAGATTTGTTAAATGTTGTGTTTTCCTTCCATTCAAAGTACAGCGTATCCTGATTTCTTTTTAGCATTGACATTTTTCAACGGATTATTTTAAAATCTGTTGCACTTCAACACCGTAGGACTACTTTGAATGGACTGTGAAAAAAAATATCTAATTTCTAAATTAAACGTTGGGATTTCAAGGTGCTTGCAGATGCCAATGTCAAGACCCTGCTTTGAGTCAACGATACAAAAAAACATAGCTCCCTCAAAAAACTTGATGTAAGTCTTGTGTGGTTATGTGCAAGATCAAAGGAAGGGAGCTTACGAAGCTAAGACTGAATCTTCAAATGGGGAAAAATGCATTAACTCCCATCTTTAATTTGTTTTAAAGGTTTTGCGTTTAATATTATACTTTTTTTCTCTGCTTGACTGAAGTCATCACCATGCCCACATTTATGATTAAAGAATTTAATGAAACAGGCAAAAAAAATAAAATAGAATAAGAAAGGCAGAGAACAGACAACGGTATTGTTCACAAGAAGTGAAAATGTATATTTGACATCATAAGTCTGAAATGAACAGCAATATTGACACTCTTATCTGAAGTGTTTGCCTTGAAGCACCAAGCTGCATGGCTGAGAAGACAGACAGATGGAGATAAAAATCGAATGAAAAAAGGTAAACAAGCGGATGCTTTCAAAAAATAATCTGTCAGTGTGATAAAAAAGAGAATTCCAGCAAGGAAAAGGATAGCAGTCCAAGAGCTGCAGTATAAACAATGTAAGGTCTACTGTGATTCCAGCAACCAAGGTCATTACTAATAACAGTTGGATGGAGAGAGAGAGGGGGGGTGAGAGAGAGAGAGAGAGAGAGAGAGAGAGAGAGAGAGAGAGAGAGAGAGAGAGAGAGAGAGAGAGAGAGAGAGAGAGAGAGAATAAAGGACAAAGCAGAGATGTAGGTCTCACATTTCAGATTTTCTCACTCCCTCAATCTTTCCCTTTTCCCCAAGAAAGAGACTGAAATATTCTTGGAATGAAATAAGATCATGCTATCAACTTCAATACAAACAAGCCAACTGATTTAAAATACAGAGCAATATAGGCATCGTAATGTGCACTCCTGCTTATCAAGGAGCAATCCCATAGCATTTGTTTGATGCTTTTGTGCATTTAAGGACTAACGATCTGTCAGTCTAGCTTGTGCATGAAACTACAATGCATTATAAAAGGTCAATAGTGATGACAAAACATAACAATGATTTCAGTTGAAGTCACTCATGCATTTGACACTCAAAGTCTGTAATATCATACTGTACCAGAATATTGCCTATAGCATTACAACTAGATTAAAATTTATATAACACAAAATAAAACCTGAATTTGTGACATTTTTAGGCCATTCTTTTTCTTACAGTAAACATCGAGTTGATGACAAATTTAGGTTTTGAATGTACCACTGCCTAAAGCTAAGAATGTTCATTTATGTATGAGATTCAAGGCCATTTTCTTTACCCTCTGGCATATAGCATCTAGGCTTACATATCATTTTTATTTATGAGACATGTTGTGTGAATACACAATTTACAGTATGTTAACATTGGACACACGCGCCACTAATTCTTATGGAAATGGTATCTGTTTAATTAACGCAATATTAATTTAGTAGGTTGCTACGAGGATGCGGTACTTCGGACAATTTTGCTGGGTGTTGGCAGTTTGTTCTTTTTGCAACCGCCTGGTCTAATTGGACACAGGCTGAAATTTGAAGTGTTGAAGCCAGCAGAAATAAAAAAGTGTTGGTTAAAGTGTGATTGAGAGAATCACTCACTGGTTCAATTTAGATTATACTAGCTGCTTCCAATCAAACTGCTAGACGATTCATTGTCATTCAAATAATTGCGGTCAACAATTTAATTGCCTCTGTGTTGATTTTAAGTTACTTTTATAGTATAAGCCAAAAAGTAGTGTAATAATAGACAAATTAGTTGTGTAAATAAGTAGGGGCATTAATTGAAATATAATTATACTTTTCTAATCAATGAGTGCTGGCGTTGCAACTTGTCTAAAGGTTGCTTCCACATGCTAATGTTAAAACACTTACACCTTTAGTAATATATTGTCTTCTGCCGCTAAAGGAAATATTGTTAACTTCAGTTCCGCTTTGACAGTGCAAATTCACGCCTCATCATATAGTGTGAGTCTGTGACATCTGGAGTCACAGAAGATAGTATAGGCAGGCTCATGTGCGGCTTTATCTAATCACAAATTGGGAAATGGGGCTGCCACTTTGTGGTCTAGATAAATATTAGCAGGCCTATGGAAGCACATTCAGGAAATACAACCCAACAGCCAATATTAATTAATTAGCAATCATTTTACTAGATAAATATAGGCATTTGATGTGTTGGAAAGGGTTTCAAAGTTGTGGTGCGCAACCTCAAAAGGTTACCCCACTGACATGATGGAAACACGCCTAAAACTCTTTTTATCTTTCTGCTGCGACCAGTGGCAGGTCACAAGTGAGGCCCCTCTGAAATCTGATTGCCCCCCTTGGTGTCCCTTCCAACCCCCGAAACCAGACAGAATGTCCGTAAACTTGATAGGTTATGTTGAATTTTTTTCGGCTCCCCTTTCATTTGGCCTGTGTCCCTCTTGTACATATTCTGTACACGTCACTGGCTGCAACAGTTCTAACATTGGCTTAAAGTTCCATTTATAGTGTGATTATGCCAATTAAAAAGAATGGTTGCGGTCTCCTAAAAGGATTGCGATCAAGCGATCATGTAATAATCGTGATAGTCCTAATCCCATCTGGCCTTTGTGAGGTGTAATTCTCAGTTAGTACATTACAAAGAAAATTATTTTTACCTTCCAAACAAATCTACTGCACATTTTGTTAATGGACACCACTGGATGCCTGACAATTTACATCACAAGAGGTCTTGCTGAAACACCACCACAGAAAACTGAAGGACTCTTGAATAACTATTGTGTTTGGTTTGAAACAGAAGTGCCTCAGAATTCATCTCTGTAAACTGGAGCAATCCAAGTGCTGATTCAGCTACCACTTCGAAGCTGTGACAGCATGATGCATATTTGGCTAAGGCCTTGCCCTTATCTTTCTGTACACGAGTGAAAACGATTTCTGAATCCAATAGGGTTCCACTTTGTCCACACTTTTATGCCATGCATGAAAACCTTCTGTCATGGTCAAACATCAAATGAATTTCATAAATATTAATCAATAACAGGAAAAAACACCAAAAGATCGGTCTTAAGTTCTAGAACATTTGTATTGACATCAAACTCTATGTGTGGCTGTATCCAATATTAGTCCGGGAGTGTACCTTCATTTATAAAAAGGAAAACAATTGATATTCATTCATTCCTTGTTTCTCTATCTGGCCACTGGCTGCTGCCAAAATAATTTTGACTCATAGTTTTTTTTAGACTCATAGTGGTGTTTTGAGACTTTGTAGTTGAATGTTATGTAATGTTATGTATGTGTTTGCACTATATAGTTCATTGTTAGGTTATGAGCACTCAGGTGACTGGAAAATATAACACAAAGGTTACAGCAAAGTGTCCAGTTCAAACATTTTATGATAATTCCATGTTTCTTTTTTATGCATAATTCCCCTGCCAACCTCAGGCAATGGGGTTAGTCAGCTGCTTGAGTTTGTCTTTACAAACTCTGTTGCACTATGTCCATGTTTTGCTAAAAGCAAATACTGCTCAACACACCTAGGAATGTGCTGCAACTTGAAAATTGTGAAGTCAGATTATGTTTAATTCGATGAGGAAATTACTTAGCAAATATCAGTAGGTGCATTTCAGTTCATACAGTTGCAAATCACCTGCTTGACATAAGGGAAACATCTCGGTTAATTTATTGTCATGAGTTTTAGTTAAATGCCATCTAGAATCCCCCCAGTAAAAGATGACTCAGAGAGCTATTATTCTGTCATGGGATGAGGCTCTTTGGAGATACACAAATTGCTTGATCGATGTGGCAAGCAGACCTTGAAGCCTTTTGCAAGTCTAAGCATCCCTGAGACAAAAGAAAATAGGCTTTAGAAGTTAGAGGCAGAGAAAAGACAGATTACAACCGTGAATATGTTGTAAAATAATGTCCATTGGACTGGAATATCATTCACCCACTCTGTTTGGTGGGGCGAAAATACAGTTTTGTGGAAATTGCCTACTACTCCAGTTCATAGGGAACCAAATCAATAGAAGTAATAACCTCTTTGGCTCTTCAAATTTCGTTTTTATATTTACATTTCTACCAGGGCATTCTTCCATTGCAAGAACTTCTCAACTACACAAGGTCACAAACACAATGCTGCAAATATTGACAGATCCACATTTACAAACGAATCCTAGAGCACCAAACCACAGGCAGACAGTAGCCACATATAGACTGTATGAGGAAACAATAAACACCTAGAAACTTGGACGATGCTGAGATTGTCCTGAGGCTGCATCACACTCTGACTGCCTCTCTGCTGATTGCTGCTCGGCTTCAATATTTGTTGTATATCACTTCAAGGTCAACGTTTTGGCAGCTGTTCTGGATGCGTAGCAATAATACTATTTTGAAACCATGTACTGTATTCAAGGAATTGGAGAATGAGAAATACTCCATCCATAAGCCGGCAATACAGTACTTTTTTCTATTTTGATTATAGTAACTAATTGCGTTGGCTGCAGGTTTAAGAGAAAGTGCAGTTACAAATACTAGTAATGCATTTTGGTGACCAGGCAAAAGCCTAGAGACTACTGTCGTCTCAAGGACTAAAGGGAACATTCTGTCATTTTAATCTTGTAATATGTGATAAGATTTTATTGTATATCCTGTTTGGATCTGAATGTGACCAAAGCAAATTGAAAACATACAGTTAATTGAGAGACAGAGATAATGTTGCGTGAAAGACTGACCACACGGAAACACTAGATTGCACTAGATTGCATAGCACTAACTCTTATTCATTCTAGTACAGAATGTCTTTTCGGTCTCTGACAAATATGAAGCATGAGATCATCTTAATTTCTTCATAAATACAAATGTCCTATGAGCTTTTGCAGTCACTTAATTATGGTATGCCCCTTCTTCTTCAATTGATGTTCAATCATAGTCAGAGTGTGTTGTTTGTGTATTGCTATCACCTAATGCGATGGAAAAGGTCACTATTCTTATCACCTCTTTGAATTTTGTGTGATTTTTGTACCACTGCACCATTTGTAGAATCAAATGGTGCTTATTCTCAGCTGTCCCTTCTGATTATTGGACTGGTTTGTGAGATGCGAGCTCCAGTACCACTTACTAATCACAATAGAAAAGGGTACATTTGAGCTGTGCAGTCCAAAATGGCTGTGCTGCCTGATATAGCCACATCACATTTTTTGTGTTCAATTAACTATACACAAGAAGGTTGTTAGACAGGTCTATATTTTATACTTTAAACACTACTGCTATATTGACGTTACATAAACTAAAGTTCAATATACACAGATAATATAAATTCATTAATATTGATTAATAATGAATAATTCATTAGGTCACATTTTGAACACAGACATTTAATGCTCTGTATAGATTTTTTTTACTGTTGATGTCATTCTCATCAGCTGATATTTAACGTCTCAAATGATCTTATCATGTCAACCATCAGTGAGTAACAATTCCCTCTCATGTGTGTCTTTCCCCAGGTAAGCGGCAGAATGGTGTCTGGCGAGGCAGTGGGCCACAGCTACCTGGTGGCATGCTGGCAGCCTATCCTGGTCCTGATGCTGGGCACCGTCCTCTCTGGCTCCACCACGGGCTGCCCGTCCCGCTGCGACTGCAACGGTCAGGAGCGCTCCGTGGTGTGCCACCGGCGACGGCTGGCCACGCTTCCCGAGGGCATCCCCATTGAGACGCGACTCCTGGATATCAGCAAGAACCGAGTGAAAAGCCTGGGGCCGGAGGAGTTTATCAATTACCCTCAGTTGGAGGAGCTGCAGCTCAACGAGAACATCATCTCGTCCATCGAGCCGGGGGCTTTCAGCAACCTGGTGGGCCTGCGGGTTCTGGGGCTACGCAACAACCAGCTAAAGCTCATCCAGCTGGGCGTGTTCACAGGCCTCAGCAATCTCACCCAACTCGACATCAGCGAAAACAGAATAGTTATCCTCTTGGACTACATGTTCCAGGAGCTCTACAATCTGAAGGCCCTGGAGGTCGGCGACAACGACCTGGTGTTCATCTCGCCCCGCTCCTTCCACGGCTTGACCAGCCTGGAGAGGCTGAGCATTGAGCGGTGCAACCTGGTCTCGGTGCCCACCGATGCCATCAGTCACCTGCACAACCTGGTGTCTCTCAGACTCCGCCACCTGAACGTCAGTGTTATTCGGGACTACTCCTTTAAGAGGCTGTACAGACTCCGAGTTCTAGAGATCTCGCACATGCCCTCCTTGGATACCATGACCTCAAAATGCCTGTTTGGACTAAACATTACATCCTTGACGGTCACAAACTGTAATCTCACTGCCGTGCCGTACCAAGCCGTCCGCCACCTCGGGCACCTTCGCTTTCTCAACCTGTCTTTTAATCCCATTCACACTGTGGAGGGGAACCAGCTGCACAATCTGCTAAAGCTCCAGGCCTTTCACTTGGTAGGCGGCAGATTAGCCGCTATTGAGCCATACTCCTTTCGAGGACTTAACCACCTCAGAATCCTCAACGTATCCAGCAATAGCCTGACCACCCTGGAGGAGTCTGTGTTCCACTCAGTGGGGAACTTGGAGACCCTGGCCCTGTACGATAACCCCCTCGCCTGCGACTGCCGTCTGCTCTGGGTGTTCCGTCGACGCTGGAGGCTCAACTTTAACCGCCAGCAGCCCACGTGCGCCTCACCCGAGGTGGTGCAGGGCAAGGAGTTCAAAGACTTCCCAGACGTTCTCCCCTCAGATTACTTCACCTGTCAGAGGTCCCAGGTAAAGAAAAGAAAAAAGGTTTAAATGGATTTCATGTGGGAAATGTACAGTTTTTGACTATCTGTGTTTTAATGTAGATGCTTTGGTGCACATTACTGTATGCTGAATATGCTTTCTGTTCTTGATAATGTTTTTTTGAGGCAGTAATTATATTACATACATAACAATAACTTTAAACTAACTACGTTTATTGTATAATGTATATAATGTACATGCATGAAACACTGAAACATTGAAACATATTATGTGTGATTTATATTTTATGCTTTCATGTGTTAAAGTGCATAGCACTGTGCATACCAAAGTAATTCTTTCCACTTCGGGCCATAGATCCCGGATCACAGGATTCAGCAGAGCCACGTGGACGAAGGGACCACGGTTCATTTCACATGCCAGGCGGAGGGCGATCCTGTCCCCGTGATAATGTGGCTATCGCCCAGGAAGGAATACATCACCACCAAATCCATGGGCTCCAGGCTCACCGTGTCTCCCGAGGGCACTCTGGAGGTGCGCTACGCCCAGATCCAGGACAACGGCACTTACCACTGTATCGCCAGCAACGCAGCGGGTAATGACACCAAGCCGGTTCATTTGTTTGTGCACAGCTACTCGCCCGACTGGCCCCATCAGCCAAACAAAACGTTTGCCTTCATTTCCAACCAGCCCAGCGACGAAGGTGGAAACGTAACGCGGGCCACGGTCGCCTTCCCATTTGATGTGAAGACTCTGATCATAGCCACTACCATGGGATTCATTTCGTTTCTCGGGGTCGTCCTCTTCTGCCTCGTCATCCTCTTTCTTTGGAGTAGAGGAAAAGGCAGCCCAAAGACAAACATAGAGATTGAGTATGTGCCACGGAAGGCAGAGGGAGACGAGAACAGTCCGACAGACAGCCCCCGTAAATTTAACATGAAAATGATGTAAGACTCCTTGTATGAGTCCCTATAAGCACATTGACTACGAAGCAGAGGGGGGAAATAACTCCTTTCTTGAAACATATGGTCTGTTCATAAGAGATTGCAATTGAACAGCAATGAAAGCCTCTTGATACTTCAACCAAGACTGTTTAATCTTCAGGGACTAAATCTCCAGTGTAATATGGAAGTGTTGAATTTCAAGTATTCTTTGTTTTTATCGGCAATAGTCATTAAAAAAAGCCAATCTTGTTCAATTCTCCTCTCTGTCAGGGAAGGGGAGACTGTCTTTAAACTTATCTACTGTTTGGACTCTATGTATCGTTTCTGTATCTTGTTCTTTCCATGTACATTTGGCAGTGGCTGAAGGATACATTGGTGATTCGAGTTTGAGCATAATATACTAAGAGCAGGTGCAATTTACTGTAAGCATTGTAGTTTGGCTCTAAGATTAGCTGCAATTTTCTGTATGGATTATGGTTTGGTTTTGAAGCAGGTGAAATTCACTTTAAAGGGCCCCTAATGAAAGATTTGGACTATTTCTTTGTCTAGCATTGTTTTATCACTTATAGGGACTGTACCATGAAAAACATGAAAAAGTTAAATCTGTGCCTTGAGCATTTTCTCTATTTTACCTCTGACAACACATCTACCCTATTTTACAACCTGTTCTGAATTTCACTGATTTGTGACACAGAAAATCCAAGTCAATCTAATTGGCCAATCACGGACTCAGCTACTCCGGCCACAGCCATGGCAACAGCGGAATGTTACAATCCCTAGCCAATAACATAACTCAGCTGATGAATGTTAATGAGCAATGGGCGTAAACTCTGAAAACGGAATGCGAGTTGGAAGGGAAGAAAAAGGCACCTTAGAATAATGATTAAAAATTTTTACATATTTAATTTTTTATGTGCTTCATAGACACCAAGAAAGCACACAAAAATGTATGATTGTCTACATTACGGGCCCTTTAAGTAATATCGTTTGGTTGCAAGTCAACAGAAAGAGGGAGGTAAGACGCCATACACCTGGAAGAACGTTAACGATCTGCAATCATATTATTATGGTGTTGGTATTCACATAAGAAACAATGTGATACATAGTTTCAGTTTGATGTCATTTTGGATGCTCAAGGATGAGCAGTAGCTTTGTGCTGTGTCCAAGACCTTGATTTGTATTATGAAAACCCTGTGCCACAGACATATGAGAAATTTCCTAGTTTGATGCCTTATGTTTTCTCTTTTCCTGCATTTCGTGAACTGAAACAGCTTGTTGTAAAGCAAATATTTATGTTGCACATAAGTTTTATGTTGTCAGTTAATTTTGCTGGTATAGTCTGCTCTGAAAGGGAAGTGTAAAGTCTTGAAAGAACGGATCTGAAAATATGGATGGATGGAAAGCCTATGAATGGCATATTAAAACAACAACATTTTATAAATCAAGAGTGCTCTTTCTTATTCTTGTCTGCTTTGAGAGTAGGCTAGAGAATATGTAACACAACGGGTAAATAAACAAGGCTTAATATTTAAAATGCCTTACAACCACAGTGCATGCAGGAATATAAACAGAGGAGTTGTTTCCTGCACTTTATTCAGGCCTTGTGAAGTCTGTCAGACAAGGTAAACGTAAGAATACCAAAATACACCATTTTTACAAGTAATAACCTCACTACGCTGTTTTATTAAGGATATTATGATGTGGTTTAAATGCAATAACATTGTGTGTTCCTATAATGCTATGTTGTGTGTTGTCTCCTTAGGTTTGCTGTTAGACCAAGGAAAAATATTCACAGTCTGTCTGTGGGACTATGTTATAATATCAAAGGGAATGTAAGCCTGCTAGAGAAGGAGAAGGAGATCATACACCAAATTATGATAATGTTTTGACACCTAACTATAAGGGGGTTGCACATACTGTAGTACCACATAATCTTATGTTGAGCATATATCCACATGGCACAAGATGTGAGCGACATCAGCTACATTTTTTTAAATAATAAACTATGTAAATATTATGTGCATAATGTACATAACATAATGTTTATACATTTATATGTATAAAGTATCCCCTCAACATACATTGTCATGCAACCTTAATTAGTTTTGAATCTCTTTCAAGTGTGTAATTTTCAACCTCATGAAGCATGTCATGAATATATTTTATGCACCCCGTTATTAAATGATTCCACATGGGTATTATATTAAAGTGCATAGGGTTTGGTATTAAACCCTTGAGTTAATTGTGTAATTAAGCTCAATCTGTCTCTGGTGACAGATTTGCGCCGTGGGACTTCAAAGTAGATCCCATACAATTTAGTATAAAAACACATAAGCTGTGACATTGTGAAACAAATCAAAGAAAGGATATGACTTCAAATTAAAAAAGAAAGTTCTAGAGCTCATGTTTTGTTTTGCGAAAGATTCAGTCTTGCATGTGGTTAATTTAGGCAAATTTGGAATCAGGTAGGAGTAAATATATCCCTGTATCCATCCAGCCCCCACTTCACAAGCATCAACCAGTCAATTACCATACAAAACACATGTTTTTTCCGTTTATTCAGAAGGCTACATCTCAACCCTTCCACATAGGATTCATATTATATTTCTCATAAAAATAGACAGTAAGTAATAACAGTGTCAGAATGAGTAGCTAATATCAATTTAGCATATAATAGTTTTTTGGAGTGAATGTGATCATAATGAACAGTAAGCATGAGGGTAAATTAACCTGGAATGGAAATAATGCCACATCAATATTTCTGGTCATGATAATGAAAGATATTCAAATTAATGTCCAGCATAGCTATTTAGCGATGACTGATTTGCAACTGTAGAGTTTCGATTAGTTTACATTCTTAAATGTGATGTCAGGGTTTGTTGCGGTAAACGGATGGGGATGATGAGAATGTCGTTGGGTGAGGGTGCAGATGCACAGGTTGCGCCCTCCATTCTGGTTTCCTGCCAATGATTCAACAGCTTTCTGGGAGAAGCAGACGAAGATGACCCAGATATAATGATCAGACTCAGTTGAGGAAAGTGGGTAGGAGAATGAAGAGCGCGACGCCTTGCTTTATCATCATCATCCTCTATAGTCCTCTTTATACACAGCATCAACAACAGTAATAACAAAAGGTAACTATGTAACACTGATATAAACAGGTAGGTGAAACTACTAAGATATTGATTTGTATTGTCCAAGCCACAAAGGAAGTAGCATGTACCAGGAAAGGGACAGCAGGAAGAAACGTAATGGAGATGTTGCGCACAGTATCACTGAAAGGTTGCAGAGGAAATGCCTGTGTTTTTGTTAAAAGCTTTTCAGTATTGTTGCTATTGTCATCTTAATTGAAATTTTAACCCCTTGAACAAAATTAACTGACTATTTGGTAATTATTTTTCTGTTATTTGTCTGGTTTTGTCGATTTGGCACAATTATGGTAATTGCAGATAAGTTGATATACTCTGATTTTCAGTCATGTTTAACCAAATAATGATATATATATATATATATATATATATATATATATATATATATATATATATATATATATATATATATATATATAACACTTGTAAGGTTAATGTATCTTTTAAAAGTTGTGGTGTCTCTAAAAGCTTTAAACTGCAACACAACAGATGTAACAAACCTGGAATAATTGGACACTATGATTGCAATTTTGCCCAGGAAACCATTCCTAATCTAAGGGAAATGGATATAAATTGAATCTGAAATAGACGGCGCGCATTGTAATCCATTAGGGTACAGAGGGTTTGCTCAAATTATATTTCTATACGATTCAAGCTGGTTGGTTATACATTGATATGGCATGGGATTTTCCTCCATTCTAAGTGGCTTAGGGACTCCTGGACTGTTATTGAAATCATTGCTTGATGTTTACATTGGTGAGAGAAGTAGCTTTTGAAAACTCATGCCCACAGACAAGTGTGTTAGGACACAGCAGGAACACAGAGCATATCCAGCTGGAGGTGAAATCAAAGGGCATTTTCTCATTCTTTTTCTTCGCTTTCTCAGAGAAAATTGAGATGTTGAATTGAAATGTCAGGAGTGTTATTGAATTGTGTGTGTGTGTGTGTGTGTGTGTGTGTGTGTGTGTGTGTGTGTGTGTTTGTGTGTGTGTGTATGTTTGTGAGTGTGTGTTTATTTGTTTTTTTATGTGATAGAGTGCACTAGGACGCGCCAACCCGAAGCTAACTGGCATGATTTATATTATGCACTGTCGGCAGTTTTTTTTTTCGAGAAAGGGTCAATACTTTTCAAGGAGTGACAAGCTGTAACAGCCAAAGAAAAAGAGGCTAGTTCATAATTCAACACTCGTGTGTCTAAGCCAGCATCACATCCAAATACCAACTAACTGTCCGAAAAAAAATCCAATATATAGATACAATATGCAACAATATAAAACTGCTTACATAGAACAGTAACTAGGTCAATTGCTTTTGCTTGGTATGTACTTTATACTCCATTGAATGGGATATACTAAATAAATCAATGCCAAAATAGTATGGAAATGTGTAAAAGAGGTTCAGTCATTATCTTATATAAGAAAATGAAACCTGAACAAGGGTCAGTACAAAGGGAACTCCTCTGAATGGGCCTTCCTTATTTTACCTATTATTATGTAATATTATTATTCCCTATCATTAGAATGCTTCTTCTGAATTTCTACATACACTCCTCCTAAGACTTTAAAGACTATATTTGTAGCCTTTCTAGGTGTGTGTACTGCAAGTGGTCCATTGTGTATTCTGCTTATGCATCCGATGCAGGGACACGTTAGATTACATGACATGCAGTAGAAGGACGGATCTGAGTGGATCCAATGTGTGAGTAAGTAAACAGCTTTTAATAAGATAGATAATTTTTCTTCATAGTCCACGTATGTAATGGAAATGAATTCATGCATGTTTGTTCATAAGAGCCTAGAAAGGATACAATCATGTATTTTTTATGTACTCAAGTCTCCAGGGTGGAATGTTAGCTTGTTAACACACGTTACTTTGTGTGTGTGTGTGTGTGTGTGTGTGTGTGTGTGTGTGTGTGTGTGTGTGTGTGTGTGTGTGCGTGTGTGCGTGTGTGTGTTTCTGTGCATGTGGTTTGTGTACCTACGTGTGTGTGTGTGTGCCCTTTTGAGGATGTGCACGTGTGTCTGGCCCACCTCGATTTGCTCCAGTGTTCTTGTGACCTTGGTGGGGGAAGTTTTCTGTCCTATTGTTTCAAACACAGGGGACAGGAAGCCAGTGGTCTTAGATGTGAATGGTCAAGGACTCCCTTACGGCATAATGTAGCCACTCTTACTGCTGTCATAACAATACAAGTAACTGTCCTTATTGACAGACTTAGGAATATGACATTATTTAAGAACATGTTTCAATGTTTCAGTGTTTCTCATTTAAACTGGAGCAAACAAATTCCCGGACAACATCTCACAAAGCAGTACTTCCCTGTGTTTACATTTAAACCATTCCGCCATATATCATGGTGTTCATCAACATAAACACAGAAAGATAAATAATATCCTGTCATGAATTATTGATGGGTAGACTATCTATGCATGATTTATTATTTGTATCCCTGCATTTTTTATTGGACACCTTTGGGATGTCACATGGAGCTAAGTACTAAGAACATGCAAAAATGATATTATTGTTCATCTGGTCACTTAAAAAAAGTAAGCAAAGAGTTGTTTTTTTTGCCACAGGACTGACGTTCTTTCTCCTGAAGAATTAAAAGGTAGACTGCATTAGTGTGTATAACCTAATATGAAAATCCCACATAATCTCAAATTGGATTAAGATTAAAGTTTTTAAACAAGTTGAGAGTGTCTCGAATATTGAATAGACTTCCAAATAGTGCTAAGCCTAATCATCCTGTTAATTATTCAGGAGGTGGAGATTGCCAGAACCGTATAAAAGAGATATGCCTGTGCATTCTACTAATCCCGTCATGGATTTAGTTTTCCTAGCTGCTTGAACCGGATCTTGGGTGTATTCCAACACTCAAAAATCTTTACTTTCCTTGCCAATTACCTTTACTTTCCTGGGAAACATCTACTAAGGAGGTCATTTCAATTTAGGAAGGAAAGAAAAAGTATTCCAGACAATGGAAGAGCATCAGTCTGTGGTTTGTCGGTTAGGGTTATGGTTGCAGGAAGGTTACCTGAGTTGACGAACAATGAAACTAATGTAAAATTGCATTAAATAAAAATTATAAAAGACATAAGCATTGCTCTTTAATCTGATGAAGGCTGGCTGGCCAAAATGGTAAAGTTATACAACATTTTTATGTATTTTTTTGCATTCTTATTGACTTGCCAGTGAAAAGCCTTTTTAGCTTTTTTTAAAGGAAGTACATTGTCGAATACTCTTTTCATCATGCATTACAACATACCTTCCTTCTTCGTTTAACACAAATTTCATTGCCAGGTTAAATCAGGAAGGTGGTGATAACGAGTTGCTGGTATAGTATCAAGATGGCCATAGCGAGTTCCTTTCAGAGCGCTTCCTCCATGTATTGATCCTTCCTTATGAAAAATGGGCTTTTGCTCGATGGGTGGGACCATCACCATAGTAAGTGTGAGCTGGGATCTGGGTGGTAATTTAATTACAGATCGATCTTGGCCCCCCTGCATTTTGTGGGAGGATCGCTTAGGAAGAAATTGATTCTTGAAACAGAGACCAGAAAAGGATATGCCTGTGACAGTCACAAGAAAGGGATATATCAGGGGATCATCCAAAGACGAAAATAAAGACAAGTTATTTTAAGGATCTTATAGTGTAGAGCTTTTGTTCTTATCAAAAACAAGTTTGTCGTTAGGTAATGTTGCAATTGTTAGTTGCCTTACTGCATAAGGAGACAATTGATGGGTTCCATAAGTAGAAAAAATTTATGGAAGCTTCTTACGATCTTTTAATAGAAACTCTCTTCAATTTAACGTTGCAATCTTCTAATTATTGGGCTCCACTTAACTGTGAAAAACGTTCGTAGTGAGTAGCATCTTAGCTTTAGTCAATATTGCATGGAAAAATACCAAACATCAGCAGATAATTTTCTTTTTCATGCCCATGATTTATTTATTTTTTTTGCATTTATTTATCAACCAAGCAGTTTACTACCATCACTGTTTGCAATGGGCTGTTAGAAAAAGTAAAATGTGATGTTTTACACTAGAAATGATCATGCCTCTAAAACAGTAGCTCTGCATGTGCAACACTCCCCCATTAATATTTTCTATTGGCAGTTTTTTTTTTTTAAGTGAAAAAATTACGTACGTCAAACATTTGATTTTATTCCACAGTTTTACTTCTTGATTCCAAAAGACATGTTGAGGACTCAAGGGAAGGCCGAGAAGCCAGGGGCCTGTTTCCATTCTCTGAGAATGACAGGGCTGGAATTCATTAATCATTTCTCAGCCTATAGGAATGAGACCCAAACCGAAGCACTCACTGCTGTATGAGTGAACATCGAGTGTCCCTGTGTTTTCAGGGGATGTCCTTGCTGTTGGCTTGCAAAAATACAACTACAGTACAAAAGGAATCTGCCTTGTAGCTACAATTCTTATCCGCATCCAGCAGGCTAACAGTTTTGCTGACATCAAATATAATTGCACACTAGGTTATATGCAAGAAGATTTACAGTCTCAAATGTTTTCTCACTATACAGACTTCTTTTCCCTCCAAATTAAGTTTTTTTCGTTTATTTTAACCCAAGTCTTAGGTTTTCCTATCCTATCCTAACAAAAACAACAAATGTCACAGGCTACATGCACTGCATTACCACATCCATCAAAGGTTGTATGACATGCTTTATGCTGTGTGCTGAGGTTGCAAACACATGCCTCTAACTAATGCCTGGGATGGGGTGAGGTTCCAGATTATCCCCTGGCTGGACCACAGATCTATATTTAATGCCATATATGGGCATCCGCATCTGGCATCAGAGGTATTGTTTCCAGTAATGCATTTGAATGTGTGGAGCTAAGAAATACTTTGAGTTCTTATTTTTTCAACCGTAAGCTTGTTTACTGCGTGAAAGTGTCAAAACAAGTACGGAAAAACATTACTAGGCAGTAGGCACCGGAATCATCAGCCAGAAAAGGTACAGCTGGCAGTCTCATTATCTACTCTGAGACCCCTCCTAAAGGCCCATCTTTTCATACAGCTCTCAATTATTAAAAACCTCCAAGTTTTTATATTGTTTATGTAGTGTTTTTTTCTTCATTGTTTATTTCCAATTGCTTTTATAAAATATTAAGTTTTTTATTGTATTTTATTTAATTGGGCTATAATGAGTGTACATGAACTAACATAAATTAACAATGGGATGAGTTTTATTTTTTTAGCAGACTTGAAGACTACACAGTTATGTAATTTGACTACTTTACATAAAGCACATTCATTTGCTAGTGTGCATGCTAGTTACAGACCGTATCAGTTGAAAAAAAAGCCCATTACACTTTGTATCTGGCTAGCTAACGCAACTAGTGAAACTGCAGAACAAATTGATGGATTGGCTAACCAACTATCATCCTGTGACATCATCATCATCATCATCTTCATCCGCTTTGTCCGGGGTCGGGTCGCGGAGGTAGCAGTTCCAGCAGGGCATCCCAAACTTCCCTTTCCCGGGCCACATTAACCAGCTCTGACTGGGGGATTCCAAGGCGTTCCCAGGCCAGTGTGGAGATATAATCCCTCCACCTGGTCCTAGGTCTGCCCCGCGGCCTCCGCCCAGCTGGACTTGCCTGGAACACCTCCCTAGGGAGGCGGCCAGGTGGCATCCTTACTAGATGCCCGAACCACCTCAACTGGCTCCTTTCTACGCAAAGAAGCAGCGGCTCTACTCCGAGTCCCTCACGAATGGCTGAACTTCTCACCCTATCCCTAAGGGAGATGCCAGCCACCCTCCGGAGGAAACTCATCTCCGCCGCTTGCATCTGTGATCTTGTTCTTTCGGTCATGACCCACCCTTCATGACCAATCATCATCCTGTGAATCAAAAGTAATTTGTTTAGCTATATATTGGCTTGTAGCAATGGCATACATTATGTGCACTTGCTAAGTCTTACATGTTTCAAAATCCTCGTAGTCTATATTGTCAGCATAAATTTGCTAAACATATAACAGTTAAAAAAATGGTCATGCCAAATTTCATAGAAACACAGTGACACAGAAGCACAGCATCAAAAATGGATCCACTGTTTCCTGCAAATCCTACAATATTCTATGATTTTTTCTATTAAAAAATCCCTTTAAACTGTTGAGTCCAGCACCTCATTTATGCACTAATATGTGGGTGTTGAGGTTAAACAGGTCCGCCTGTGGGGATTCAGTGTCCTGGGATTTTTGTATTAAATCCAGAGTGAAAGAGCTTTGATGGATGTGCCTGCTAAGGAGTGCGTAGGTAGGCCATACCATAGATGTTTTTCTATGCCAGGGTGTAACAGACAAAAGCCTTTTCTTCATTTTGCTCAGTTTAACAGGTTTGCCTCTCAAACCACTTGCCTCCAAAAATTATAAAAACAAAACACCTGACTGGTTAGTGTCCCTAAAATCGAATGCGCAAAATAGTTCTCATTAAAAGGTTTTCTAACCTGGAGTAAGGTTTGTAATTGCCATAAGTTTTAATGCAGTTTAAATGTTTTGCACTTTAGGACATGCTGATGAATGGGAAGTGAATTGTACCTCGAGAAAATACCGTTGGAATTTCGAGTCACATGCTGCATGGCCTGTAAGGAAGTGTAGAGAATTGTCTTGGATTTATCCTGTCTACCTTGTTGACAGTCTGGGACATGTAAGTCCCTCAGCTAAAATCTGTGTTATTTCATGCCACTGGAGAGAGAGAGAGAGAGAGAGAAAAAAGCAGTCTGTAAAGAAGAAGAAGCGAGATCCATGGGAGTGTGTAGCAAACTCTCCCTCCCATAGGTTTAATGATATGACATTGTCACATCGGTTTAGGCTTGGGGGTAGGAACTCCAGTGTCGACAGAAATGTCAGACTTATGTCGTTGCATAGAATCACCCGTCGGTTTCATTTTTGGTGAAAGACAATAAACGGTTCTCTTTTTCTCTTTTCTGTCAGTGGTAGTATTTCCACTCAGACTAGTTTACTCAAGCTGTTCTTCAATGATGTGACATGGTAATTTCTAGTACCGTTCTAAAAAAAAAAAGTACATTGTTTCCTCAAAAGATATCATGTCGAATTATAATTGGAAGAGCAGACATGCATATTCACTTGGGGTCTTCAGGGGCAATTCATGGGAGGCTTTTTCATCAAGTAGAGCCAATTGAAACAACAATGCAATATTTCCATTACACAGTAACACTAACATTAAACCATCAAATGAAGTGACATTGTTCTGACCTCTTTGTTCATTCAGCTTCTTCTAAACATCTCTTATCATCAGGCACATTTACTTGCAGGAAGTCTCCGATCATGACTAAACTGTCACTATTACACAACATACCAACATACCACTGCTTGTCATGTTATGTATGAAGATATTGTGAAGCGTCTTGTGGTCTCAGAAAAGCGCTATATAAATAAAATGAAGTATTTTTATTATTATTACCACACAAATATGGATAGGAATGTAGTATATCCTGGATGTATGTTTATTGGTGTTATATGCAGCATATTATTATTGAGTTAAGACATCGCACATCAGATGTTTTTTATGCTGTCTTCGCGATTGGAGGAAAGAATGCATGAAACTGTATGATGAAACATTATACTTTCAGTCTAGGCATCAGTTGTTTACATGTTGAAAGGTGTCAAATCCAATTATGCATTTGTGTGGGATAGCTTAAACTGACCCTGCAGTTTATGATGCACAACAGACACGATCAAACAATGCTGTCTTTTTCTGTATAATGACTGGATGAATGCAGTGTTGATAATATTTCACATGCTATAGCCTCAAATGACAACTGCCAATATCACCGGTGGTGCTGTCATAAAAAAATAAAAATAAAAAATAAATTAAAACGCTAAGCAAAATTGTAATTTTGTTAGCTTCTTTTCTGGAAACAGCCCTTGGTCCTATCTTTAAAAGGTCACTCTCAATAACATTATAGATTCTAATCAGAGAATAGGTCAAACAGCCTGTTGGCAATGGCCACAAAAACACAGTCTGCAGAGAGTAAAACATTTAAACCCCAAGGGAAGTCTGGCCATTCAGAGAAGCAAGGAGATGCTTTATCAAGTGAATGACATTGGGGACCAAATGGAGGCACAGAAGGCAAACTGAATATGGTTTAAATCTATGCACCTTTGAAGTCTTTGTATTATGTGAAGAAACGAGCTGCTAGTCAAATCTCAAGCCACATTTGAATGCAAATTCTCATCTACAGCAACTAAACTTGGTTGAACCTTTCGTTCTGATCTTGTCATTCCGCACGCGATGAGGATATTCCTTAACAGCACCCGGTGACAGACAGGCAGGCAGGCAGGCAGGCAGGCAGGCAGGCAGACAGACAGACAGACAGACAGACAGACTATAACAAGTATTTTATCAACTGAGCAGCTCCACATAATAGCTTACTCATGACCTCCTAATTATGTGTAAGCGTAACAACATGCACACTGCAGACAACCTTAATGCCCTAAAGCTATGCTTTTCTTCCAACTCTCCAGTCGCTCCAAGAGACCCTCTGGCCCTTTGGCTACGTTTCACTTGAATTGATGTTTATATGAAAGATTAAGGATGTTTGATAAGAACAATAACAAGATTTTCTTTGGAAATAGGATTTTTTTAATGTGGAATTGGAACCCTGATCACCTTGCCTTTGTTAGATGATAACCAATTCGATATATGGTTTAACATTTTGCCCGGCAACAGCGGGAGAGAGGCCAGGGAGTATGTCGACAAGGCCACGACGGCCTTCAGATTTGTTTGAGATTGGCCCACACCGCCCAGACACTGCAGTTCATGGGCCTTATCCCATTAGTGAAGCAGTGTGGAATAAAAGCGTCTCACAGGGAAACCAGTGAGTCACACTCTCTCTTTTTTCCTTTCTGACAGTCATTCTCTTCTTTTTTTACTCTCACTTTTTTTTCCCTCTTGCTTGATTATCCTCTACTCATCTGTTCATTCCCCGTTATTCTCTTTTTTTTGCTGGTTGCCTTGCAATCACTTGTGTCCCATGTTTCCTTTCATACTTCTTTCTCTCTACTTCTCTCTACTGCTATATGTAGCAACCCCAGACTGGGGAACCGTGTGTTATGTCAGGGTGGAGTAGGGAATCTTCTGCTCCACAGCACAAGACAAGACACAAACCCACGCAGAGCATGTCCCAGAGCTACACACATATTGGTTTTTCGGCAGCGATCAAGGCCAGCTAGTATTTTGGTCTCCATTCAATAGTAGCAGACTCTCCAATCAATTGTTGCATCACTGGCCTATGCAATAAGGTGAAACGTCAACATCAATACCAACAGCAAGCGGTATTCTCATTCAGCAAGATATCAGAAATGTGCTGTAAGTACTGAATAAAACTCAGCTTTGATGTTTTTTTGTTTTTTTGGGGGAGCTAGCCAAGAAATAATTGTTTTTGTTTCCACTGAATCGTTGTGTAAATATTGAGAATTGAAAAGGATATTTTAGATGAGGTTTATTATTCACTGCTAGTAGGTGCTCTGTGGCTAGCCCTCACACACTGACTTTTCTCTATATAGTTGGTGTAGGGGTGATATGGTTGTCACTGTGTTGAATAAAGAAAGATTGCCCTGAAAACGGCTGGAGAATGTTTTTGTTTTTTTCAGTGATAAGATTAGGACACATTTAAGTGTGCTGGGGTAAAGTTTCAAAGGATTATCAAAAAAAATGTTTTTGAAGTATATGGTCATTTATTAAATTAACTCAAGTGAACACTGTGATGATGTTGTTTTTGATCTAAAATGTAAAAAAAAAGATCCATTCCACCGTCCGATTCCATCTCCCTTCACCATCAATGAATTGCTCTTGTGCACGACACGCATGAAAAGTCTCTTTGCCACGAAAAGACCCCAAAAATAGGTCAGTCACCCACCTGGTAGATCAAAGTGACACCAGAATATCTATCTGATAGACAAGAAGCATCTTTAATCTCACCAGGAGCTTAAGGTGATTCTGTCACACCAATTGCTATTCTGATTTCGTTTCGAGGATAAGAGAAGACCCGGTGCTGTTGCATTGCCTTTTGAGATGAGATTTGGCCTTCGTGGCTCATCTCCTGCATGCACTCAGAAATATAGACCTGAGTGAATGCTATTCTCTCAAATTCAAATGTAATAGGGAGGAAAAAAATAATAATGTCCCTTTTGACTTCATGATTTTTGTGAGATAGATACTTGATATTTGTTGTTAAAGGCCTATTCCTGGCTGATCTAACAAGGTTCTACTATTCAACGATGACTAATAAAGGAAGCATAAACTCAGCATATCTATTTCTAATTCAACCATGTTACAGAAAAATGATTTCTGCTGTGTAATCTGTTTGTAGCACAGACATTGTGTTTCTTTGTCTTACTATGCTGATGTAATACATTTCCACGAAATCACATTTTGAGGAGTCACAATTCTAAACAAATGAGGCTAGTCCTAAAATGTCATTGAAGCATTGCATCGTGAGTATTTTTCATCCTGTAGTATCACACGAGAAACAGATTTATCTATATATACACACACGTTAACAGGTCATGATATACTGTATGTGCTAACATGAGTGGTGAGTCAATCATCTCTCCTGCTGCTCAAAGAGAAGCACGGGATGCGAGCTACGCATGTCATAGAGTTCATGTGTTTGGAAAATAGCAAACAAGCGTCTGATTCAGAACTGAGACCCTGCTGAAATGAAAAGAAAGGAAAATAAATATAATGTGGCAATGATCCACTGAGGCCCTTAAATTGGCCTGTAATCTCAATTTTAGGTCCCAAAATTGCACCAATCCCAATGACCACCATTACTAAAAAGGAGTCTTTAGTTGGCCGTAACATCGACTCTGGTGCATTTTATTATTAGAAAAAAGTATTACATTACAGTTACAGCTCCATCTATGTGCTCACTTATTTTTCCCAAAGACAGTGGCTGACTGAGTGTAATAAAAAAGGCATGACAGCGTCACCAGAAGAACCACTGCCCTCTTGTGTCACATCCTGTATAAGACAAAAAACAAAATATAATTGGTTTTAAATCCCAGATGCTCCAACTTTTTCCCTTCAAGTCTACCATTAAACCTGGCAAGTGTTCGCCATGGATCTAAAAGCATGATTGCCGTAAGCATAAAGTTGGATATGGCCTTGAGAAAGTGTTCAGAATACAGAGTGTTGGTTTTTATAATAGAAGCACTCTGTGTGTGTGTGTGTGTGTGTGTGTGTGTGTGTGTGTGTGTGTGTGTGTGTGTGTGTGTGTGTGTGTGTGTGTGTGTGTGTGTGTGTGTGTCTGTAGGTTATGGTGTTTTGGTGTTTCGCTGACCTAAATGTGTGATCGACACGGTGGAATGCTCTCACATTGTGCTCTCTATACAAAGTAACTAGTAGTCATTGAAAAATATATGCCTTTATCTATTCACCTAAATTCTAAATATAAAAAAGTAATCCACATGACCCCTTCACTCTAGCATGCCAATGAGTCTGATGACTGGCATTAAGGGGAAAAGGGATAAGTACTATAGTTTGTATTATTCTAAACAGGAAAAATGGCCTACTATTTTACAGCTAACTGTAAGTTAATGTCCAGCTGAGAGCAGAAGCTGTCATCACAAGGAAGCCTCCTAATTCTCATTCAGATCAGTGTGTGTTGGGGAGAGTCACTGAACCTCCCCCTCAGGCCAAGGTCAGTACAAAACATTCCGTAATATAGTGTAGCCTAAAAGAGATAGTCAAGTTGCTTACATGACAGGTTGGTGGAAGCAATATAAAAATGGGCCTATGGGCAATAGTACAATACAACTGATGGAGTCCCTAAATCCCCCCCACAAATGGGGCAAAGCAAACGGGCTGACTTATGAATGAGAGTTAGACTAAATTAATGTGCGTGAGTGGACATTCAACACCAAGCCCCCCCCCTCCCTCCCTCTCTCTCTCTCCCTCTCTCGCTCTCACTTTATCAATCTATCGCTCTCTCTCTCTCGCTCTCTTCATTTCAGCACATGTAACAGGTATAGTAGGGCCATCTCAAGGCTGACATTTTCATATGCCGTTGAACACTTCAGTGGGCCATTTAATTAAAAAATTACAAATCCAAAGGGAGACACTTCCCTGCAGGCCTGACGGCGGATTCGAAACCAATCTATTAAATGCCTCTCCCTTGGTTGACTTAACGGGCAAACGGGGTTGCTTGTACAATGTCTTCGTCAGTCTCCAGCAACTCAACTCAACGAAACGCGCGAAGGCCTTCGACCGGGGTAGAACATGGAAAGGAACCGCTAGAGTTGGAGATGTCAGAAGCCGTGACCAGCGCAAAGTATGAGCCAGCGACAGTTATTTGCAACAACAGGTTCTTATCAAAGGAACAAATAACAGATGAGGACAACGCAAGCACAGAGGATGTTATTACAATGGGGGCCCAATCACAATCACACCTGAGTTACTTGCAGGAATTAAATCTTCACCCCCGGATGTCTATCTACAGCACGACCCGACCCGTTATTACCCGTGCATACATTCAAGGACGCGTGTACAACTTTCTGGAACGCCCGTCGGGGTGGAGATGTTTTATCTATCACTTTTCAGTGTGAGTGTTTTGATGCCATCTATTTCCACATGTATATCCAGTATGTATCTGTTCAATCACTTTATATACTTGTTGTAGCCAACTATTCGTTCAGCCTTGGGATGAGCATATTTTCCCTCCGTTTATTTACAGTGTGAAGCTATTGTACTGTTCTGATTCAAACTACCAGGTCTTATTTTAAAGTCACTTATTGATTAAGGGAATGTAACAGCTGATGTGGATATGGCATCAGAACCAGTAAAAAAAAAACTAGTGGTTTGTGAGTTTCAAGTTATGTGTGCCTTTAATTGTTGTGTAATAGGCTGCAGTCAAACGCAATTGCTCCAAAGGGTAAGTTAATATCAATAAATGTAATAGCCCTGCCCTGTACCGTAGTACCGCTTAGCCACTGTGTTTTTGCCAGATAGGAAAATCAGAAACCTCTATTCCCTAAGATTCGTTTTACTTGGCTATGAAAATTAACTGGGGTACATTGATCCTGCTACTACAGAACAAACAGTATGACAAGTTTCACACTGGCACTTATTATTCAGACAGCATGGGACTCACATCATGTAATGCAATGCTGTTGGCATGAAGACAACATTACAACTGCCACCCACTCAGACGTACTCCAAGGGGGTTCGGGCAGTGGTGCAGAATATCTAGTGAGTTAACAAAAGTGTCTCGATGGTACTTGATGTTGTGAAATATGGAACGATAAATCCTTATTTTATAGGGTGTATACAGGTTACTGTAAAGTCTAATTGTTTTATACATTTACAAATAGGAGTGCCAAATGTACATACATCAAACAGCAAGCAGTTATATGGAAGCCCATAAGGGACTTTATTCAAATGAAAATGTAAACCTGAAAATGCAAATGTAATTCAACAATAGCATTATCCCTTTCCACATTTGTATGTGTTATGTAAATGAAAATGCAATAATACCATTTGCATTTGCATTTTCAAATGATTCAATGGGCATTCTGTGTCAATATTAAAATTCAAATGCAAAAGCTATTTTACATTACATTTTCAAAGTCCTACCCCTCCATACTGGGGACAATATTCAAATATTAATTCAAACTTGAAAATTAAAATGCAATATTAAAAATGTATCCTCATTTTCCATTTGTGCAAGCATTATTTATGTCACAATTAAAATTGAAAGGCAGTTGTCAAACAATATGAAAATGAAAAGGAAATCGCATTTGCCATTGCATTTTCAAACACTTCATCTTCAGTACTACGCTGTGGAGTGGAAAAAATGCTAATGCTATACGCGAATCAGCGCTAGGAGTCTATTGCATTTGCATTTTCAAGTCACCACACACTCTTTGGGACAGAACATGAACTTTCAAATGCAATCCGTCAGTCCTCTCATCAAGGCGGGTCTTTAGTTAGGATGTCACTTCCTCGTTTAGTGACTTGCTTCATTACCCTTTTACCAGCTCGTTGTTGGAGCTGCTATTTTGCAAGTCCTTAGTCATATTTTTGTGCTGCAAGTTCTATGTTTTTGCATTTATTAAAAGAAGTACATTTATTAAAATCTCTCTCTAATTATTCACAATGACAGTGCTGAAAGGAAGAGAAGCCGGACAGTCGTATAGCTGAACGCTTGCTGTGGGCTAATAGATTGAGCATTATTTTCAACTTTCACGTGCATGTTTACACTATTAATTATCAGAATCATACTGAATAAATAAACTTATAGCGCAATATGGGATATGGGTGATAATATGAAGGCAGGATTCTACCACTTTAGATTGGACAAAGCTATTTAATTAGAAGGTGCATTATAAACGCTGCAAATTTCTTCTGTAAAAGGTTTTAATGTTTTCATAAACGTTCACACCTATAGTTTTAATAATGTTGTATTATAAATATGTGCCCATAGGTAGTGTTGCGCTTGTTTTGGGCAATTTTATTAAGGTGAGGTTGCTCATTTGTCTTTCAAGAGTTAGCCACACTGAGTGTTCATCTCTGCAGCAATGGCATAGGCTTGGCTGGTGCGGGAGACATGTCCACGTCGGTGCCAGAAATGGAGTAGAAATGGAGTAGTAGACCTAAGGCCTACTTCTGCAATACATACTTTCTCTATTCTGTCGCGAACATCTGTTAATGGCTAAATTAGGTTGTCAAATAGTCAAAGTGGTTATCTCCCGGCGCACCTGACACACCGCTAGCTACAGCTTGCACTATTCTAAGTGACAGAAGGAGGAAGTGAGGTCCAAACTTAAGACCCGCCTTGATGAGAGGACTGACGGATTGCATTTGAATGTTCATGTTCTGTCCCAAAGAGAGCGTGGTGACTTGAAAATGCAAATGCAATAGACTCCTAGCGCTGATTCACGTATTGCATTTGAATATTGTCCACTGCACAGCGTAGTACTGAAGATGAAGTGTTTGAAAATGCAATGGCAAATGCGATTTCCTTTTCATTTTCATATTGTTTGACAACTGAATTAAAATTTTAATTGTGACATAAATAATGCTTGCACAAATTGAAAATGAGAATACATTTTTAAGATTGCATTTTAATTTTCAAGTTTGAATTAACATTTGAATATTGTCCGCAGTATGGCGGGGTAGGACTTTGAAAATGTAATGTCAAACAGCTTTTGCATCTGAATTTTAATATTGACACAGAATGCCCATTGGAGCCTTTGAAAATGCAAATGCAAATGGGTTGATTGCATTTTCACTTACATTTTGTCTCAAATAACACATACAATGTGGGAAGTGATAATGCTATTGTGGAATTGCATTTGCATTTTCAAGTTTACATTTTCATTTGAATAAAGTCCCTTATGGGCTTCCATACAGTTCACTATAGCGCACTATGCACGCTTGTTTATAAATATTGTGTATACTTCCAGAATTATACCAAATGTCCCTATTAGGAATAGGCATATGAAATATGATCATAGTGGGTGGGTTCTTCCCCCATTCAGCCCATGCCTCCCAGTGTTTTATCTCCTGATAGTGTGAGCACTGCCAGCATATGACCCTGCAGTGTAGTTTGGGGATTGCCAGGGGGAACATGAATTGCCGAAGCGGGCGCAGTCGCGGTAGAGTTTAATTCATGACTGGGCCCAAAGGTTGGTTTGTTTGCATAAAGTGAATTGAGAATGTAATATAATCACAGTATCCCGGTGTTTTATAGTAGAGAAACAGGCCCTTGAAAAGGTTGTGTAAGACGACATTGTAGAAAAGGCTTCTGATTCCTGTGAATAGACTTTCTGTCTTGTCTAGTGCCTATACTATTGCGATGGTTGTGAGTAACTAAGGTGGGTGTATTACTACAGTATAACTCCATGCCTTGACGACGTGTTTGCGTGGTTCTAACTTGGTACATCACACTTCAAATCTGTGCTAAAAGTCAATGTCACACACTTTGTGTTCTTTTTTTCTAACTAGCGAATGCAGAAGTTCTTAGTGGAAGTTGTTTGATGTTGTGGAGTTTGCCACTGTGGTGTTGGAGTGGGAGGAAGGCTGAGTGGCAGCCAAGAATGAACATACTCTTATCACTGACCCAGACCTAGCGCTTCAAGAGAGACCCAAGGTCTTATCACAAATACCCCCACTCATGTGTGTGTCTGTGTGTGTGTGTGTGTGTGTGTGTGTGTGTGTGTGTGTGTGTGTGTGTGTGTGTGTGCCTGCTTGCTCTGTATGCATGTTCCGGTGCATTTGCTGTGTGTAAACGTTTGCGTGTGATTGCACTCTTTTGTCCATGCTTTGAATGTTTGGAGGGTTTGATTGTGCCCTTTCCAAAATAACATGACAACTTTGCATGTTAACGTAGTACTCTAAAGATTTCGGCCTATGTTGTTTCCCAGCTTGACCCCTTGTATTCTACAAATAATCAATCCCCTTGCCCATCAATACTAGAGTAAGCTTTAGGCTGGAAAGGTATTGATCTTTGCCCGCAGATGTCCAGCTTATATATGCCATTAACTTGTGTTATGGATTTGCCCACACTGTGGAAGAGGTGTTTGGTAACACTTGTGGTGCTTTCACACTGGAGTACACTGTACAAATCTAAACTGGATCAAACTAAACTGTGACAGTCTGATCTGATCTCTTTATATGTACCTTGCCTCCTTTTCCCCTAGTATTGTATGTACTGTTCTTCCAGTTTTTGCTTTCAGGCCAGCCAGATACTCAAATAATGAAAACAATTACTCTTTTTTTTAACTGAATATGCCATCTATTTCCACATATATATATATATACACATTACATATATACATATTATATATTACGTGGAAATATATATTTGGTTACTGCATACTAGACTATGTAATTTAGGCAAGGCATTTAAAGCCTACTAATTTGGATGTTCTATTTTTAAGCCTGTTAATTTATGGCCTGTTTGTGGATGCTGCTCTGCTATGAAATAGAATAAATCTGATTTAACCTATGGCTGTGTTTTCCCAGAGGGAAAAAATAGAATAGAATAGAATGCAATACAATAGAATTTAATTGAATGCAACACAACTCTATACAGTACAATACAGGCCATGGCTGTGTTTTTCCTCGAGGGAATTGGTGCAACTGCATGGTAAACTGGTTCAGCTTCCTAGAGCAAGCAATTTCTTGATCCTTTCCTGTGTCGATGTGTTGCAGAGGGATGGGGTGTGTGTGTGTGGGGGGGGGGGGGGGTATTCTTGATTCCTGGCCAACCATAAATGAACATTAACTACAGTATGACTCAACGGAGCAAACATGAAAAACGGAAATAGGATACATTCCTTTTCCATATAAACCATTTGATTACTTAAATGACTTGTTTTTTTGACTTGTGCTCATTGGATCTATTTTTATTATGTACCTTTATTTATATTGAATATGAATAATTTACATATTAAAATATTAAATGTACTATTACAATACAAAATATATGACCGTCTTGATTAAAGTTTCGTATTTACTGTTTCTGGTAAAAGTAAGTCAGTAAAGACAGTCTATTGAGAGGAATAAGGAATGTTCATTTTGTCTTGACAAATCCATTGGTAGATCAAGAGTAGCCTGTGGCCTTATCTTTCTTGTTGAAGAGCTACAGAAAGCTTTTTGTAGGTCCACTTAGAAAAAAAAAGAGTCTGACCTTGAACAGTAATGAGAACACTGACGTACAGGACTTGCCATTAGATTGCAAGGAGAACTTGATTGCTTGGTGTAGACCTTCAGTCACCTTTGGAAGTCTGTGAGAGTATGTTTGTGTATTGGAAAATATGATTTCATTTCAACAATAAAGGACATATAAATCTTTATTTTCATTGTCAACAAATCCATAACTAAGACAACAGAACACAACTCAACTCATTTGCAACAACAAAAGAATGCCTCTACCATTTGGCATTAACCGTATGAGCCTACCTATCATACATTTTCATGATGTTCTGTACTTTTGTGTGTCAAATGTTCTCCTAGGTTCCTCATAGTGCTGGCCTGTCTGATCCTCAGTGTCCTCTCCACTATAGAGCAGTACCAGGCCTTGGCTCAAGGCACACTCTTCTGGGTGGTGAGTAAAATGCAAACAATGATGTCGTGAGGACAGTTGTGGTAGTGTGTGGCTATTACATTTAAAAGAGATTAGACCATGGAATGTCCGTCATAGGCTGATATGCTCAGTAATTTTAGCTGGCACTACCACAAGCTATCAGTAAATTCATGGGGTTTGAATCCCAGCTTTGCGATTCTCAATCACAGTTCAATCTTTTCTGTTTCTTGCTAAAATCTCCTCACAGTACTGGTCTGAATAAATGAATAACGTTTCTTAAAGGATATACAAAAGGAATTGAAAGAAAAAGAGGTCTCTCAAATACACGTTATACTATCTATAGCATAGCTATTAATATTCAGTGTTAATGTACCTACTACTCTAAAAGTATTGCGTCTGTTACTGCTGTCTACTTTCTACCGCAATACCTACCTGAACGGGGGAAAAAACCACATTGATCGAGATTAATAACACGTATTTTGTGCAGTCCAGCAGATGGCAGCACTCTATTGCTGAAGGGCCACCTCAAGGGTTGCGGCAGATATGTTCCTACAATCCCACAGATCTGTTTAGAACAAGGAAACTGCTTTGGGTAGTGCTATTTTGTTGCTATGTGACTTTTAGCAAATACAATATAGATGCTTTACCGCTCAAAGTTGAATATTGTTCCACTTTTTGAGGACAGATCAAACAGAGACAGCTGTTTCAAAGTACTTGTAGTCCTAGCTTCCCATAGAGAACAATAATAAAAGAGATTGCTCTACAAAATAAAGCTTTACAAGAAATACTAGTTGACACAATCTTACAGACTTGGACCTTGCTAAGAAATGGAATTCAGAATCCACCTTATCTTAAAGGCTATGTTCCACCATTGACGAGCAATTTTTTTTGCTCCAGTGTTTCATAGAATTTCTCATTTGAAATAGAAAGAGAACCAGCCTTAAAAGACAACCACCACATTAACAACAATCTTCTCCTCATCTTCCAAACGTGTATAAACATTGCAAAAAGGTTTTTCTAATCTCGCAAATCAAACTTATGGGCAGTTACAAGTAATTTTTTTTATGGAACCTTTCAAGACCTCCAGGCTTATACCCAACAGTGATACCTTAACCTTTAATAAGGCAACAGCTGCGAAGTTTACCAACTTCCAATGCCTGTGAGTCAGGTTGACAACCCCCCCCACCCCCACACACACACACACACACGCCCTTCTTTTCTGTGGTCAGCGTAGCTCATCTGAGACAAAGGAGAGAGTGAAGGGATTCAAGCCTCAGGGCTCACAGGGGGGAAGAATAGGAGAAGGAAAGGTAGAAAGGGAGATTAGTGATTGCCGGAGAGGGGACGGAGTGTGGCTGGCACAGGGGCACATGTGAGGTCAAAGTGCAGCGTGGTCAGGCGAGGACAAGGGTTTTTTGGAGCCCCAGCATTGGAAATAAGACGCCCTTGTGCCACATGCTGCTGATTAAACACTGCAGACCTAAGTGTCCTGTGTTTTTTCAGATTGAGCAGAGTAAATATTGGACGTATGTGAGGCCCGCAAAGTCTGGAAACAAAATATATGTATAACCATTTAGGCAAAATGTGGGCCGCTTACTTTTTGGGGGTGGTTTTTCATTAGAAGATTTAGTAATCTCATTATTAATGAAAAAGATAAAATTTTTAAATGGATTCCATTCCCTAATTTATTTTCAAGGATGGCGTAAATAATAAAAAATAAATACAGGCTGTATTGTTGTAATTTATGCTGAAATCCAAGTTTTGTGTGGCTAGGGGTTCCTAAGATTTGTTTCATTTGTCAGATTGTCAGGCTTTAAATTTTGCAATTATCCTATCTTTCGCTCCCTCTCTCCTTCTCCATCTCCTTCCCTCCCCCCCTTTGCAGAAACATTTTCCTTTGTTTAGTTTGTATCGCCCTGCTCCAGAGCTTAAGCCAGGCTAGTGGCTATTATAGCACGTTAAGCCTCATATCTACCTCGAACACATTTGATTTTTCACTGTCTCTAACGTGTTCTTTTCCAACCTCACTTTATTGAAGTAACACTTGTTTTGTATGTTGCTGCTTGTTCTCTTGACTATGTGAAGTTATTTCACGCCCTGATGAGACACTCAAATAAATAAATAAATAAATAAATAAATCAAAATGTCATTGCACTGAACGCATTCTGTCTCTCTCACAGGAGATAGTTCTTTTGGTGTTTTTCGGTGTTGAGTATGTCGTGCGTCTCTGGTCGGCGGGCTGTCGCAGCAAATATGTTGGCATCTGGGGGCGGCTGAGATTTGCCAGGAAACCAATATCCATAATAGGTTAGTTTACACATACTCACAAAACACACACACACACACACACTTTTAAGATGACTTTACAAGTAGCAAAACAGTTGTCAAGACAGCGTTTCCTGTTTTTAATTTTTTCAGACCTCATAGTAGTTTCTGCTTCTATTATTGTGCTGGCAGTTGGCTCAGATGGCCGGGTGTTTGCTACTTCTGCTGTAAGGTGAGGAACAATACATATGTCATGCGTGTTGTTTGTTTGTTAGTTTGTTTGTGTGCGAATCTCGGAGTACAACATTTGTATCTGTCTAATTTGGTTCTATATTGGTTCTTAACTTATGTATGTGCATCATCTTCTATGTTTAAACTGTGTGTGTGTGTGTGTGTGTGTGTGTTTTGCAGAGGCATCCGTTTCCTGCAGATCTTGCGGATGCTGCACGTGGATCGTCAGGGGGGAACATGGCGCCTGCTCGGCTCTGTGGTGTTCATCCATCGGCAGGTAGGCAGTAAAGTAGAGCACAACTGAGGCTTTTGATTAACTATTCATAATCACCCGAGATGAAACAAATGCTAAATATATTGATCTTATCACGGTATGCTGGCCTATCTGAATGTGTGTGTTTGTGTTTGTGCGTGGGTGCGTTTATGTACATGGTTTTTTTTTCTGTTGCAGGAGCTGATTACTACCCTGTACATTGGTTTTTTGGGGCTGATCTTCTCCTCCTACTTTGTTTACCTGGCTGAAAAGGATGCATTGGACAGCAGCGGGGTCACTGAGTTTGGCAGCTACGCTGATGCCCTTTGGTGGGGTGTGGTAAGAATGTGTGTGTGTGTATGTGTGAGTCTATGTGTGTGTCTACATGTGTGTGTGTGTGTGTGTGTGTGTGTGTGTGTGTGTGCGTGTGCGTGTGTGCGTGCGTGTGTGCGTGTGTGTGTGTGCGCGTGCATTTCCATATTCATTTGTGTGTTAATGTGTGTGTATGTGCATATTCATTATTCATGTATTGCGTGATTCGGCGAATGAGTGTGTGACTTTATACTGATAAGTGTAATTAAACTATACTGCCAACGCTGTTTCAAAGGTGACAGTCACCACAATAGGCTACGGAGATAAAGTGCCTCAGACTTGGATTGGCAAAACAATAGCATCCTGTTTCTCAGTCTTTGCAATCTCCTTCTTTGCCCTGCCAGCTGTAAGTACGAGCCAATCAAGCACAGCAACTCCTAATATTGTTGCATGCTATTTGATATATATAATTAACATTTATTTAAGTATTTATAGTGTAGTTCTTATATTATTTTTGTATGTTTAATGTAATTTGATATTTGGATGTCTTGTCATGTATGTACATATGGAATGTATGGTGCTTGACCCCCTGTAAATGAATCAGTTATATTGGTATTGGTAAAAACAAATGGGGATCCTATCAAAGTTTAAAGCTTCCGGTTTGTTTCAGGGAATCCTAGGTTCTGGCTTTGCTCTAAAGGTCCAGCAGAAGCAGAGACAGAAACACTTCAACAGACAGATCCCTGCTGCTGCCATTCTCATCCAGGTACACACCACTCTGCACTCGCTACCACTATCTCCCTGCCTTCTCATGAGGCAGCTCCTTTTGTCATCCCGTGTCCTTTGTTAATTATACACTTTACCTGAGACATGTGGAGAACAATTTGTGAAGCTGTTAGTTTACTTGTTTTTACATCTTTGTACTTTATATATATATATATATATATATATATATATATATATATATATATATATATATATATATATATATATATATTAATATAACTAATAATAGAGTTTAAATCTATTCACAAATGTATTCACTATTCTCCATTTTGTTACACCTCTCAGACTTTGTGGCGGTGTTTTGCTTTAGAAAACCCTGACTCTGCCACATTCAAGATCTTTCTAAGGAAGAGGCAGGCTATTCCCAACTCTTCTGTGTCCAGCCCTAAGCCAAAGAAAATGGTCAGCAATTTCCTCACCATTTACCACACTACCATTATAGGGTGCTTGACTGTTCAAGCTGTTGTCTGACTTCTAAGTTTGGTGCTATGTGACTTACAGCCAAGACAAGAAAGATGTGGAAATTAACTGAGTGACATTTATATTATGTATAGCATTGAACAAAGCAGTGAAAATTCATGCTGTCCCCTTAAACATTTACTAAAAGGTGTTGGAAATATATATTTTGATCTTCTTTCATGATATCTTCTCATGGGAAGACTTTCCAACATATGCATATATTTATGTATGCCATTAATGTACAGTACATTACAAATATGAAAATGTTCAATTACTTTAGATGCAGAAATTACTTTAAAACGTTCATGCATACGATGCACATTTCATATGAAAATGGGTTGTTGTTATCTCTCCATCTTAGGTAAACATAAGAAGGAAGTTGAAGAGCATTGAGAAGGACAGCGTTGCAGGTTCCCCCACTATTCCCAGTATCACCTACGACTCTGTTTTTTTCAGTGGCAGGGAGCAGAGCTCCGACATTTACAGCACCGTGGGCACAGGTACGAAAATCAAACGCCACCGGGTCACACGGGTTGTGCTCTGTCCTTTAAAACTGAAAGTTGTCCTTGGTCAAGGACATGAATTTGCCTTCCCTTTTACTTGTGTGCATGCAAGCTAACTATAAATATCTTCATAGTTTTCGTTCTTATGTTTGAGTACAATACTTCTATGTTTTTAGCATTGATTTCTTAATGCCATTGTTATGTCAGGCCTATGTTCGATATCGTCCTGTACTTTTCTGTTTCCTCTGCTTAGAGGGAAAACAACCGCTGGGAAATTGTGGTGAGCTGCTGTTAGTGTCCACTTCCTGCACACATCCTCTTGTTTAATCACAGCCTGCGTTGCTACCCCATTGTCCAATCACAGTCCCTGTTACTTCTCTCCGGCTTTTCATTTCGCTGTCCTCTTGTCCAATGCTCATTACTGTCAATACACGTCATTCTTTTTTCTAATATCGGTCATTGTCCTTTACTATTGTTGTTCCTATCTGTTGTTTAACACTCTAGGTTTTTTTTTTGCACTCGATTATTGACTTTACATTGTTTAAATGTCGGTCACATTAAGCCAATGTCATCGCCACCAACACTTCTTTTTTTACATTGCCTAACCAATCTGAGCTCAGCTGAACTGTGCCTGTTTACCATGTCCTGGTTCACACCCCGTTATAGAACAATCTCGGCGGCAACGGTTGATCTTTACTAGTTTGTTCTTTGTATGTTTCAGAACACCAGCAGTCCTGGCCGTCCATGTCTTCCCTCAATTTCTCACCAGCCCCAGGTAACTGTCGGGCTTAATTCAAAGTAATGACACGATGGTATGTTGTAGTGCAGTAATTTGTGTTTATATACAGTATTTATATACTGAACATTAGCTGAGGGTAAAGCAGATGCTGCGTGCATATGCTAAGTGTTTGTGAGAGAGTTTTTCTCCAGGGTGGGTGGCATATTTACTGCACATGGTTGTCTTCAAACACCTGTGTCTTTGTTGTGTTGGCATGTTCAAGTTTGTCTGTGTATGTATTGATCTTTTTGTGTGTTTGGCATCGCAGTGAAGCGTAACCCTGGGCTATTGGAGGTTCGTTTTGCTCGCACCCTCCAGAGGAACAGCAGCTTTACTGACGACCCGGAGCTGGAGGCAGAGAGAGAGAGCCATCTGGATCCCGTCAGCCACGTCTCACTGTAGGTCTGACATGGAGAATTCTTTTGACAGTCCTATACTCACATCAATGCCTGTGAGGTCGTGAGCTCGCGATGACTTAAAGTCTTACCAGGCATTGCAGATCTCTTTATAGCGGGTGAAGGGTCGAACAAAGGGCGTTCAGGTAATAAACAGAAGTCATTTGTCACAATTTATTTTCCCTTTTCTTTGAAAATATGACTGTAAAATATTGCCCTAGACCGATGGGCTGTCTTGAAGTTTAAAATATACCAAAATGCTGTGGCCTGCAGTGTGAATTCCCTCAGAGCGACAGAAAGAGTGTCTCGGCTTTTAGTTTCACAGCGAGGACGGGTTTCTTGTTGTTTGTCAGTTTGCTTTGCCAGGGAGCTGACAACTTTAATGACATGATGGGGCCATCCTGTCACACATCCTCTGGCTTTCATCTCTGCGGGTGTGCCTGCCATGTTGTTGTCGCCAACAAACAGACAGCCAGCCACTTAAATACGTACAGCCTAGACACACGCATGCACACTTAACCTGTAGAAGCCATTTCACCCCCGCTTTACCACTTGACGTGAAAGGAAAAGTTTGGAGCAAGAAGTACACAAAAAATGTGGGCAGTGTGTCTTTGTGGGACAGATGATAAGGTGACTTCCCAGTGCTTACATTATTGAAAGTAAATACAAAATGTTTATGAATATACGTGTAAACAGTAAAAGTTATACATCTTAAAATTATCTGTACAATACGGAAAATCATTGGTATAAGCCCATATTTCATTGTTTAGACATCGCGTCGATACTTTGATGGATGTGTTGTGGTTTTAAGTGAGTTGAATGAGTAGAGTAAGCCCTTTTTAACACAGTACACTCACTGCCCTCTCATTTTGACACACTGCTTGACTGACTGGTGTTGTCAGGAAGCTTGGTAAGATTTACCGTAACCTTGACGCTGCATTGCTTTGTTGCCTTGTGGCACTGTTCATCTCTTACTCCGTCTCTCCTTTCTCAGCCAGTAGTTCTCCTCCCCGGGCTCCCTCACTGCTCTCCCAGGGTAATGAGGCTCGACAAGGCGCAGCTTCTCACTAATAGACACTAAATACCAGCCTAAACCACAACCGCTCAGGGCCTTTTTGTTCTTAGTCAGGCAGCTAAAACCCAATTAAAGCGGCTTTACCCATGTTTTTTAGTTTTTTTTGTGATCCTCGTTTTTGCATTTGTGTCCTTTGTTTCACAAAATAATTGATGATTAATAGATTACCATTGGAGCAAATGATGATGATCATTCACTGGTAAATGTATATCCAAGTGCACAGCACTTTGAAGTGTTCGTGTCATGTCAAATATCTAAGGGCCTCTGGGTTGTATGGGTTTAAAATACTCAATGTCACTCATGTTCATCGGTCTGCCACAGGTTTACAGACTCACACAGACGAGCTATTCGAGTGATCCAGCGAATGCGCTACCTAGTAGCTCAGAAGAAATTTCAGGTGCGTCAGATTAAATTTCATGTTCAGTCCAAAATGTGGTTAATGTCATAGGATTTGAAGCGGGAAATATATTAGCTATCATATAGCAGGAAATGTTTTTAGCAACTATATGTTATCTTTTCACCTATTAATTTTATTAGCCAATTCTGGATCCCGCTATTGCTCAAGGTAGAGTTTGAGCTGGCATGTTTAATACTTGGGGGAGCAAAGTCAAAGCCTGACAAAGGATTGTCTCCGATAAGCCTGAACAGCATCAAAGTCAAACTAACTAACAATTGTTATTGATTTTATAGAGAAGAATCACTTATAATGCGAAAAAAGGTACCAGTAAGGCCAATTCAATTCCAGACAAAAAAAAAAACCTTAATATTGTTATTTGAAGATTACAGTGCAAGATTAAGATACATTGTCTGTATGCCTAAAAGAAATCCAACATTTTCTGTTCAACTTTGTACAGCAAGCCCGTAAACCCTATGATGTTCGGGATGTAATTGAGCAGTATTCCCAAGGACACCTGAACCTCATGGTCCGCATCAAGGAGCTACAGAGAAGGTGAACCGCCTACTTAAGTCTGCCTGAAAAACACATCTTCATAAAGTCAAATTTATCGTGCGTGATAATTAAATTGTTTTTGCAAATGCTATTTCTCCTAGACTGGACCAATCCTTGGGAAAGCTGACTCTGTTCCAAACTAGCTCAGGTAGAGGATTGATCTGAATCTGTCATTTAAAAACATATTATATTTAATAAAGTTATTTGTCTGATCTTACTGTTATTCATGAATCTTTTACCTTTGACTTGAACATCGTTTTTGTTTCTGCAGAGCGAACCAAAGATAAAGGCACCAACACAATTGGATCACGACTTAACAGGATGGAGGACAAGGTAGACGCAGCAATACTTCACCTTAACTAGCTACACCAACCCAGAAACCTAGGAATCACGTTTTACAAATGAGGTTATCTTAAAACTGTGCAATGACTCTAGAGAAGCAGTTCGACCATGATGCATGGTTTCTGGTGAAGCTTTCAGGAAGAGGCAATCAGGCAAAGCCTCAGCAAAACAGTCTGATCTTAGACTCGTCACTCTTCACTCAATTAGCCACTCCTTAAAGGAACCCCAAAATAAATGTATAACCACAACAAACGACTTCTGAAGTTTTGTTTTATTTCGTTTTTAATCTAAATTCATATTAACCCTCTGTCCATGACAGCAGTATTATGGTTTTAGAACATTCATCCACAATAACAAAATGTATTTTGCTATTAAATATGCATTAAATATATCTTAAATATATCTCTATATATCCAATTAAATATATCTGAAATATGCTATTAATATATCTTTAAATAATTGTCCCACAATAATAATTATACCTAAATACTCTACTATCAAAAAACCATAACACTTTTTAAACACTGCTGATATATGATAATAATAATAATAATAATAATACATTGAATTTATAAGGCGCCTTTCAAGGTACAGTATGGCACAGTATGATACAGTATGGCATTATAGCTGAGACATATTTATTAATTGCCATATATGGGTCACCGCTTCATCTACCCAGATAACCCAAATGGACCAGACATTGAACCGCATAGCCGAGTCACTGGTCAGCTTGCTGAGTCAGGGGGCCGTGACTGGAGCACCGGTGGCGGGTGGCGAAGGCAGGGAAACACCCCAGGGTGGAGGATCAAGTCCCAGTGTCCCCAGTCAGGACAGTCTACCCAGCTATGAGCAGCTCTCCGCCTCCACCTCCTCCTCTTCCTCTTCATCCTCCACCACCAACGTTCCCCGTCCTCCCCTGGACCCCGGCCTCAGCCATGAAGAAACTCCCTGAGGAGGAGCAAGGAGCGCTTAGCTTTATTTCCCCTTCCCTCCTCCTCGTTTATCTCACTTTATGCACCTTCAGATCGATCGAAGACTATTACCAGTAAGAAAAGGCATTGACACGTTTGGAAACAAGGTTGGGTAAACAGTGCGTAGCTTTTTTCACTTTTGTTCTTGACATGCAGTTTCCTCTGAGGTTATTGAGTCAATATAGATTTTCATTGCACCCATGATCAGGAAACCTATGTTTAGCTGTTTCAGGGAGACAAATATTGGAGAAATCTGAAAAGATAGGTCTAGCAGTATTCAGATAGACTGATCTCGAAACAATTGTAATGTGTTGTTGAGTGGCCTATGTTGTTTGTTGATTTGCTTCAACCAGATCACATCAAATGATATATTTAGTCACAGAATGAAATGCAAAATTACAGAATCAACAGAATCAAAATGCATGTGCCTTATTGTCTTCCAAATATAATATCTAGCTTATTGTTTGGATGCGGGTATGATAAGCCAAGTGGTGTAAAACGCATAAAGCAATCAAATGATTATATGTATATTTTATATAATAACTGTGACGGTTCAAAACCAATAAATGAATTTTCGTGAAGGTTACCATGTTGTTTCATTTCACAAGTTACTTTGAGCTACGTTCAAGTGGTTCGCCCAAAGGTCATACACAATACCACAGGCAAACAGAGACACACAAACACACACTTCTCGAGGCTAGTGGCACAGCTAACAACACACACAAGCAAAGGAACACACACACATACACACTTACAACCACTGAGGGCCAATGGCATGGCCAACAGCCAGGTGACCCCTGGGCAGCAGATGGTGACCTCATCCCTATAGCCATCCATGGGGTGTCCAGGGCTCCATACATTCCTCCACAGTAGTGGTCAACCCAGATAAAAGATCGAGTGACCATCTGGACCCTGCCTTCTGCCTCCCTGGCCACAACAATGGGCTCGCCCTCCTCCTAAAGTGTGTCTAAGTGTGGTTGGCAGCCCTTTGTGCTGGTTTATAGGTGGTCAAGGGAGCGAGGGGAGAGAGAGACAATGTGTGTTCCTAGGGGGTATGCAGCTAAATATTGTATGCACTTATGGGGTTTTAGTTAGTGGGTTGAGGTTTGGTTTATTTTTTTTTACATCTGCTCCAGTTTGAAAACATTAGTGGGTTTGGTTGACGTTACAGATCGAAGTGGTACAAGGTGTGTGAAGAGGATAACAGGGCAATAGAGGTTAAACCTTTTTTAAATTTTATTTGTATTTTTATTTTTGATTTTATGAATGCAACTCCCGTCAGTCTGTTTATAAGTGTGTGTGTGTCTGTGTGTGGGGGGGGGGTATTCATTACTCCTTTGATTGTCTGACAGAATGTATTGCTACCTAAACCTGACTGTCGGATACAGACCAGCATGTTGCTCATCAACTGGACAGCTGGCTGTGTGTAGCTGGACAAGTTTCAGCATCATTAATGGGACTTAAACTGCTGCAGTTGAAAGGCTAACTGTGGGCCCTTGGGACAATTTGGATACAGATTTTGTCAATGGTTAACTAGATGCTCTTGGCATGGACAGAAAAATGATTGTCCGGTCTTAATATAGGTTTGTAGTGTTGGCTGTTATTGGGACAATTTAGCTTTGTTTTCGAACATTATACCAAAATACATATAGGCATGTGTCACTACAATGTCAAAAGACATGTGCCACTATGTACTTAAAGTAGGCTAAGTATTATATAGCCTACTAATACGTAATTTTGGTTTGACGTCAATTAGAATACACGCTAGGACTCCCAGAGGCTCCCAGAGGCTCAGTATGTATGCTCTTTCTAGTGCAACATAGGGATTGTTAATACAACTATTTATGTGCTAGTTGCATTTAAAGGGCATTCTGCGCTGAGTTTATTTGTTTACTCCTGTCGTTTGTGGAAATATGCGGATCTTTCTTTCTAAACATTTGCATAGTTTGGTCACGGGCCGGGCACAGGTCAATTAACAGTACTTTGATGTTAAGTAAAAACATGAAAAGAAGGAAATACATGGGGGGTCTAAAAATCTTCAATTAGCGACAAAGCCTCGTTTACAGCTGAAATGGTCGGCACACTCTCCCCTCCTTTGCCTTTTGTTCCCTGTCGCAAGACCTCGTGCCAGATGGCCTCTAAAGAGTTTTAAGTGTATGTGGTGTCTTGAAATGCGCGCGTAAAGCCCATCTTTGTAGATATGGAGATTTGGTGAAATGATTGGATGTTTTGGCAAAGTTGGGCTGTATGCAATGTTAAAGAATTACAAATTATATATTGAGCTTGCTTTTAATTGCGAAATTGAATTTTCTATGAAGAGAAAAGTAATACAAATGCAAAAAAAACGTTTTAAACTAAACTGAATAATCATTGAAATAATAAAGGTGGTGTGTGCCTGAAGGCTACCACATGATTATTCAATATTAGGCCTAGTCACAACGCACATCATCTGCGAATAAGCACTTTTGCAACTTCATGTATGCATCCTAAAATTACATTTGTTTTTAAACCATGCAGCAAAGCTTTTTAAACAATCATGTAAAGCCTGATGTTTGCAAGCATAGTCCTTCTATGCCCTTTTATAGTATTCATAGTTTATAAATGCCATATCAAGGGAAATGTTTTTATTTTACAATTAGTAACATTTGGACCCTTTTTAATTACAGTGGATAAGCTCTTTCCCATTTGAGACTGACTTGTTTCGATGTAGCCTAATTGCAAATCCCTTGTGTGGGCTAAACTTTGTCAACAATGCAGTAGATAAATAGGACTACTAGGTTCCGTCCCCAGCCACCAACATGACCAAGATAATTCTACAAAATAATAGTATGAGGCAAAATACAGCTCAAATAAAGTTGTATTTTTTAGTTTCAAAGGCAAAACAATAATATATTAAAACTAAATTGTGACAATAAAGTGTGAGAAAAAAGTAATACAACTTGATAAGCAATATATTAAATAACAAAATAAATAATTAAAATAAAGAAAAAAATAACTACAAAAAACAACTAAACAAACCAAAACATAATATTCAAAAGGCTACACTTATTTTTATTGACGTGATGGCAGGAACTTCAGGTCGTTGATCATGCATCATCAGTCTGCCAGTCTTTCATCTTATGTATGCCGTGTCCCGAAGTTTAGAACTTCACCGTATTCTCTTGCTTTGGCTCTGTTCACTGAAAAATGTGTTAGCGGTAGTTGAAGTGCAGCTCTTCATCTCAGACGATCTTCTTTTTTTCACAAAGAAATCTGCCGGGGAAAAACAATAAAAGCTTTGTCATTGACAGGTTACTTGCGGGCATAAAGTATTGTTATAGATGAATTTGGGTGTTGGCGTATTATTATAATATCGTGGGCCTACCTGTAATTTTTGTGTCGTCGGTGGGCTTAGATCTTTCTTCCAGGGATATCCTCCTTTTGCGCCGAACCGGTGTCACTTCACAACTGGTCAGCTTGCCGATGTTTGAGATATTGGCACAGTTTTCCTGGTTAAATTTAACTGGAGAAGATAGAGTATCTTTGCTGTTTTCACAATGCTGCCACTCTGGCACATTTTGAATAAGTCTATCGAAATCTCTGAAAAAAGTTGTGTGTATAATCTCTTGGTATAGAGTCGTCGTTGAGCCAGAGGGTATCTCTTCCCAGGTAAATCTTCCAGGTAGTGGCGTGTCAGTTTCGAAGTCGAAATTCCATCGGCATTTATCCTGTTGTGCAATTTCACTCAGATTTGACTTCAGTTCCCGGCTGAGCTCGTCATGGTCGACCGGTCCAAACAAATTCCTGCAAACCCCATTGAAACGGTTGAGATTAAATGCTCTGCGTTTTGTGCTCTCCAGACCACTCATGTTTATCCACTAACTCCACACTAGTCGACAAGCAGCCAAGTGTTCTGCTTTGCTTTTGAAATTACTTGTTTGAAATTGATCTGAAACCCATCCTATTTGAGGCACAGGAGCGCATGCCGGTCTGTTTGTAAACAAAAGCCAAAGTTCCTCATTGGCTATCCCTCAAGCCTTTGTTCATGGCAGGACGTTGTTGGGGGTCCCATATTGATGGATATGCCTATGGGTTAAGACATAGGGCCTAGTGGCCTGCTATTTCAAATAGCGCCAAATTAGAATTGGCATTGCCTACTGAAGAGAGTATTTACTAAATACTATTAAGGCACTTCGATTAGAATATGGTGTAGTTTTCATGCGTTTTTGTAGAATTTGTTGATTTAAAAAATGGTTATTAAAAAGTCAGAGAACATTTTCATAGGTCTACTGTTAAGTAAAATGCATAGAATGTATTAATGAAGGATACCTTTAATCACCATAAGCATGTACAAAGCAAATATGAAGGGAATGAGAATGTAAAAAAAAAGTAGTCTACTCATTAGCAAGTTTAGGCCTATATCTCATTGCTGAAATATGCTGATCTCTAGTGGCTGAAATGAATACAGAGAAGTGATCACAGATATTTTCAGTACATCATTAAAGGTGGTTGCTGTTGTGCTGTTCATATATGCCACTGTACCAGGTACATGTCTAGTCTATGATATTTACTCTACTTTTAAGTGATGTTTTTGTAAACGCTAAGCACTGTTCCAAGAAATCTTCTTGTAACTTATAAGACCAGTTTCAAAATGACATAAGTAGTGCTAAGACTTCGAAGGCTATTAAAGAAAATCAAACATACTAAAAGGATTTTAAACAAAATTTCTTGCCCAGGTCTGCTAACTTAGTTTTCAAACATCCACTGTCATACATTACGTTCCACCTGCATACACTGAAGTCAATGACAATGTGTAGAAGCTGATGCATAATGCGTTTTTGAGAGGGATTCAGGGTGTGGTTTACCTGTATGGCGCTTCCTGATGGCACCTGTTGCATTATGAGGAGGCTACTTAGCCCTGGAGTTGGCTAAACTAGCACAGGTGGAGAGGAGAGAAACATTAACAATTTCCAGCAATGCCAGAACGACAAGGCACCCCTATGGTAAGTAAGAATTGTGTTGATTCTATGGTACTATAATACAATAATGTTAAGGAATACAAATTAATGGCAATATTTTGTTGTTATAAGCATATATTGTAATCTGCTATTGCAAGAAATCTGGCAAATAATCCTGTAAAAATGTATATTAAATCTATATGCTTTCTATATAGATAGCAAATGGATATTATAGTTTCTGTAATGAAGGAAAGTGTATACGTGCAGGCTCTCATTTATTTAAACATAATTTCTTAAGTTTATTTATAGGACTTAGAAGAAGAGAAACAATAGGTTAACAAGGAAAATCACTTAAATATAGCCAAAGGGTGTTCAGTAAAATCCATAAAATCCAAAGAGAACAACATCTAAAATTATCATGCTAAAGGCATCAAAATGTATCCTGAAAAAGATCCTAATGACCAGTGCACCCTCAAAACATACATTTCTATTATGACAGTAGCAGTTCAGATGATAATTGTACGCCACATGAACTGTACAACTGTATCATGTTTTGTCATAATATTCCACGTGTTACCTTTCTTCTCCATACCGCAGTACTTAAATTTTTACACTTACACTTACATATCAACCTAATCTAATACATGTAATATGTTAATTTCACATGTTCAGCAAATGTCAGTTAGTTTTATGAAGAAATATCATTCATTTATAAAGAAGGTTAAAGAGCTAAGTATTTTGTAGCACAGTGATTGTTAAAAAAAATCTGTTGCCATTGGTTAATATGTATTGAATTGTAAGAGAGCACTTATAAACAAATAGAGATGTGTAATGACACAAGTATCCATGCAGCTGGACCTCCCTGCTCTCCCTGTAACCTGATATGCAAATGCTTATGCAATGCTTTGCATGGTTGATGGCCTTCCCCTCACACACACCCAGTTTTGTAGACTACAGTCAAATCAATGCCCTACCCAGGGAAAAGGGTAAAAGGAATAAAAATACATTCAACATTAAACATAAAGCCCCAATATTTTGTCTTAAATTAATAGGATTGGAGGTTTGCTCTTGTTTAAAGCAGTCCAAAATGATAAATAATTATAAAACTGAGTGACCAGTAGAGTGACACTGACACTACTCAGTACTCACTGAAAGATCAATACGCCCTTTGTATCTCTCAAAATGTTTCATCATATTTTACAAGCCACTCATGTCCACAGGCAAATGAGCCCTGTCGAGTAAAAACCATGCTGGATGGAATGCAAAAGAGATAATCTTTGTCAATAGTGGGTGCAATCTTTTGCGCATCACATTTGCATCTGAGTCTCTCAACAGTAACCCTTTATTTAGGATCAATTTATAGTCTTTAATAAATACTTCATAGTACGTTTGAGAGGGATCATTTTCTTTTGATCTTCCTCCTTCTCGTCTCACAATGATTTCATATTACCATTTTACAGTACAATTAAAAAAGAAAAATACGCTAAATGCAACTGAATCAAGTATGGTTTCCAATACATTTGTACCCAACATATTCATTGTATTTATCTTACTCTAAAAATCCGGCTACATCTTTCCTTAGAGCCTAAAATACTAAATGGTTTTTCAAATTTTTTGTAGTGGCATGTTGTCTTTCGCAGAATTGTGGTAAACTCAACCAGAAGTTGTAATGAAAGCACATTGCATGTGAAGGGAAAATTAAAGTGCTCCCTACTTTGCATTTGGCCAGCGCTTGTAGAGATGACACACACCTGTTGGATAAAAGGAAGAAAAAAAGAAGGTGAAAAGAATGTGTAATGCCTTGTCCCATGTCTTCCTTGACTACAGGAGGCGCTACATACTCAGAGGCGTTGTTCACGATGTGGGGACTTGCTGGAGTGGTCAAAAGAGCACAGGTTAAAAAAAAACACTTTAGACTTAGACTACAATTGAGATCACTCTAAAGATAAAAACGTTGAAACCAAAGTGAACATTGAGATTATATTATATTTATAATTATAATAAACGAGCGACCCCCCCGCGACACTGCGGTATAGCTAATGGATGGATGGATGGATATATATATATATATATATATATATATATATATATATATATATATATATATATATATATATATATATATATATATATATATATATATATATATATATATATATATATATATATATATATATATATATATATATATATATATATATATATATATATATATATATGTATTTATATATTTATACAGTATGTATAGTATTTATACAGGGTATATATATATACCCTAAGTATGCCATAGAGTTTAGTTACACAGAATGGCCAATGTTTTTCATTTGTTTCTGCATAGAAGTGATCAATTGGCCTATAAGCCCTAACCTTAAGAAGTTAGAGTGTGTGGTTGTGTGTGTCTGTTTGTAATTCAGTGCTCTGCTGGGCTGCCGGTGCTGTTCTCCGCTGGATGTGGTCGTGGAGAGTGTGGGCCGAGGTTTGGCTGGCCGCATGGAAAAGAACAGGCCTCACTGGGCCACGGGAAGAGTCGGGGACATAGATTTCTCCAGCGCCAGCAGAACCAGGGGAAAGGTCACACAACACACTGTATTAATGTCATAATAGGGTTTTAACATTTTGCAATATGTTAGGAGGTATCGTTGACACTGGGGATGCCACGGACACTACTGTAATCTAACTGACATGGGTGTTTCCCGTTCAATGGGCCAAGCATTTGGTGAAATATAGAACTTTTATTTATTTTCATATTTATACTTTACTCTTTGATATGAGGTTCCTAAGTGCCTGTCACTGATCCAGGGCACGAGAAAAGAGAGAATTAATTCCTGACCCACACCAGTGAACTTTAACCCAAAGTCATTAGCCCTGTCTCTGTTTTAACTCTGTAGTTTGTGCGGGTGGGCAGCTCCACTGATCCGGTGCTAATCTACCAGATGCTCACCGAGCAGTGGGGTCTTTCCCCTCCACACCTGGTGGTGGCGCTAGTGGGGGGCGACGAGCTGGCACAAATGAAACCCTGGCTCAGAGACACAGTGAGGAAGGGACTGGTCAAGGCTGCACAAAGTACAGGTGGATCTCACACAAACACTCAAACACACAATCCATATTTTATGACCACAAAGAACATATAAAAGAACATATATACATTGTATTCTCTCCAAGAAAATAACACACACATATACTGTTGCACAATTGATCACACTCAACCAATCCTTTCAGCCAAAGCTCTTTCAAGGCAAGGACGTTGATAGACTTTTCTCCTTTGCAGGGGCATGGATCTTGACCAACGGGCTGCAGTTTGGCATCACCAAGCACTTAGGCCAGGCAGTGAGGGATCACTCTCTGGCCAGCACTTCCTCTAAGGTGCGAGTGGTAGCCATCGGCATTGCTCCCTGGAACTCCATCCACAACCGAGAGGCTCTGCTCAATCCAAAGGTAACCATGGAGATTACATTTGATAGTACATTTGATTAGTATTTAGACTGGAGCTATTGGATGTTGCTTGTCAATTCTTTACAAACCTTTTGGGGGGGGGGGGGGGGGGGGGGGGGTTGGTGAAATATTAAACAAAATATATAAAAATTATAAATAAAAGTAAGGATACTAAAAATGAAACATGTCAAGATTAAACATTTGCTAACTGTTCAATCTCCACCGTCTTCAAAATTGTAAGCCATCTGTGTGTGTGTGTGTGTGTGTGTGTGTGTGTGTGTGTGTTTGTGTATATATATATATATATATATATATATATATATATATATATATATACACACACACATATATATGTATATATGTATTGTGTGTGTTTGCGTATATCCTCCAGCCTGAGGAGCCAGTGGTGTACGTGCCCCAGGACCTGCCCCATGGGTCAGTCTACTCCTTGGACAGCCATCACTCCCACTTCGTCCTGGTGGAGGAGGACCCCCAGAGGACCGGCGCCACCAGCGAGATGACCGTCAAGCTGCTCAAACACATTTCCCTGCAACGCACTGGATATGGAGGTGAGCCTCTCTTTCAACACTTTCTATAAAAAAATTTCTTAAGCGCAATAGAAAAGCTGAAAGGTGCAAAACTACACATACAAATCTGGTAAATGTAAAACATCCACAAAGGCTTGAAGGCCCTCAATGAGCTTAGCATCTCACTCCAAGACATACAATACATAGAGTTTAGTGTGAATGATGGTAGTGCAGTTACAAATAGCAGTTTGACCTCCAGGCACTGTTAGTCATTACCATCCGTTGACAAGAATGGCCCCATTTTACTATTCTCATAAGAGGCCTCAAAGTCATATTAACAATGAAGGGCCAGCAATGCACTGGCCTTGGAGAATTTTATTGTAAACCGTTTATTCAGAAATGTAGTTAATAGGAAAAATAAGATCCCTGTGAGAAATGCCATACTAACGTCCTTTGTGTACTATGCAGGCACTGGTAGTTTTGAGATCCCAGTCCTCTGTCTATTGGTGCACGGAGAGCCCAGGATACTCCAGGTATGTCAATAAAATGAATTAAGAGGGCAACTACAGGAGCTAAAATTACAAATAATATGCAAATTAACTACTCTGTGTTAAGTTGGTTTATGTAAGCGCGTTCCATATTTCCGTAGAGGATGTATAAAGGGATTGGGAATGCCACACCCTGGCTGATACTGTCGGGTTCGGGAGGCGTCGCTGACATCTTGGTCACGCTGATGAACAGGGGCTGCTGGGATACTGACAGCGTTCAGGAAATGCTCCAGGACACATTTCCCAACGTTCACCACAGCACTGACAACAGCAACTGGGCCAAGCTTGTGAGTCAAGTCAAAGTCAAATTTATTTGTATAGCACATTTCATATACATACGCAATTCAAAGTGCTTTACATAAGGCAAACTGAAACATACCAGTCAAGAAATGTGGACACAGGTTATTAGCATGTCAGGAATGTGGTTTGTCCCCAAATTATTTTGTGACTTTTAAGTGAGCAACAGTATTTAGAAAATCTGTCTTCTGACACACAGGGAGCCAGTGTAGCGGTCCTAGAAAGGTGTCATTTGTATTTTTGGGCTTTGTTAAAATTCTAGCAGCAGTAGAGCCTCTGCCGCTTTTTTAGGAAGACCTGAGAGAAGGCCCATACACTAGTCTAGCCTGTGGTTATAAATGTGAGCAATGTACACAGGAAAAAGGAGGGCAGATCATTTAAATAAAGCAGACAGAGAGAGATGCATGCATAAGTTACAGCTATTATATAATACTCAAAGTATATAAAAAAATTTCCTTCAGATCCAGAAGATTCTGGACAACGGACATCTGCTGACAGTCCATGACCCAGAACAGGAGAGCTCTGAGCTGGACACAGTCATCCTCAAAGCACTGGTCAAAGGTTAGTTCTTGAATCTTACACAGCAATGAGGATGCAAAGATGGATTTGAAAAAACACACTATCTCATTTGCCATTTGTTGCGTTCTCAGACTTAACTTTACTAATGCAATCCACACTGAGCAACCTTTGACCTTTGTGTGTGGGTGTGTGTGTGTGTGTGTGTGTGTGTGTGTGTGTGTGTGTGTGTGTGTGTGTGTGTGTGTGTGTGTGTGTGTGTGTGTGTGTGTGTGTGTGTGTGTGTGTGTGTGTGTGTGTGTGTGTGTATGTGTCAGCCTGTAAGAGCCAGAGCCAGGAAGCCCAGGATTTCCTGGATGAGCTCAAGCTGGCTGTGGCGTGGAACCGAGTGGACATTGCCAAGAGTGACATCTTCAACGGCGATGTGGAGTGGACGGTGGGGCACCCAGGCAGGCAGGCTGACAGACAGACAGACAGACAGACAGGCAGACAGGCAGACAGGCAGACAGGCAGGCAGGCAGGCAGGCAGGCAGGCAGGCAGGCAGGCAGGCAGGCAGGCAGGCAGGCAGGCAGGCAGGCAGGCAGGCAGAAATACAGATGAATAGTTGGGCAATTCAGTACTTAATATATTGTAGTTACCAGTGAAGATATTGTGTCTAAAGTGTGTGTTTGTGTTTACACTATATTCATTAGACCTAATTAATATCAATACGCTTGCAAAATAATCCTTACTATGTGACATGCTTGACTGTATGGGTTCTAATATAGATTTTATATATAGATCTGTTGCTCAGTTCCCATTGTTCATTGTTTCACTGTTGTGACATGCCCTCTCATGCCCAAGGCATGTGACCTTGAGGAGGTGATGATGGACGCGCTGGTCAACGACAAGCCCGACTTTGTGCGTCTCTTCGTGGACAATGGTGTCAACCTGGGCGAGTTCCTGACCTACGGCCGTCTGCAGGAGCTCTACTGCTCCGTCTCGGAGAAGAGCCTCGTTCACCACCTCCTCCTAAAGAAGTACCAGGAGAAACAGCTGCTGCTAGGCTCTGCCCGGTAATGCAGGGTTTGGGTTAAGCATGTGGTTCTGAATATGACCCCCACTCTCCATGGGAACATGGCTGCTTATTGACTTATATCTTATGTAATTGTGGCCACTTTCTTTCCCACTTATATTTTGTATGAATTTGACCACCTTACTACTAGTTATATGGCTGCAAAACGTTTAAATGCATGTTTTGTATAATATAATTGATGTAGAATTTCAATCTTGTCACATAATTTTTTTATGGTTCAACAGACCACCATCGCACAAAACCCAAGAATAAAAGTCAGGAAGTCAATGATTTTAGCCAGAATAAATCACATCAATGCTATACAGAACACACATTGTCGTTACTTTGTAGTTGTATCGTTGTAAACGTGTATGTCTGTCACTGGGACAACAAGGACCCCTGGTCCCCCGGGACACCATCCTCTGGAGACGGGGGACAGGCGAGCTCGCTTCACCCTGTATGAGGTCGCCAAGGTGCTGAAGGATTTTCTGCACGACTCCTGCAAAGGATTCTATCAAAAGGTTCCAACAGTAGGTGTTACATATGAGGATCTTTTTATAGGTGTGATAGCTAACTGCTTAGGGAAATAATGTTGGACTACCTATATACAAATTGCTAGTATTAATGTTATATGCCTGTTTTAGCACTACTGGAGTGGAATATGACGCCAGATTTCTCTAATTAGATTGTTGGAATCAAGTATGAGATCTCACTCAACTTTTATCTGGGCCAATCCTGTTCAATGTTGCCAACTTCAAAGCCCATTGCGTCTTGCAATGTAAACCATATTTTTTGTTTATAAAGCACCTGATTCTGCTGGCCTGCAAAATACAATTTCAGTGTTGATTGCTTTGTTCAAAGAACATTGGCTGTGTTTACGTTACCCCACAGGAGAAGGGAAGTAAGGGCCGTAAGTTCAACGCCCAGAAGAACCTGGTGGAGCTGGAGGAGCGTTGTGAACATCCCTGGAGAGACCTTTTTCTCTGGGCTGTCCTCCAGAACCGACAGCAGATGGCCAACTACTTCTGGGCTATGGTGGGTATAATCTTTTGTTGGACAGGTTTCTACGCCGTGGTTGCCCAGGCAGATATCCATGTTTATATGATCAAATAAATTATGTTGTTTTGTTTAGCAGGAATGAGGTAAATGTCTATAAATGGCAACAAATGCTGTTAAACCCAAATTCAAAGAAAGTGAATAATTCGAAATTCGTTATTCCTTTAGTTTCTCCATATACATATTTTGTCAACTGAAGCTAAAACTAGGTTGGTGTTTTGGACTTGAATAAGCACATTGCTTAGAAAGATTTCTTATCTTGGAGAAACTATTTGAAACTGTCTCCTAAGTTGCTAGCACGAAAAGCAATTAGAGGCAGACAAATGGCAGCGGCTACCCACATAAGTGCTGTATGAGATAGCAGCGTACGGTCAAGTTCCAGTGGTAAGGCCAGTTTTGGTTTGACATGCACTTGCATCTATAGTATGCTCATAAAAAGCATGTATGCACGTATCACTGCACATAAAAAGCATGTATGCACGTACCACCATGCACAAAGCAGTCAGCCACAGAAGCGCACACACAGCATGTGGACGTGCACACACACACACACACACACACACACACACACACACACACACACACACACACACACACACACACACACACACACACACACACATACACCCACTCAGGCGAAATCTCTCTCCCAGTACAAACTCATAGTGTGTCTGCGTTGCAGGGCCCCGAAGCTGTGGCAGCGGCATTGGCGGGGTGTAAAATCCTGAAGGATATGGCTCGCCTGGAGTCGGAGGCTGAGTCGGCACGCAGCATGAAGGAAGCCAAGTATGAGCGCTTTGCTCTGGGTAAGAAACTGATGAAGGCACTCAACGTGCACGTGCTGTACCCAGCCACACTACGCAACATCTTATTTTCTCTCAACTGTACCGATTAAGGACATTGAATTATGTATACATACTGCCTTATACAGTATATATATATATATATAACTTAACTCAAATCTGAACTCTTCCATGCATTTTCAATCTAAAGTACCAGATTTAAATGTGCCACTGTTTATACACAATAAGTAACAATAAGTAATAATGTAAATTCAACTTTGATTGCTTTAAGTGTTCTGATATCTGTGTTTTATTTTTGCAAAGATCTGTTTGGAGAGTGCTACTCTAACAGTGAGGACAGAGCATACGCTCTGCTCGTGAGGAGAACTCGCTGCTGGAGCAAATCTACTGTCCTCAACTTGGCCACAGAGGCCGATGCAAAGGCCTTCTTTGCCCATGATGGTGTCCAGGTAATAGTTTGAAAAGCAGACAATCATGAATACGGACACATACACACACACACACACACACACACACACACACACACACACACACACACACACACACACACACACACAAAAACACACAGAAAGAGGCACACACACCATCAAATACACATACACACACACACTCCAGTTGACAGCGCAATGAATTGTGATGCTGTGTTCAAATAGTACCGTATGTTGTGGACTGTAGTGCCCTCTAGTGTATAAGAACACTAAGTTCCCCTAAACGCCTGAGCTATTCTTTTAGAACATGTTATATTCAGTGAAAGATGGCTAAATTAAGATGGAATCAAATTCACAGCCAGAAATCAAAGGTAGACACAACAGCGCTAATTCAGATAATGTCCGCAGTTAATGTTATTTTATGATGATCCAATCTACATTTACAACATCTCTTTATACTGTTAAGATTAAAGTTATTCGTAAAATATTGCTATCCTATGACTTATTTTAGGCACTCCTGACCAAGATTTGGTGGGGGGCAATGACCACCGACACAGGCATTTCCAAACTAGTCCTATCCTTCTTCTGCCCACCCCTCATCTGGACCAACATCATTAAGTACAGGTATGTTCATTATACAAGCCCTCTGCCAGCTGTCATTTTGATGTACTTTGTATGGCTCTGCATTTTTTTTACCCTGGCTGATAGAGAATCTCGAGCATTTGTAGGCGTGCTACAAGGTCTGTCTGCCTCTTTTTGTTTCAGTGACGAAGAGGCGGACAGTCGGGATGCTGGTGAGCAGTTTGCCGAGTTGGATAGTATGGACACAGAGAAGGCCTTACTTCTCACTGACGAAGACCCTTTGTGAGTCCTTGACTAAACTGACATTTCTGGTTTCCTACACCTGAAGTCTGAATGCTTTGAGAGCCGAGACTGCCATATGTGTCTGCTAACCAACAAACCATGATAGGCCAGAAGTAAAATTAATAAAATATAAGCTTGATTCTTTAAATAACAATGGTAGATAAATGACAAATGGACTCATTAGTATAGCCATAAACTCCCCATTTTGCACCTTTTGCCCTTTGATGCACTCTGGGCTCTGCTATGCACTGTTTACAGTTGTAATACTGGTTCTTTTTAAGAGGTAGAGGTAAAAGGTAAACATTTGTATTGCTCCATGCGCTTGTCGGGACATATTCTTTAGAAAATAGCTCCTAGACATGTTCATATTTCATCTGTTTGTCTTCTTTTCTGACACTGCAACTCCAGATCTTTAAATTACTACTTACGGATTTAAGGATGTTTGTTAATAACATAGGGATATGTAACCAAAAAACATACATTTATCCCTCTTGCTTGGTGGTGTTCCAGGGACTCTGGAGGTGCCCAAGGCGGCTTAGCCAACCAGAGCACGGCGGCTGTGTGGTGGCGTTTTCTCATTCGTCGCTGGCGCCGGTTCTGGAGCGCTCCCGTCACCGTGTTCCTAGGCAACGTCCTCATGTATTTCGCCTTCCTGTTCCTCTTCACCTACGTCCTGCTGTTGGATTTCCGCCCGCCTCCACCTGCAGGGCCCGGGGCCCCAGAAATCATGCTCTACTTCTGGGTCTTCACCTTGGTTCTTGAGGAGCTCAGACAAGTAAACTTGGCACCATTTAAAACGTTTCTCAGTTTTTATTTGAGTTCTTTTAAGTCTGAATAGAAAGCTTGTGCTAAACCGATTCCCCTGATCTCAACTCATAACTCCTGATTCCTGATTCCTTTACTAACTTCAAAAATAAAATCTTCCACATTAACATCATTTTATTTTGCTCTGGGGCTTGCACAGAGTTTCTTTACGGATGAGGATACCAACATCTTTAAGAAATTTAAGCTTTATATGGAGGACAACTGGAACAAGTGTGACATGGTGGCCATCTTGCTCTTTGTTGTAGGGGTTTCATGCAGGTAAGGACCGGGGACTGTTGATATCACGTAGAGGAGAAAGTAGTAGGTTGTGATTGTTTTCTAACCATACAGGATCACTCCTGTTTAGTGATGGGTTAAAAGGATTCAATGCATATCTTTTTTTAAATCTAATTTAAAATTTTAGATAATAATTGTTATATTTTCTTAATTTTTGAATATAAAAATAACCCCATTCATTATCAAGGAAGCTCTTCGCCTATGTCATGTAAGACGGCCAAGGCCTGAGTGAATATAAGTAAAGTGTTGAATGTGTTGTGGTGTTTCAGGATGTCCGATGACACTTATGAAGCAGGAAGGACCGTTCTGGCTCTTGACTTCATGGTGTTCACACTCAGACTTATACACATCTTTGCCATCCATAAACAGCTGGGGCCCAAAATCATCATTGTGGAGAGAATGGTAGATTCTTATTTTTATTTTTTTTTATATATATATATAAATCCTCAAATATATAAAATATTAAGAAACTATGAAAAATAAAGAACTAATAATAAGTATGCTCCTATACAGTTATGAACATAAAACATGAATATCTCTGATTATTGAAAAAGAGTAACAGTGAAACAGAATGTAAAACCCATGCTGAAAACATATATGTCTTTCACCTCCTTCAGATGAAGGATGTGTTCTTCTTCTTGTTCTTCCTGAGTGTGTGGCTGATAGCCTACGGCGTGGCCACACAGGCACTCCTCCACCCCAATGACCCCAGGATTGACTGGGTGTTCCGCCGGGCTCTCTACAGGCCCTACCTACACATCTTTGGCCAGATCCCCTTGGAACAGATAGACAGTGAGAACACACTTGCCACTTTGTCACGCTCGATAATCTACTATAATGTTGGCTGAGCAATTTCCCTGAGGTATTTTCATATTGTCAGTATTGAACTAGTTTGGATGGAGGACAACTAAACAAAAAATAAACGTTCAGTGTGTATGGAACATGATGTTCAGAAACAACCTAGAGGCCACTTCCGATTTCCAGCTTGTAACGTATTGTAGATAAATGTAAAATGTTCCTGTAATCATAGATACAATCTATATCTGTAACATAACAGTTTTCTTTTGTTAGTTGCAAATACTTTGTAAAGAGGCCAAGGACCTTTAAAAGTAGTTTCCTCCCATGTGCGAAATTTTTAAATACAAAATAAGTGTGAGAACAAGTGTTTTTAAATTCCATTGTTACTCAGCCGCTCATATGTCTGATGACAACTGCACCACGGACACGGAGGAGATCATCATGGGCTCGCGGCCTCCCTGTCTTAACGTCTACGCCAACTGGCTGGTCATCCTGCTCCTGGTCATCTACCTCTTGGTCACCAACGTTCTGCTGCTCAACCTCCTCATCGCCATGTTCAGGTGTAGTTTGGAGAAAATGCCTGCTTTCCAGCTTATATTGCACACAAATGTGTAATTAGATAGAGTTTTTAGTTTAATAGTTTTCTTTGTTTTAATGTAACATTTTAGTGCGTGCCTTTGATCTTTATGACAACAAACTGGCAAATAGCAAAGACAAGTTGCTACTAAATATTTATGCAATTGAGATAGCATTATATTATGTTGTACTGTAATATAGCAAAATCTTGTTATAAATATTTGTATTCCTTTCCTTGTGAAAAGTCAAAGTTCTAAGTCAGGTTAGGGAAAATATTTTTACTGTGAGTGATTAAGTGGGTTGTGTAATATAAAGATTTAAAAAAAAAACACATAGAGTCTGACCTGGGCTAAAAAAGGCTTAGTTATTGTGAAATTCTTGGTCCTATCGTAACAGCATAATTACTTAGGATTAAACTATGTTGATTAACAACGTAACAATTTCCTAGAAAAATGAAAGTAATTCTTTAACACTGTGTTCAACATCTCAATCCAATTCTTACCTCGTTTGTCATACAGCTACACTTTCCAGGTGGTTCAGGGAAAAACAGACATCTTCTGGAAGTTCCAGAGGTACAACCTCATCGTGGAGTACCACAGCAGACCCGCTCTGGCCCCGCCCTTCATCATCATCAGCCACTGCTCACAGCTCCTCTTGTCTCTGTGCAAGAAGCCCGAGCCCAAGCTGGAACACCTGGGTAGGTTTCAGCTCACAAAACCCACTTACTACCATTTAAAATACCATACACACACGAACAAACCAAACACAATTAGTTAAGTAATGAATGATTCAAGAATTCTTCTAATCTTCTGATGTTTGTGTGTCTGTGCACATGTGTATATGTATGTGTGTGTTCTCAGAGCGGGAGCTGCCTGTCGGACTAGACCAGAGGCTGATGACCTGGGAGACTGTGCAGAAGGAGAACTACTTGGCCAATATGGAGCGCCATCATTTGGAGAGCAGCGAGGAGAGGCTCAAGATGACCTCCTCTAAGTAACTGGCTGCTGGTTTCTTTTGAACTATTAAGGCACAATTTGTAAATGTAATATGAGGTTCTCTATATAAAAAGATTTACCAATCACACATTTAGATCTGGATTGAGCCAGTGCTTATGTTTTTTTTTCTTTTAAGGGTTCAGAGTTTGTTGAGGATTGTTGGAGGGTTCAAGGAACAAGAGAAGAGAATGTCATCTATGGAGTCTGAAGTAATACTTCAGTCATTAACAATTGTTGCATGTACTTTGTTCAATATGTCGTTTCAGTAGTTTTATATCATCACGGCATTTGGTATTGTTCTACAGCTCTCATTTACTTTCTTTATTCTTAAACAATCGCTTTTAACTACATGTCGACACGCTTTTTGAGATGTATAGAATACAATATAAAGAACAGATAAAGTGACTGAGATTGGAAATAAGTTGTGTCTGTGTGTTTATGTGAGTTCTGAACTGTTTCTTTCTCAGGTAAAATACTGTAGTGAGGTTCTCTCCTGGATAGCAGAGTGCTTCGCTCAAAGCACGCTGAAGTGTGACCGAGAGGCCCCGCGAGCTCCCCGTGAGTGACACCCTCAACACCCTCACATTTTTGTGGATAAGCCCGATATCTTTAGTTCAGAAACCACGTTTTTTGTTATGAGATATTGTCAGGTCGAGTTATTTTCCACAGGACAGCTGCCTGATAAAATAAATATCCAGTTGAAATAAATGTGCTATTGCATAGAGAGAAGTGAGTGACATTACAAACATTTCCACCCCACAGGCACTGCTACAGGAATGGAGGCCAGTAGCTCCAAGGATCCCGCTGCTCAAACTGTCGTGGACAAGGAGAGGAAAGGAGACAGGAAAGACAACAGACCTGCAGACAACGCAGGCTACGGAGCCAACAAGAAATTCCCTTACATTGATGAATAACCAACTCTTTTAATGCATTTTACTAAAAAAATTTTTTTTTTTTATAACAAATGGAAGATGTCATCTTAAAGGTGAAATAGGTGGTGTACATTTTACAATTAAAGTTAAGATTCATTAGTCCAACTGTGGTTTGTACATTGTTTTTATTTAACCAGTAGGAGGAAATGCACTGTCCTATGTTTCCACAAGCCTAAACTTTACTTCAATATTACAGTGTAGCAGGGATGTACACTGGAATGTAAGCATATAATGCAAAAGACTCCCTATAATATGCAAAACTGTAATAATACGATGTCTGCTGTGATGCTTGACCAGCCCTGGCAGCTTCTAATTGTCATTATCATTTCAAGTAGTTTTGTTGGAACAGTCGAAGAGTTTGATAAATAAACGCACTGTATTCTGAGGACTATCAGGTTGCTCAGGAAAACAAAAATGTGTTTTTATTGGAACTTGTTGTAACATTACTCAGCAATAACACTACAAAATGTTAACAATAATAATTGAGTGGATGATGGCATTTCTACCATAGATATAGTAAACACTATACCTATGATTTCTGTGTTACAAAGTTCAAGTGCAGTTCGATTGGTGTGGAATTAATTGAAACAAATCGCAAGAGTCAACATTTTTTAGATCACAAACAAAACAACTGTTCACAAACCAAAAAATGTATCATTTGTCAGCCAACAACCATCCAGTAATCCTGTGAAATGATTTAAGACATCATACTTAAGTACCTATTTTTATAAATTCAACGCAAAAAAATAAACACATAATTTGACAGCCTGGAATTAGGATGCTTAATACAGGACAAACATAGTACATGTTATGAATAACAATTTCTATTTTTTAAGCTTGTTATAGATGGGAGAACACCACAGGCCATCATATTGAAGAGATGTGACTTCCCATGGGCTGTATTTCAATACAAAAATTCAATTAAATAAAAAAACAAATACAGTGGTGAAAAATCAAAACTAATGCACTCTGACATTCCATAGGCGTTATAACTCATGCTAGCAGGACAGATGCCACATAGGCAAAGTTTGCTTTCAGGGGCAACAGATGAACCTCTAGTACTTAGTAAAAATAGTAAGGGATTCTGTACACAGCCCATGGGTAGCGAGAGGTAGCGCTGTGGTACCACACTGACTTAAGTTTACTGGAGAGATAGACAAAGCTCTACATGTTGTTGAGTTGTGAGTTCAACAGAACAGTTAAGGAGTAACCTTTATCCTTTGCAGTAGTTTTGTATGTTCTAAAATGGACTACCAAACATAGATGATGAACGTGCACAATTGCTTGAGTGAGCTTTCTGTTCTAATGCGTTGAACAAATGACAGAAGACAGTTTCCGTGTTACAAGTTACGTGTTGACATAATTCTGGTAAGTATGAGATAAAACCAAGTGTTACAGACCGATGATTCATGAATAATTAATGCTACATCCAAACTGGTTGTGCCACTTATCCAGTAGGCAGGTTTGTGCACTGATTGGATGTCCATTGTAGGATGTTAATCGAGATACATTTTCAACATTGGGCTCCCCCCCATCATGACAGTAACAGCGAGATGAAGACCATTCTATTTCTTTGATACCAAAAATGGATTTTCATTCACACAGCCCATTCTTACATGAATGATCCGTAACATTAGACACATTGTAATCTCATGGTTGATTGCCAGACTTTGCCCCATGTCACATAAGGATTCATTTGAAATCCTCACATCGAACTCTCAGCTCCTCTGGGCTGCGCCAACGCCCCTTCCCGTCGCAGGGCGCCGCCGTTCAAGCGCGGAATGACCTCACAACGCACCAGCATGGTGTCGTCCTTGACAAAAGCTCTTTGCTGCAGCTGCGTCAGGTGCAGGAAGGTGACGTAGCCGAAGCCCTTGGGGTTTCTCTGGATGGTGGGCTTCTGGAAGGCCTGGAGGTCTGGCTTGGTCTCCATGACTTCCTCGTGGTGCAGGCCCTCGGGGCCTTGGTCTAAGATCGCCAGGCGGATGCTAGCCTGGAAGGGCCACGACAGCTGCCCGTCAAAGCTGCCCTGCATGATGTGGACGAACAGGGAGATGTAGCTGGCACAGCGAGGAGCCGAGGCGGTCTGGATGTGGAGACGGAGACACAGTTTGTAGCCCGGCCGGCCTGTGTAGAAACCGGGGCTGTGTTCCACCACTGGTTGGCCTCCCGCCTGGGTGCGTAGATGGGTGGAGAAATTCCTCAAGCGCCAAACGAAGATGCCCTGGAACTGCTGGGCTTCGAGTTCCCTGGCCGTCTCCTCCAGCGAGGCCACCTTCTGACGCAGCTCAGCTAGTTGACGCTCCTGCGACGCATTTGTAGCTTTCTGGTATTGGGAAGAAAAAAAAAAGTGTCATTAGATAACAATCCTTCATTTCACCTGTTATGAAGTCTCAGACTTTGATGCACAAATCTTGAATTTCATATTGTGAATGTCATACACGTTCAAGGCTGTAAAAACATGTATTTCTCTTCCATGCCGTACCTGTGCTTCTTTGTGGATCTTCAACTCAAGAAGTTGTTGGTCCTGTAACACCAGCCTTCCTTCCAGTTGCTGGGCCACCTCCTTGAGCCTCTGCACTTCCATATTGTGCTGGCAAGGGGCGTTGCTGACACTGCAGCTGGCTCCTGATCTACTCCCACCTGAGGCTGAAACTAATGCGGCAGCCCCTCTGTCTTCATAAGAGGAGAGAGGACAGCAAGCAGAAGTGGAAGAGGAGGCGGAGGACGACCACAGGGACTGCAATGGCGTCATGCCATTGAGGTTGAGGTTGCGTGCGATGAAATCGGCCATGGAACGCAGGTGCATCTGAGTAAACTCCTGCATGTGCTGAGCTAGGTCGTGGCGTTGCATCTAAAGGAATATATTCAACAATATAAATATGAATATGATATTGGCAAGTATGGATTTTAAACAAATTTAAGAGGCGAAATAGTTTGCCACTGAAAAACCCACTCTCTCTCGACATCCAAAGACGCTGAATGTGCAGGCAATAGGCACTTTGGGGCAGTCTGCATCACGGTGGCATTCCAGCTAGAAGAACATGGCAAAACACTTTTCTTTGTAATCAGATTCTGTATAATTAATCAAGCAAATGGTTATTTGGGAAGACAATAAACAGTGTAGTGAATCTGGAAACGGAAAATAGTTTATAAAAAAAAAGAGGGAAATTAAAATCTGTTTTTAGTGTAATTATAACTAATATTAGGGGTTTTCTATCAACCACCAAAACTCTAAAATAAACCATTCCAATTAGACATGATTCCTTCAGCTGGAATGTAGAAAAGGGCTTAATGAATATAAAATGATCATACATTAAAAAATGTGTTCCCCTTGTTTAGAAAACAGAGGATATAAATGTAAATGTCACCTGGTCTCTAATGAGCTCCATTCCACAGTACTCACAAGTCACATTGGCAAAAGGACACTGCTGTTCATGAAGCTGGGGAAACAAACAAGTTATTAAAAGATATGTTTTTCCTTTTCCTATATTATGTTGATCTGCATCCTAACTGCTAACCAAAACAAGAAAGACTTTCAGACACCAAATATGTTTATTCCTTATCTACTGACTGGAGTAGTCAACCACACCGAAAAAATATTGCAATGCACACAATACACAATAAGGAGAAATATAAATGAGAAGTGGACCTTTGTATCCTCAAAGACGAAGCTGGCCACACAGTCAGGGCATGACACAATTCTGCGAGGGCATTGAACACTGTTGTGCTCTTCCACCTGGCTCTTCCACACAGATTCCTGGCATTCCATACACTGCACCATTGCAAACTGGCACTGGGTAACGTGACCCTGTTGGAATGAAAGCATGATCCTATCCATGTAGTTACAGTAGGAGACATCTTCCAGGTGGGCAATACTGTAAGTGTTCTTCGAATGACGTTATTTCAGAAAGCTAATTTTGCAATGAAAAAGTCGTGTTTATATCCACACATTTATTAAGTGAATTGCTTATTTGGTTTCCTTGTACCGTACAGCAATGTCCTGTTCTTACCTCCAACTTGCGGAGTTCCATTTTGTCAGAACAGCCAGTGTTGGGACAGCGCACAGTGAGGGACAAGATCTCTCGCTTGGCAAAGTTATCTGGGAAGAGCTGTTCTTGCAATAATATCTCATTATCTACTGGACACCTTTGTCCCGTATCACTAGAGACAAAATAATGTTGGAGAGAATTATTACTAATGGTGGGCTGTCATTTTATGTGGCACTGGCCATTTATTCAGGTAAAGGCTTTGTCTAACACACAACACAAAATAAAAAGGTAATTCTCAAATTGCCATAAAAAAAATAACTGATATGCACTGACAGGGGGTAAATGAACAGGCAACTGAATACATACCGGATAGACTTCTCGATGCAATTCTTGCAAAAGCGGTGGCCGCAAGGCGTCTGTACTGCAGACCTCAATGCCATGAGACATATGGGGCACTCATATTTGCTCTCTAGTGGTGGGTCAAACTCCACATCATAGCCCTGCAAGGGGGCAATACCCTGTAGGCTGGTGTTGGTATTGCTACTGAAAGTGCTTGGACCCTCAGAGGGGCTGGGGACCATCTCCCTTTCTTTCTCTTCTTCTCTCATTGCTAATGCACAGGGACTCAGCTCTGACGGCCCGGCAGCCCCACCACATCCATCATACTCCAAACTCCCCTTAGCACTCTCAAAGCAGGACATCTAGACAGTTTAAGAAAGACAAACATAAAATGCAACAATCAAAATTACATGATTCTACCCCTAGACCCAGTAGATCGCTAGTCCTTAAATTAGAAAAATATACTGCTACAGTTGTTTTCAAATGTGAGATGCATTTGGAAGATTTTTTTTGTTTCCAATTTACATATTGTCAAAGCCATGTGGGTAAAATTGTTTTTTTTTTTTTACTGGCAACCACATAGTGTCTAGACCAAGGCCATCAAATTGTGCATCAAAAGTATTTTTATGTCTTCTGGTAACCATATGCCCTGCCCTTCACACATAACCTGTAGATGTTTAGAAAACCTAGAGCTTGGAGTACTCTGGAAACTAATGAGAAAGTAAATAAGAAGACGAGATTCAAAAACATGCTTTCTGTCGGTCAAGGACAACTAGGCGTGGTTTGCTTGATCCCGTCCAAACGATTGTAAATCCAAGAATCACTCAAATCCATACTTAATAACAAAAATCGTAAACTCTTGTTACTTCACCTAATGTTTAGCAGTTTCCTCTCGAAAAAGGCCAGATCCAATACTCTTCCTAAGAGAAGTGAGAGACATCAGAAAGAACGTAACGTCAGATATGGTCATGCCTCCTGACCAGATGCGGAACAACCAATCTACTGACAGCCAGCAAATGTTATAATTTAAGGTCAGGTATGAAACGAACTAAATCATAAGTTAGCCACTGTTGTTTTGAAGATATTTGAATGTAGAACCGCTTTTAACACTCACCTTACTCTTGATTATGCCTCGAAGTTTTAAGCCTCTCTACCTAGCTTAGTTACTCGTGAACTTCCTGCATTTTCCAAACGTCACAAAAAAACTTTTTTTGTAAAATTGATCAGTGGTCTTTTACGCCATCGCATGGCCGGAGGTTGCTATTAACTTTCACTAGGCCCGAGAGAAGCACTCTTGCCAGTGCCACTGCCACCGTTCGATGACTGCCACACACTGCAGACGTCGATTGCATTGCAACTCAGTGGAGGATACAAAAAATGGCGGATCTCAGGCAATTCCTCACTGGGTCTTTGCCTTATCTAAACGTATCACGGAAAACCTCTTTTAAAGGAAAGGTTTTTATTTTTCTCTGCATACTCTTGGTGGAGCCCGGAGGTGCTACTACTCACTGGGTCGTCACGGAAGATGGGAAAATCCAACAGCAAGTATGATTGATGGCTAGGGCCAAAGCTAGTAGCTAACGTTCACTTTCTGTACTATATAGCTAGCAAGCTCTATTCATATGTAATCAACAACAAAGCTAACTAACTAGCATTAGCTGTTTGGCTAACCAGCAACCAGTTGCTACATTTCTGAGCCAACGTCAGTTAACGTCAGCTGCTTGTTTTATTGCAGGGATCCCAATTCTTGATCTGGAAATCATGTCCCACAAAGATAATTTGACTTTCACTCATATAATGGCAACGTTAGCTAATAATGCTAGTTAGCTAATGCTCATTAAATGGTTTCCCCTCTCATCTATGATCAAACAGTAGTAGCTAGTTATTTAATGACTTATCGCTATATAACTGACCATACAGTAAATACCGTCGCATCACATTTTCTTAACTAGTACAATGTAACCGTCCTTAACTGCAGTGCCAGTTTGTAATGTAGCTGGCAGCATTGGAGGTCAAAAGATAATTTCAATGGACTACAACTGTTATACCTTGGCTTGGGTAGTAAAACGTCAGCCCTAATTGTTATCAGTGTTTGTTTGCCATGGCTATCTGTTAGTGTTACCGTGTGTCACATCGACTGTGCAATAAATGCTAAGGGAGATGTTGCAATATAACATTTTTCAGCTTGCATCTGAAACACTATGTGAACAGATATTGTAATAAGCAGACATAAGTCAGTCAAAACATGCATTGCACACAGATGTTGGTTTGTAGTAATTCGAAATGTGTTGTAAATTCATGCAAGACTTTGAAAGGGCTGTTGTGCATTGTGATCAAGCGATTCTGTGACTTATTTTCTTGCTCCAGGTTGACTCCCCTTTGAATCTCAAGCACCCACATGACCTAGTCATCTTCATGAGACAGGAGACTCGTGTCAACTACCTTAAGAAGCTTGAGGTGATTATTTCACACATTATGACATGATTTAACAAAATCAAATTTTCTTATTATTTCTTATATTATTCACCGACAGATTGTGATATTTTTACATATTTTCAACCCTGACCCTTAATACATGAATACATTCTGATCAATGCTTACAACAACAACCCCCTTTGTCCTTCGGTGTGGCTATGCAGAAGCAGCTGGTAGCCCAGAAGATTCACATAGAGGAGAACGAGGACAGAGACACAGGTCTGGAGCAGAGGCACTACAAGGAGGACGCAGACTGTGTCACGGCAAAGGTTCCTCTGGGTGACCTGGACTTGTACGATGGGACATATATTTCCTTGGAGAGCAAAGACATAAGGTGGGCAGGAGAGATTAAGTTGAACAATAATGTAATCATTTCTTGTTCCCTGAACTGGAATCGTGCTTGCTTTCTTCTTTGGAATTTGTATAAATATTTTCTCTGCTATTGAAACATGAGTTCGACACAAAAATCTAAGGCACAGGTCAAGTCTAGGAGGATATGAGCACATTTGAATATAATAATAGCTTTAGACCAGTAAATACTCTTGACTGTGATGGCTGCGATTGCCCAAGTCTTGATGGATTGTAAAATATAATTATTAGAGTTTAAAGATTTTTGTTTTTTAAGCCTCAGAAGTTATGGTATAAGCACATTTCATTAGTTTCTCTAACTTAATATATACATTATTATTATTATTTCCAGCCCTGAGGATTATGTGGACTCTAGGTCTTCTGCACCTCCAGGCCTGGAGAAGCCAGACTGTGCCAAGGTGTTTGAGCTGCCCTACAGTATCCATGCCTTCCAGCATCTCCGAGTGAGTCAAGGCTCCTTAGCAATTCATCTTTACATGCTAAAAAAAAAATTATTTATGGACCGACAGACAATCTTGTTGAATTACGTTCAGATTTTTTTAATGTTTCCTTGGAAACCTTTCCATTTTATTTTGAAACACTTCATACACAAACACACGTACACTTTAACAGAATCATACACACATAAATACACTCCCTCATCCAGTCCTATTTTGTTGTAACCCTCCCAGGGTGTGCAGGAGAGGGTGAACCTGACGTCCCCTCTACTGTCTAAAGAAGACCCCATCTTCAGCTCTCTGTCCCACAAGCTGGGCCGCAGCATGGACGAGGTGGGGCACCGGATCCACCAGGGCCTCCTCAGGGTGAGCTACTCTACCCCTTTTGTACCGCAAATAGCATAGGCGCTACGTAAAGACTGTAAAAATGGACGTCCTCATATTGTGCAATATGTTTGTGCATGTGTGTGTGCGTAATAATAATAATAATCATACATTTAATTAAATATATGAGATTTTAATATTGCATTTAAATATTGAATTTGTTTCAGAACTCGTCTTCGTGGGTGCTGTACAACCTGGCGTCGTTCTACTGGCGGATGAAGAACGAGCCCCGGAGGGCAGTGGACTGCGTCGTCCGAGCTCTGCACTTCTCTCCCAGGTAACTCCCAATCTCCCTGGGCTCAGGATTCAATCTGAAAGCTAATACCAGATAAAAACCCACGGCGTAGCCCCTGAAAACGGGAACACCCAACCATTTTTATGTCACATAGTAATTACATGTTTTTTGCCGCAGGATAAGGCCCCTCTTTTTGCTCCTTTTCTGCGAAGCCTCTCTTGACATATGAATTACGATGGTGGAGATAGTGAGTCCGTTAGCAGTAGCGACTGTTGAATGCATACTGAGGAGGCAGCCTTTCTGCAAGTCACTGGCACTGTTTGAACATGCCGTTGTCAACACTTGATGCATTTTTTTGCGGGCAGCGGCAGAGGCAAATGTTGGCGGAACGTCTCATGTTTCTAACTATTACCTCCAGCAATTACATTGTAAGTACGTCAAAATGCAAACCTTGGGAAATAGCGAGTGGAAGAGCTCCAGTTGATTTCTGCTGTGCTCTGCACAGCTTCTAGAGATGTCAATCAAGTGAACAAAGTCAACAAATCGAGCCCTGACAAATAGACGCCACGCCATCATACTGCAAACTGAAAAATGTCTTTCATGTGTTTTCTGTGAAACAGACACTCTAATAACCTGATAATCCGAATACTGTCTGCCTAGTTACACAATTACAGTCCAAAGGTGTCAAAATAGTAAATTTTTTGCTACAGTAAGCAGCGTTCTCACGGCTGGTGTGTGTCTCCATTGCAGGCAGCATTTGGACTGTGTGCGTGTGCGTGTGCGTGTGTGCGTGTGTGTGTGCTCTGTGTCCACTACAGACAGCAAAAGGACTGTGTGTGTGTGTGTGCTCTGTGTCTACTGCAGGCAGCATAAGGATGTGGCCCTGATCAACATGGCCAATGTGCTCCACCGCGCCCACTTCTCTGCCGATGCTGCCGTCTTGGCACACGCAGCCCTGGACCTGACCTCTGACCTGCTCACCAGCCACTACACCCTGGGAAACATCTACGCTGTGAGTAGCCCTCACCATCATCAAGATCATCATCATGATCATCATCATCGTTAGACCGCAACCATTATTGGGCGACCTCTGCAAAGTGGCACTCAGGGGCCTTCTTTGATGCTACCTCTTTCACTCTCTCTCTCTTTTCCTTTGTTCTGCCCTCTCTCTCTCTCTCTCTCTCTCTCTCCCTCTCTCTCTCTGCCCTTTGGTGTTCATGTCTCGGTGAAACCATTCATCTCTCTCTGCCCTGCGTGTCCACCTGTAGATGCTGGGAGAGTACAACCACTCGGTGCTGTGCTACGAGCAGGCTCTGCAGGCCCAGCCGGGCTTCGAGCAGGCTCTGAGGAGGAAGCACGCCGTGCTCTGTCAGCAGAAGCTGGAGCAGCGCCTGGAGGCTCAGCACAGGTCAGGGCGTGCCCTGAACACAGGGGATAGCGCACACGCAAACACACACACGCCACCAAATAAAACTTAACTCAAAGGGCATGTGTGATATACTGTGTGAGGGCAGGGGCATACACAGACTGAAGCAGGCAGACTCACGCACACAGAACCACACCTAGTGACTGCTGACTTAGCTAGGCTCCACCCTGTGTTTGCGCTTTCACCCTTTGTGCATCTGCTCATACAAGTCCTCCCCCGAATTAGCACATAAATCGGCATGGCCTACGGTTTGCTCTGCCCCGTCTTTCTCTGCAATGTGCACGACCGAAATTCGGATTAATGCTGGGAACGCTCCCCAGGTCCCTGCAGCGCACGCTGAACGAGCTGAAGGAGTACCAGAAGCAGCACGACCACTACCTACGCCAGCAGGAGGCGCTGGAGAAGCACAAGCTGCTGCAGGAGGAGCAGATCCTCAGGAACATCATCCACGAGACCCAGATGGCCAAGGAGGCGCAGCTGGGTGGGTGCCACTGATCGCTACCAACATATGTCATGTTTACTCATATGGCCATAGTGTCCAGACGACCTAGAGGTCAGAGGATGATCGGTGGTAATTCAAGCCAGTAGAAAGCACTCGGTCCACGTTATGTAAGAAGAAGATTTGATGGCTGTGATTATGTAGTGGTTGTAGTGGTTGTAGGGGCTGGTGGTGAAGGGGGGGTCCTGACACCATAGTTGACAAGAACACTTATTGTGTCGCATCCTGATACCTGATGCTAACAAATTTGTTAAATGATTTTCATATCAGTATTGCATCTCACATTGCAGTGGGCTATTTGCTTTTGACTACATACATAAAGTACAAATGGTCACAGACATTACTCATATAGTATGAAAATCTTAACCAATTAGTAAATGTTTTAGGAAAAATTTATTATTCTGGGGGTACAAATTGATATCACTGCACACAAGCTAAATCAAGATAAACACACTGAAGTGACTGATATCTTTATGGCCAGAACTTGTCTATATTGATTAGGGTGTGAATTTGTATGTGACGCTCTGATTGGTCGTTCTGGGTGTAACAGGAAACCACCAGATGTGTCGTCTGGGGCAACAGCAGCCTAGGCTCTTCTGTCCCTTTGACCTGCCTGTGCGCTATCACCGGGGCGACCTGTTTGAGCATGTCCACTTCATCCAGGTAAGGTCGATGCCTTCTTGCGTACACTCCATGCAGTCCCCCGCCTCTGGATCTTAAAACACAATCGTATCACTTAATAAAGATAAATTCAACTCATCGTTGGTATGGAGAGAGGGAGAGTTGCATTGACTGAAGTTTAGTGTAGAATGAAAAGTGTGGGCTTCCTACTGTATGTCGTGACCAAAGCAGTTCCATGCGGCTCAGTTTAGTGTGGTGACTGAGCAGTGATGTTTCCTCTCGTCTGTCTGTAGTTTGGTGAGGAGGTGTCGGTGGCGGGCAGCGTGGCTCTGGTCTCTGAGCGCAGCGCCAACGAGACGGCCAGCCCCCAGCTCCACCCCTCCGTGTCCGGGGGTCAGGACCCTGCTGCAGTGTGGGCACAGGAGGCCTCCCCTTCTGAGGTGAGAGAGGTGGGCGGGTCAGCCTGACCATCTCACTGTCTGTCGGTCTCTGTGTAAAACCACCTATTTTTTAACCAAGATTTGGGCATCATATCTTTTTTATGTATCTGAATTTAGTAAAATATGAAAATGTAGTTTAGGCTTTTTAACTGCACGTCTCTGCCAGAGATGAGGTGTCACCTTTTTGTATGTTGGTTTTGTTTGTGTTGACAGGACGTCCAGAGGATGCTGTGGCCCCGGAGGGCCGACTGTGCCCAGAAGTTCCCCACCATCCCTCCTGCCCATCAACTGCCCACCTTCTACCTCCCTCCTGAGACACAGGGCCTTAGGTGTGTGTGCGTGCGTGCGTGCGTGCGTGCGTGCGAGCTTGCGAGCGAGATAAAGTTGCTAGGAGAGAGGGACACACTCATTAAGACTTTTTCTCTCATCCGTTTCCATTTTCTTCACATACACCAATACCCAATGTGATTAACATTTGAAATGATTGCATGGCCACTTGTAAGGCCTGTTAATGATGTCTGTCTATGTGTGTAGCCCAGTGAAGGCTGTTCTATATAGGAGCAGCCCCCCTCCTAAGACCGCGTTCCTGCCAGAGTGTGGTCCTCCTCAGCCTCTACCAGCAGACCTCTTAGCCTCTTTAAGCTGGCCTGTGGAGGCTAAGGAGCTTCCTGATGCCTTTGCCTTGGAGGTAAGAGGCATCCTGCCCTAGTTTTTCAAACCATAAACCGTAAACCTAACCATGTTAAATAAGTATGCCATTGTTATGCAACTGAACGATGTGGGTGCATTTGTATAAATATTCAGGCTATTGATTCAAAAGTTTGCCAGCGGAAACGCCAGTGTTGATTTCAGGCCATAAACTTTATTGATAGAATTTATAGGAAAAAAATATACAGTTGCTTATTTAGGAACCCTTTATGGTACTCTTACGTGGACAGGTTCTTCAGACTCGCAGCGGAGGCTGGACTTTGGAGCAGATAGGGGCGAGCATAGCTCAAGCCATGAAACAGGTGAGTTGTGTGTGTGCAACCCTTCTCAAATAACTTTCCTGTAACATTCTCCCAAGACTCAAGACATACTTTCGTAATTCCGTAAAGAGAGAAATGACAAAATGACCTAAAATCTAAGACTGCGTGATTTATCAATGGACCTGATGCATTATCCCAGTTTGCCACACACTGTGAGCTCAATACACTTTGTGTTGTCCTCCTTTAGGATAGCGCCCCCCGGTGGCTGATCCATAACGAGGCCGCTCTGTTCTGGCGGGCGAGGGGCAACGGCACCCGGGCCCTGCAGTGCCTGGGCCACGCCCTGGCGGCCGCCCCGCCCTCTCACCGCCACGTGGCCCTGACCAACGCCGCCAACCTACTGCTGCACCACGGCCTGGTGGGCAACGCTCACACCCTGCTGGGGGACGCCCTGGGGCTCAACACCTCCGAGGTATGGCTAGAGGGTGGGGGCGACCCGCGCCCTGAAACATGCACACACACAAGTACTGACGTTCTTAGTGTAAGGTTATGGATGGATGGAGCACTGTATGTTTGTGCATCCTCAAATAAATCACCAACTGAAGAACGGCAAATATGGATGTTTGAAGGCGCTTTAAGAACAACTTAATGCTTGTTTGTTAGATATAAAATGTACCTATACTTTATTAAAACTTCCTGCCATGGGGGGTGCCCTGGTGGCTCACCAGGCAGAGACCGTGCAAAATGGAACGCCAGTCCTTACCACAGGAGCCGGGGTTTGCCTTTGGCTGCACCGAATAAAGCAGAAAAATGTATACAAAAAAATTAAAAAAAAACTCCAGCCATGCTTTTGTCCTTCCTTTTGTGGGCAGCCCCACACCTTGCTCAGCCTGGTGAGCGTGCATCTGGCCCAGGGTAACGCAACCGGTGCCCTGGCCCTGTTCCGCCACACCCTGGGCCTCTCAGCCAGCTGTGCCCAGTGTTGTGCCAGTCTGCCCCTGCTGCGCTGCCTGCAGTTCTACCCCTTCCTCTACCACCTGGCAACGCCTCCGCCCTGCCCTCGTGAGTAGCCGGAACTCACCATACGCTCGCTTACACACAGACAAAAAGGCACACGACTCTCCCTTTTCTTTTTCTCTTTAGTTAATTTTTTTACACACACACACACACACACACACACACACACATACATACACACACCATAGTGCTTGACACACAATGATGTATGCTTGCTTTGGCTTGTGGCTTATTGAATGAAAAGAATATATATACAATACTATATGTGTCTCCTTTCCTTTCCTCCCTGTTTTCTCCTTCTCTCCCCACCTCCCTCCCTTATGGTTGTCTCCATTATGGGGGAGTGAAGGGGAAAGCGCTTTGAAGTGGAGAAAACTGGCGCTCAATAATTTAACAAGCCGAGAATAGCTGCTGCTGCCTAAATTGGAAAGCTTGGTTTTTTTTTTCCTAACTGAAGTTAAATATTTCTCCCTGCTATGGATAGATATTAGGGGAGTGTACACACACGTTCATGATTTGTAAATGTAGCCTTCATAAGTGTCTTTTTTTGCGCAGAGCTTTCCCTGTCTATGGAATAATAGAGTGTGTGTATGTGCGTTTCCAGAGGACGGGCTGGACGAGGACGGGGGCGCTCCGCTGGAGGAGTGGGAGGCGGGCAGCGGGGACAAACAGGACCACATTGCCGCCCTGTCCCTTCCTGTGTCCGCCGTTGAAGAATCTCTGCTGTTTGAGAGTAAGTCGGGATTGTTGAAAAAGAAAATGAGCGCCTCCAGAAATCATTTAAAATAGCGTTACACACAGACCCCAACATCGGTGACTAGTGCAAAATGCCACTGTCAAAAGAATTATGTATGCAGGTTCAAGGATCAAAGTTTTTTTCTGAAAATATTTTGATATTTTTGATCATTTGATAGCTTAGATCTTGCACGTCTTTGCATTTTCATGTTGTCGCCATGTAGCGAGTTGTCAATATTGATTGCAGTGTGGCTGATTGGCTCACTCCCCCTCCCCCTGCTATCTGCCCCTCTTCCTCTCCCTCTTTCCTCTCTCAGCGGTGGTCCTGGACAGCAATGGCTCTGGAGAGGCGTCCGGGCGGCGGGCCTCCCCCTCCTCCTCACCCTCTGCCTCCCCAGCGGCAGGGGGAGGAGGAGGAGGTGGAGGAGGAGGAGGAGGAGGAGGTGGAGGAGGAGGAGGAGGAGGGGATGGGGAGGAGGAGGACTGGCAGCTGAAGGAGGACCTGATGGGTGCGTTTGAGGGCGCCCTGGATGTGGGGGGCAAAAGGGGCGACCTGCGGGGCATCCGCGTGCTGAAGAACGACCGTGTTATGGGTGCCCGCGCCGGAGGAGGGCCCTGCTTTGGAAACTGTGAGGACGACGAAGGGGCTGAATGGGTAAGGAGTGTTTCCAGTGTGTCTTTATCTTTTGATGTAAGGGAAGCACCCGCTTTCAAAACAAACATCAATTACATGATATACAGTTTCTAAAGTAGCGGGATGGTTAGCGCTAACGATGATGATGATGATGAGGAGGATAACCTTTGTGCGCTCTTTTGACTTTTAGATCACGTTCCAGGTGAAACGGGTGAGGAAGTCTAAATCTGAGAATCCCGAGGGTCCTGAAGGCTGGACCAGCAGTGCTGAGGACGGCCAGCAGGGGGAGACAACACCCGGAGGAGGAGGAGGACACTCTGTCCTGGAAATCAGTGGGCCTACCATCCCCTCACCCGGACCCTCAGGTAACGCTGACAAACAAATAGGCTACTCCATTGGTTATTTGGAACCTACATGTATTCCAGCACACACACACACTAACTTCTGTAAATTAGTAATCAGTTTGGCCGCCATCACCAGTGTTTTTTTATTCTGATACATACCCACAGTAAATAGCCTCAAAGTAGTGTGTTCATGTGGGAAAGTCTTAGTTTGATTTATTGTCATGTAGTGTCTTGTGGTTGTGTGTGCTGTGTCAGGGCGCTGGAGGGACCACAGCAGTCTGGGCTGGCCAGGGCCTGAGGAGTGCCAGAGGACACGCAGAGTGGACCTCACTACTGTGGCCAGTACTTGGCTGGCTGTCTCGGCTAAAAACATTGAGTAAGGACACCATTGCTTCTGCCCCCCGGTAACAAACAGTCGCTACATTGACGACCTGTTTTATAGAGGCAATTTTGAATTTGATTTGTGGTTATTAAGTGTTTAGACACAGCCCCTCCTGAAATACAACCACATTTTTGTCCTTCACTAGTTCTTAAGTAATGTTTATTTTACAAATTGAGTTGGTGGTGGAAAGAATGTTTTGATCCTTTTGTGATTTCTTCCTAAAGTTGTAAGAGACTTTGTAGTAGAGCGCGTTAGTTTTTGTTCTTCTTCAATGATCCAACCCGCTTACCCTCTCTCTTTTTCTCCATCTCCTTCCCTCTCTCCTTTCCTCCATCCTCTTCCCCCTCTCTCTCTTTCTGGATGTCAGCATCACGGAGCACATAGACTTTGCCACCCCGCTCCAGGAGCCGGCCGCCGAGCCCCTGTGCAACGCCAACCTGGCCGCCAGCATGCACACCCTGGACCACCTTGGAGGCGTGGCCAACCGCGCCGCCATCCACTACACTGGAGAGAGCCAGCTTCGAGAGGTAGGGGAGGGGCAAGACGCTCTTTAACAAAGGTTATAAAACTAGATTTGCCTTTTAAAGGTTATAAATTAAGCTATTCTGGGATCGGTATAGCATCGGCCTGATTAGAGGTAAAGCCGTTACATCAAGCCATTAGTCAGTGACCATTCAAATAGATGCCAAACTGTTGAATCTCAATTGTATTATTTTACAAGAAAACTAGTCACCTGCTGTCCTAATTGTTCCTCTTCAGGTGTTGCAAAATCTCGGAAAAGACAAATTTTCCCCTCAATCCTTTGAGCAGGTTGGCACACGCATCGCCAAGGTTTTGGAAAAGGTATGGATTGGACGCTTTCATAGAAATAGAACGTGGCTCAAATTTAAGCAGAAAGTCATTAGCACAGATACAAATTTAATAGAAGCGTGACATTTTCAATAAGGTTTCATAAGGCTGTCTAAAGTCATTGTGCCAATGCTTTGCATTTGCAAACTGTGCAGTGGAACATTCAAGCTAAAATGTTATATGACTTTATATGAATTTGAAAGTGCAGCACACAGTTTGTCACTGGCATTGATTGTTATGAGTGTGCTCATGGTGTGATCGTGTGTTTGCATCCTCTTCCAGAACCAGACATCATGGGTGTTGTCGAGCATGGCTGCCCTCTACTGGAGGGTGAAGGGCCAGGGCAAGAAGGCCATCGACTGTCTGCGCCAGGCCCTGAACTACGCCCCCCATCATATGAAGGTACAGCACCTAACATCCCTATATAGTCCACTTAGTCCACTTCATCACAACAGTTAGCTACACCAAATCTACACATAGCCTTTGACATTTGCCAAGAACATTTGTCGTTTTGAAGCAGACCTACAGATTTGAGTATGCTCTTGTACTTAATTTACGTACTAATTTACGGCTCATTTTCCATATTGTCCCCCCCTCCTCTGTCTCAGGACGTGCCTCTGATCAGTCTGGCCAACATCTTCCAGAACGCTCGGCTGTGGGAGGACGCTCTGACCGTGGCCCGCATGGCCGTGGAGATCGCCCCGCACTTTGTCGTGAACCACTTCACACTGGCCAACGTTTACATAGCCATGGTAGGGCGCCTTATCATAGCCCTGTCAGTGCTCTAGTGGCAAATGGATTTAGTTTTGTGTGATGATAACATGGTATGCTCTTGTGCTATTGTTGTCTAGTATGACACCCATTGTTTATAATGTAAATATGCAGTACTACTCTTTTACTAAAGATATACATACCTGAAATGCTATGTTTTGTGTTTGAATTGGGTATAATTTAGCTGTTCTAGTGAAAGACTGCATGACTCATTTTTTCTTCACACTTTGCGGATTCCACTTTTGACAGGAGGAGTTTGAGAAAGCCATGCGCTGGTACGAGTCCACTCTGAAGCTTCAGCCGGAGTTTGCCCCTGCCAAAGATCGTCTGAGGACCATCCAGTGCTACCTGCTCACCAAGAAGGAGCGCCGTCAGCCCTGAGTCAACTCGGGCAGCAACACGACTCTTCCTCGCGCATATACATGAACAAAGCATAGATGCATAAGCATAGATGTACAACCTAAGAAAAAAAACAGACCAGTTCATAATTAAGCTACAAACACAAGATTGAGATCATTAATAGGCAAACAGGTTTAGGGATTCCCTTTACTTTTGGTTACGCATTGCCTTCTTCCATCTCAATCAAGTAAAAGCAACATTAACCAATATGGTACATGAATAAGTTTTTCTATGTTTCTGAGATTATACTATACAGAAATGCTTTACTAAACTGTAAAATTTACCATGTTTGTTTTCTTCCTTGACGACAAGGCCTCATTGTCCAATTCGATTTGATTTTATTATTCATAATTCAGATTCTATCCTCTCCTCTTTTTTTTTTTTTTTTTCTTTCAGATGTACCACTTTATGATCCATAATGAAAGGGATTAAAGAAGGGCACTCCTGTTACTGGTGGCCAGAAATAATTTTTATTGTACTGCAGTTTACTCATCATGTCTGCTGAGGATTAATCTGAGGGGTGACGTTAACATCAACACCCAGGGATGAAATGGTTCGGGTCCAATACACTAGAACAATACCATTCAGTCATATTTACATGAGATGGTTGTGCCCGATACAAAGTGTCATATTTAATTTAAATTAATTTAAAGGTTTTAAACACTAAAGCTCTTGTAACACAATGTCTATCTTTAAAGGACATTATTTGCTGAGATAATGCTGGTGATTGCTGCTGCTGCTGCGTAATGATTAAACAAAGGCGAATGTGCTGGGAGGGTGTTTTAAGATTGGCCTCTCTCAAAGCCAATAAAAACATGCCCGCAATTAACACGGAATTATAATTTTGATGTTTTGCACTTTTTGGATCATTCCTATTTGTTATAAATTATTTCCCATTTTGGAAAAAACAAAGTGAATTTCTTCACACACAAACGATTATGTTTTGATTTATTAACTTTAATTTATGGACTTGTTTTTATTTTTTTTATCTCTTTGAATTTGGATTTTGGATGTTCAATGTACAGTGATAAGGCTGTGTGACATTTTTTTCATTGGCTCATGATTTCGATGTGTAAGTTAATTGTCAGGAAATAAATACAAGGTGTATTGACACCTTGACACTAATGTTGAACAAAATGTGTTTTTATTTATCTGACCCACCACACTATTTTATGGATTGTATTTATGTTAATATGGATATTGATGACCGCGTTTGCTCATAGCATTGTATGTTATTTGCAGATAATTGTTCAAAGCTGGGTGCATGTAGATTCCTTGTTATTACCTAATCACAACACAATCTATGTCTTAGCTTCAAGACTCAGTAGCTGAAACCCACAGCAAAGATAATCCATTAATTGTTTGTATAGAAGAATTTGCCTCTGCAGTATGGAGACACTTGGGAAAACGAACGCTGAGGAAACAGAATTTCATGCATATCAAAAGATTCATCCTTCAATCGACAGAGAAAAGATCCTTTTTCTTATCTGCTGATGCCTTGAAAAGCCCAATCAATGTGCAGCCTTCTATTTTTAGAAGTCTGCAAGGGAGCAAGTAAGTTCAAGAGATGCTAAGCTTGCACATGCGTGAATTGCCTGACCATCACAACAGTTATTGCATGAGTTTCTCCTTTCAAGTTAAATACTTTGGGAGTTATAGATGCGTTGTTAATCGCTGTTATTATTGTTACCAGAGTAGTCTATTCTTGTCCTCAGAACTCTCCCGATTCCGTTTTGGGATGTTTCTCCATGAATAATTGACTCTGGTGATATTTTTGAACCAGCCTCTGTCTTGGGTACAGCATATAAATAGCTCATATGCAGCAAAGCGTGCATGAATCTGTCAGGGGGTGCTAACACTGGGAGTGGAAGCTGTATTATGTAATAGGCATGTGAGTGAGCACACCACAGCAAACACCATGCAATCCTCTATATCCAGTTTTGTTTTGAAAAAATGACGGAAGCACTGAATGTTTTCTTTTTTTTTTTTTAATTATATTTTAGTCTTAGTCAGTTTACCAGAGCTTATAGGCTATATAAGCCCAGGTAAGCCAACCATGACTAAAACGTCTTAGCATGGAACTGTAACTTCTCAATCAGGATCTATAAACATGTAAACATGCTTACTTCATTCTCCCTGACCAAATACATGGATTGAAGCTTCAAATGACTATTAAAACATTGAACAACGATCAACTTGCAGGCCCATAGTCCATATCAGCTATGTTAGACTTACCAGCACAACATGTCATCGTTCTACACAAACTTAATCTGAGACTATTCATGTAGGTGTGTTCTTGTGTCTGTGTGGGATACTCATATGATGCAATGAACAAGTACAACACTTTTGTTTCTCCAGACATATCATGACTGCATGGCTCTTTGTTATAAAATTTTATATAGGCCTAAGTGGGAGAACTAAACACATTATGATTGACACTGAAGCCATGTATATTTATTTTTTGGGATAACTGTGATTGAGTTTGAAACTCAGTTGAACTCTGAACTTGGTAAATTGTTCCCATCTATTGACCAATTGCATACATTTTCATATAGCTTTTGAATTGTTATATTGCATGCCTTGGCATACTCAAGAAATCCTCCCAGAGTGAAACCTTCCTTAGACTTACTTTTCAGATTTCAGCACCATGGACAGGTATATTTCAAATGGCCTCAGTTTTGCTCTTGGCTGAGGCTGGGATTTCCACATATTTTGTTTGCTATAGGTGTTTTCTCTACCCCCTGGTCTTACCTTTATTATGCCTTGCTGGTGGCTGGGTTGTATTTTCTAACGTCATATCCTTGGTCTCAAGCACTGAAAGCTACTAGTAATGTCCCGGTGGCCATTTGCACATTGTTGAATGTTCTGGCATCCTCCATTCATTATTAATCTGAAAACTTTGTAGATCGGACGTGCTGTTGATGTGGACCTAACTGTCAGATTCCACCATTTATAGACTGAGTACAAAAATCCCATGAAACGCCCATGCCTTTCATAATTATTTTTTGCTGCCTGTCTGTCTGTATGTACGTATTATTTATTAATGGATGGGATTCTCTGGCTAAAACGCAAATGTTGAAACGTATTTTATCCTGTTAAAAAATAGGACATAGAAATTACCCCTGATCTCAAATGGTATTTGTTTGTATTCATACAGTGACATATAGATGTTGGGCGGAGAAACCCGCAGAGCCAAGCATATTGAGTATGCTAGAGGTTAAAAATAGCATCTCGGTCGGCCACGCGCTTCTCCGTTACTACGCGTTTCAGCATTCTGCCCAGTGCAGAGAGTATCTTGAGGGCTATAATAAGACCGATAGTATAGTATGTATTTTATACTGTAGGACAAATAAAACTGAGGACACCTACCTTCATGACAAGTATACAATGGTTTTGCTATATGTTTGTTAATACAGGCACGCAAAGCAAGATTTTTTATAGGGGTTAGGGATGGAACCAAATGGTGTTAGTGTGAGAGAGAGAGAGAGAGAGAGAGAGAGAGAGAGAGAGAGAGAGAGAGAGAGAGAGAGAGAGAGAGAGAGAGAGAGAGAGAGAGAGAGAGAGAGAGAGAGAGAGAGAGAATGCGGTGGGGTTAAAGTGGGAGAATCTTGATGTGACGTCAGTACTCAACTGACGCAACCCTTCATTGGAATATGGATAATTAAAAAATACTACTTTGATGTTAATAATTTAAAAAAACTCTCATCCCATCCATCTCAGCAACTTGTAGGCAACTGTAATACAACTGTAATACAAAGCTATGCGGTTAACGTGGTATGGTTGGTTGGGGGAAAGCCTGTCCGTTCTCAAATTAAAACAATTTAGATGAAATGATCGTACGTTGTCATTCATTAAATACAATTTACAGGCACGCGCATTTAGACTACCGTGCATTGGGTGAGCAGGAAACGCGCGCATGTACTACGCTCGAAATTCCTCCGAGGAACCTCTGTGAGGTTTTCTTTTTTCATCGCGCAAGCTAAAAATAGCAACGGGGTTGGATCGTGATCCAGAAATAGATAGGGGGCATCACTCGTATAAAAGGCACGCCATTCAAGAGTACAGTGTGCACATTTTAAGGAATCAAGAACATATAGACTTTTTTGGTGTGGAATGAGTATATTCTTTTTGACTCTCTTTGCTTTGTTATTTCCGGCTCTTTTTTTTTATCCTGCTCTTCATCGGTGCAGGTAAGTGGTGATGAATGAACACATATTGAAGCTGTAGTTTATATATATATACATATATATATATATATATATATATATATATATATATATATACATATATATATATATATATATATATATTTATTTATTTTTACACTGTATGTGGTCTTTTGTGTAAACGTTATCTAGTCCTTACAAATCCATGTTGTTGTTGTTGTTGTTGTTGTTTTTTTGTAGTTGTTAAAATAAATTTGGTTTTGAGTATCCTGGACGAATCCGTGAAGCATACTTTTGTGATTGGGGAATCACCCTAGGACAAATATGTGAATCAATGAGTGGTGTGACTGTGCACATAAACTAATTGTATATGTTAAGTTGTGAAGAAGACAATACAATAGGAATACAATTTCACGATAGAGATTGGTTGCTTTAGTAGCTTGAGTAATTCGATACCGAGACTATCTGCTTAGAACAAGAAACTCGAAAGTCGGGAGCTGTCCACTCTTTGTGGTGCTGAAATGTGTGGAAATAGTGACTCCGATGTTGAAGCTACCTCGTTAAGTTGCAAACGGTTAGGTTCGTTTTTTTTCTCTGTTTTTTTTTCGTATGTATGTGTCTCTGTGCCTAATAGAAGCATTGCATACTTTTACTTTCTGGTGATTTATTGAGCATTATCCATCTACCAGGCTGTGCTCCGCTCTCTTGGATAGAAGCGAAGCCTGCAATCCGCCCTGCCCGTTTTGCCAAAGCTTTTGGCAACAGAGGACAATGTAGTGTAAAGGTGGCATCGTGGAATGGACGCTTTCTAATGGACATGGATTCTTTGAATTCTTCATCTAATGTGCTTTAACAAGTATTGCATTTGCAGACACAAATGTCGGCGCCATTTGACAATATGGATACATTACTCAGTTTTAGTCGACTTTGGCCTCCACCTTAAAAGCAAGATTATAGTGATGTGCTGGCTAATTCTTTACTTAAGATGGTTAGACATTCCCATTTCCTATCTTAATTGCCACTCGATTGCAGTTTTGTGTGTATAAAAATCGGGGTTTTCTTGAGTCGTGACTGCTTAAGTGAGTGACTGCGTCAGTGGTGGCTGGCTCCTTGCGTTCTAGACAGATGGAGGGAATCGTGACCGCCTCGAAAGGCGGCCACATATTAGCCTTGATCGGCCAATGAAAATAGCTCAGAGGGTGGGGCCGTACAGAGTTTGGGAAGTTATTGTAAAGAATCCATTAGATTATGTTAAAATATCTCACTATATGGATTCGGGTGCACCGTGCGCGCGAGGGCGAGATCTCCAGCCCTCCCCAGAAAATGGGAAAGCTTACTTGAGTTGTAATACGCTGCATGTAGGCATGTGTCCATACAGCACTCCCTTAGCCAGCTGCTCTCTCCATTCACTTTGCCATTCAAAAAAATAAAATAAAAACGTAGCCACCTTCTATTGACCATGCATTGTGATTGGTAGATGAGGAATTAAGCGGTTCTTGAAATCCGTCAATGCTCTATTTACTGTTTTTTTTACAAGCGAAGTAGACATAGGAGTGATTCAGCTGCGGAAGGTGGCCACTCCATTGCCTCCCGAGTCTTTTTGAAATAAGGAGGTGTTCATGAAATCAGCCGGAGCTGGAGAGGGTATGCTTCGTGTTTTCGTTTCCTACGTTCCAACTCGAGGTATTTGACCCATAGGACAAGCCGAAAGAAATGGTAAAGGTCTTTGCAATGTCGAGTGACTGGGATATGCCCTAATGGCTATTTCTATAATTCTAATAAGTAGGATGATCTTTCATTGTGCGTGGAAACTGGAAGGCATCTGCAAAGAAACTTGAAGAGTGAAATAGATTTTGGACCTCATACGAAGACGTTGTCCCTTACAAATCTTTTTGCGGTCTGGGCTTGCTGTTCATTGACCATCCAGGGAAGCCCTTACCCCAAAAAGCATTTGTGAAGGACCCAGACTCCAAGGGGAATTATAAAGGGATTAAAAAACACAAAGTATTTTCAGTACACACAGTTACTGGATGTACATCGTCTGTCATTCTGTCTGTATATGTCTGCATGTAATTTTGACCGACCCCTGCCACACACACACACACACACACACACACACACACACACACACACACACACACACACACACACACGTGCGCACGCACACACGAATGCGCGCACGCACACACACATGCACAAAATCTAATGTGATAAATTATCTCTCTCCCCTTCATCTCTCTCTCTCTCTTTTATGCACACACAAACATCCTAACAAGAACAGTCACAATGATCCAAGCTTTTTTGTTATTGCACTCCTGGTGTAATTGGTCAGTTTTGTTGACGTGTATTTAACCCCCATATCTTTTGTTTGTAGAACCCCACACACCCAAAGGTAGTGATGTGTATGAGGGACCCGGAGTGAACATAGCCATAGCATATCCAAAGTCCAGCAAATTTGGATCTTTGGGGGCAATGAAGTAAGCAGTCCAAGCAGACCCTTTCTCATAGGTGCTGTGCAGGTGGCAACAGGAGCTGGCCAAAAATAAAGAAACGTCCGTAAAGCAGAACCAGTAGAGTTTCATTTCAGAAATAAAATTATATATATACAGTATTTTTTTTGGTCCAAGTGAAAGTCATTCAATTAACATCTTACTTTTAATGTCAGTCATCATCTTGAATATTAGTAACTTGATGCAATTTTACAGAAAGATGAAGAAGTATAACAATGAGGTTTTACGATTTAACATGTTATGAGGGTTTAATCTATCTCTATCTCTATGTTTTATCATAGCCTATAAGTAAAAAAGTAACCACATTGTGCAGCATTGTCAACTGGTGAAGTGTAAAGGTGGTTTATATAAACTGCCGTGTAAGCATGGTCTTTAACATGGTTGTGTAACATAATGATAGGTAAGGACATTTACTATTGCTATTATAATTGCCCTCACTTTTACTTTAGAAAGAGTTTCTCAATAGGCTTTTCTTTAGATCAATGGTCGTTTCTAGATTTCATTGTAGGCCAAACTGTGCTGTTACAAATGTATCGTACAATGCAGGCTTACATCCCCCTCAGCAAAAGAAAAACAATAAATAAATAATCATAACTCTAGTAAGGTAATTATTGCTTATTCTTATTTAAATGATCTCAATATTGAATTCAGGATGTTTTTTACATGCCTACAAATAAAAACAAATTAATCTTCTGTTTCAGATACATGTTATTCTAAAGTTTTTATGAGTGGCACTCTCATACTTCAATACATTTTTTAAACATAAGTGTTCATAGCAATAGAGACCTGACAGAGCTTATTTTCCCCTCTTAATTAGAAATAGTTTTGACTATTTAAACTGGCAACTTACCTCTGTCCCAAAGTATCTTTACATAGATTTCAAAATGGCATGCTCTTACACACTTCCCATCGGGCACACAAATACAGGTATATGGTACATACATCAGAACAAGTGTGTGCACACACAATGAAAAAACACACTTGTTATATATGTAAATAAACTTGGATCTTGCTGCTGAAGAGGTACTTTTTCTTGTTTTGCATAATCTGAAACTATTTGTATTTTATTATACCTTTATTTATAAAGGAAAGCCCACTGAGATTTAAAATCTCTTTTTCAAGGCAGACCTGTGGCCAAGACGACACCATACGTAAAAACACATAGCAACAAACAAAAAACACACACAATATTTCAAAGAGCTAAATATCAAGCATATGGAACTAACATTTGAAAAGAGTCAGTTTTGTAACTAGGTAAAAACATTGGCATCTTTAAGAACCTGAATCTAATTATTTCATTTTGGATTTAATAGCATTAAACGAGATGAATTAATTGAGTTTCAAGCCATTCTGCAACATATTCCATGTCGACGGTGCAACATTCTTCTTCTAATTACTGTGCAAGCATTTGGGACAGAAAGCATAAAAAGGTACTGAGAATGCGGAGTGTTGTTCGGCACTTTTCTGCCTGATATAGAGACACATGGTAGTATGGGAGCAGACTAACAATTGTATGTAAAGGTGTACCAATGACAGAGCCTACGGACAGCCAGAGCAGGCCATCCTTACCGAGAGTATAACTCACAGTGGTGTGTCAGAGCTTTACGATCGGTAATGAACCTCAGGGAAGCGTGGCATGCTGTGCCAACCACATGAAGACACTGAGCAGAGGTATGAATATATAAAAGATCACCATAATTCAACACAGGTTAAAATTAAATTAAATAAAAGACGACAACAATAGATATCGTTAAAATAAATACACAACTTGTTTTGAAAATGAAAAACCCAGTTTTAGCCTCTGCATTTTCAACAGGTACTGCATATGTGGCTTAAAAGTGAGTGAATTGTCAATCAAAACACCCAGGTATTTGTAAGAGTTAACCTCTATTTTACTTCCCTCATGAATGACCACCAAAGGGATAGTCTGTGGCCTATTTTAAGAGTTTGGAAATATCTTTGTTCAATTGGCTTAACATTTGACTCAATTTGTTTTACAAAATGTGGTTGTTACCACAATGTGTATTAAACAAATGGAATATATATAAGTAACCTTGCTGTTTGATTGATATTTGAACTCTTTGATTACTCGTAACTGTGAATCTAAACTCATGCAACAGTGTGCTGTTAGATTTGCTTTGATCGAAACACTCGTTTTATCACAACATTAAAATGTTAGAATATATTGTGTTAGTGCAGCCCAGTCCAAGAGTATGCTACTGTCACTATCCTTAAAAAAGTATTATGATTAAATAGATAAACACTCATGACCTCTTGCAAGTTATATTGCCTAACATTAAAAAAGGTATTGCCTTTTAGTGATATGCACAAAATATTTCTTTACCTGCCTCTTTTACCTAACCAGTAAGCACAAGAACCAGGTTTGAATTAGTTCAGGGTGAAAATGTTTTCGAGAAAAGGGTGAATATGTAATATGAAATGAAAGACTAATAAAATCTCAAGTCTTGGTTTGTTGTTCTTTGTATTGCCTGCTGCTATATACAATTGACTTTTCTGGTTGGATTGACTGTCCACTCTCCTATTGTAGAATTATGGACCTATCCAATAAATCTATCGGTGTGTTGATCTGGTTGTTTTTATTTTTTAATAAAAATTACAAATAGATATTTTTTTCATGTATTCAATCATGTGTTAACAATAAATATATACATTAATTCATTCCAACTGACTGTTCATTATTCATTTGTCTATTACATTTACAAAAAGCAGATTTACAGAAGACGATTTATTTTCCAAAGCTTTTAAACTTATAGCCTAGATTAACATTATTACTGACTTTCTAGGCAGTGATGATTATGTTTGAAGTGTGTTTTGAGTCAATATTGTCTAATACTAGTGAACTTGTGTGAGCTCAACTGCATATTAAGTAAAGACATTTTCTGAGTAAATGCTGGTACACAGCCATGATCTTCTTTATGTTGCCCTGCCTAGGGTCACATCTAGCCTCCCAGTACAAAAAACGTTTATGCTGGTGCCATCAAACCTTTCTGCAAAATAACTCCCAAAATAACACAAACCATGAGGAACAATCTCCTATTTCAATTATAGGGCGACTCACTTCCTGCTTGAAAAACAGGCAAAATTTTGCAACACCAAATTTGAGAAATGTCAGCATTGATATTGGAGATTTTTTAACCTCATACATTTTTTATTTCACAATACATATCCAACATCTAAATATTGCATTATAACAATCAAATTATATTGCCTTGATATATTTTATATCTTCAAACATATTTACAACATTTATGTTTTTGGTGTCAAGTATTCTTACTCCTTATTCTAACACAGAGAGAGACAATATAAAAATAAATAATATTTTAGATCCCTTAGATAAGTTAATACTCCCAAATCAATTTAGTAATAGAGACAATATGTATATATATATATATATATATATATATATATATATATGAATGTTTAGATGGCTTAGAAATTAAATTGGGCTCCTGAATGTTAGATCTATAAAAAATAAGTCATTTATATGTAATGACTTTGTCTCTTTGAACAGTCTTAACTTTTTCATGCTTACAGAAACCTGGCTAGCTTGTGAAGAGTATGGTCCTCTGAATGAACACCTCCTGATTTTGCATATTTTCATAAACCTAGAACCAGTGGCCGTGGTGGTGGTGTGGCACTCATGGTAAAAAAAAATTCATGTGTAGCCCTATATGCTTTGGTAATTTTGAGTCCTTTAAATCACAAATAGTTACATTATAAGAAACAACCTTTATTGTGTGCACTAATATATGCACTCCCAAGCCTAACAGTGATCTTATAAAAGAGTTATCTGATCTTTTGTAACTAATAATGGCTAAACATGACAGGGTTATAATTCTTGGAGGTTTTAATATTCATGTTAGTTGTTCGGCAAATACCCTAGGTGTGGAATCTTTGAATTTAACTTGAATTTAACTGAATCTTTTGATCTTACGCAATCTGTTACTGGATCCACACATGCTCATACTCTAGATTAGTGGTTCCCAATCCAGCCCTCAAGTACCCCCAGCCATGCCAGGAATTGGATCTTCCCTAGTATCAGCACACCTGGTGCAATTAGTAAAGGCCTTGCTGTATGTGACTAATTACACCAGGTGTGTAAAATGGGAAGATTAAATACATGGAATGGCTGGGGGGTACTTGAGGTATGGATTGGGAACCAATGCTCTAGATCTTATATTATCATTCGGTATGACTATTAATAGCATGGAAACAAAGGATCTATGTGTGTCCGGTCATTTCTGTATTGTTTTTAATATGAGTTATCCTAATTCAAGCAACACCATGTCTAGTTCAAGGGCAAATCGTTCTCGCATTATAAATTCAAAAACTGCAGCCAATGTTGCTGGTATATTTCAATCTGTTGGTGCAGACTCTCTTTCAATTCAACATACAGAGGAGTTGGTGAATTACTTTAATGATATTTCTTTGGATTCTCTAGATAGTGTGGCTCCTTTAAAATCAATAACTCAAAAAGTCAACTAGCCAAGCATTACCATGACTGAATGACCATATCCGTGACATTAAAAGAAAATGCAGAAAGGCAGAGAGAAAATGGAGGGCTTGCAAACTTTATGTTTTTTACATTCAAGGATTTATTGATCAGTTACAATTATGCTGTGAAAGATGCAGAGCAAATTACTTATCTAAATTAATGTCTGATAATTTTCATAATCCTAAAATACTTTTTAGAACTATTGATAAACTGTAAAGAAGATTGCGAAAGATTTGTATAATTTTTTACACTAAATATTCATAGTATCAGAGCTGTAATTTATCCACCAGTGGTGAGCAGATTTTGAGTTATATTTTAGGTGTTACTTTTTATTATTTATTATTTTGATCCTGTTTCACCTCAAACTGTTATGGACGTTGTATCTCATATGAAATCTACCTTCCTCCCTCATTCCCACAAGATTACTGAAGGAGGTCATACCTACAATTTGCCCAAACATTGTCTCTATAATTAATAGCTATCTCAGTACTGGGGTAGTGCCATCTTCTAGACAGGCAATTGTTCAGCTTCTTCTCAAAAAGCCTAGTCTGATCCTTTCTGTACTAAACAATTACAGACCTATTTCCAAACCTCTCTTTTTATCAAAAGTTTTAGGGAACGTAGTTTATAATCAACTGATTCTATCGAGTTTTCCTTGATTTAAGTGCTGCTTTTGACACAATTAATCATACAATTCTAATTGGCTGTCTTAGACATTGTGTGGGAATTACAGACAAAGCCTTAAATTGGCTTAAGTCATATTTTTCAAATAGGAAATTTGCAGTTGATGTGGGCAGCTCTGTTTAATAATTTGCACCCGTTAAATGTGCTGTGCCTCAAGGTTAAATTTTAGGTCCAGTATTGTTCAGTCTTTATATGTGACCTCTCGGCCAAATAATTCGTAAACATAATATTTCCTTCCATTGCTATGCTGATGATACTCAGCTTTATTAGCTTTATTTAAACGTAAATCCCAGTGATCCAAGCAGTTTAACTTCCCTCAATGAGTGTCTTACAGACATTAAATACTGGATGTCACAAAATGTTCCAAAGTTAAATGAAGAAAAATTGGAGATAATCTTATTTGGACATACTAAATCTACAAATTTAATTATTAACCATCTTGGTGATCTGGCTCCGAATGACAAGCCAGTGGCTAGAAATGTTGATGTTATATTTGATCCTGAACTAAATTTGAACAAACGGGTGAAAAGAGTTGTTCAGTCTTGTTTAACATTTTCAGAATAATGCCATTTTCATCTTTTGCTGATCTAGATAAAGGCATGCATTTATTTCTTCAAGACTAGATTACTGTAACAATCTATACATGTGTCTCAGTAAAAATATTTTTTTCTTGTTTGCAACTAGTGCAAAATGCAGGTGCCCGAATACTAACAAGAACTAAAAAAAGGGATCATATTAAACCTATCCTGAAATCTCTGTGTAGACCAACTGTACTTCCACGGACTCGCAGGTAATGATCACAGTACAGAATATGTAATGTTTCTGAAATTCTTAAAGCAAAAAATTCTGGCTCGAGCTCAATGGAAAATTAATGTAACCACCCCCTCACCATTACGCAACATTGTCTATGAACGAATCAAAATAGCAGATTGTGACAGAGAGAAACATTAACCTATGAATGGTACGACCCAGCGCCGATACGGAAGTGGAAAGTACGGAAGTCAAAGGCATGAGCTTTCAATCCATATAGGATTGGTAAACTCACCGCTGAAGCGTTAACCTTTTACATTTATTCAGTTCATATGTTGTAGTCTGTGTGTACAAACCTTTAAACGTAATATCATGTCTTTAAATGGAGAGTCTGTGCTAAGCGCTGTGCTAAGCGCAGTGGAAACGCCACTTTTCTGGCTCGGTGCATTGACTGCAGCCTGGTGGTCAGTGTGCGCGATTTGTAAGTTGCTCTCTGGACTCAGGGTGTGGGTGCTTGGGAACGGTCTCTTGGTGTCACCGCAAAAACTCGGAAAATGGGCAGGTGAGTTGAAATTCGCATCTGATTTGTCTAATGTTAAGTTTATTGAAGTTGATATTCCTTCATGAAATCCGTTTTTTATTTTAGACTTGGTAGGTTGACGCTTTGTTGCTGTCACTCTGCTCTAATTTAGCTTAAGCCAACAGGCCTATTAAAACCGTAATGGGAAATTGTTCACCTACAATCTTTAACGTTAGTAAAGGTAACATTTTGTTAATTGATTACAGCATATTTTTATGCCTTATTCATTATTCCATTTTATTCAGCTCTGTTAATTTCCGTTCTGTTCCTTATAAACGCTATGAAGCCATTTGTAATGATGAGCCGTGCCACTAAGTGCACGTTGGAATACATCAGGCCATTCCTATTCTGAACTACAGTACCACCACACTCTTGCATAAGAAATGGCCTGACTGTGACTTGGCTCACAACTCTGGGAGATCCTTGACCCTTCACTCCAATCATGCACGCTAGTAGGGATTTGTGAAACATGTACAGCACCCAACAGGCAGTGTGTGGCAACATTCAGAGAAGATGTATTTCAGACTCACTTGTTCATATTGATTATAAATGAAAGGCCAACATCACTCCTCCGCATACATTTTTTTGTACATCAAGTCTTCAGGAATATGTTATTGGATTAGAGGCCTGTCCTTATGACTGTTAAAGGATTATCGAATCAGGTGCCATCTGTCCACATGCCCATTGTGGCCATTGGAGAGAGATTAGGTAGATCACATTGGCAACAAATATTTAAACCGTAAACATCTGTTTAAGAGAAAGTGTAGAGTCAAAGCTGCTGTTTTGTTTTAGGCTACATCGAGTTTGATTAAAACAATATTGGTCAGTGAACAAAGTCCTAAAGAAACATATAATTTTTACCAACCCCTCAAAGACTACCAGAAACTGAATTGATTTGATAAGGTGACAAAAGAGACCGAAGAGCTTCCTTGACATTAACATTGCCAATAATGGGTTAAAATTGTTATCAGTGAAGTTATTGTATGTTTTATTTTATGTCCAGCCTCCACTCACTCCAGGCCCAATTATGAAATAAACAAGATCTAAGTAAATCTACTTGTATACTGCTCAAATCATTACAAAAAAGAAATTACAAGTAACTGTGTAAACTGTGCAGCCGATACATCAAACTGGAGAGGTCGTGGATTTTTTTAAAGGGGAATTATATGTAGCAGGGGACGGGAACCTCTGGGAGCAGCATCTCGTTGGTATTCTGTTCAGAGAGTGTGCCAGACGAGGTTGCAGTGACTGCTGCTATTTTGAGTATGCATTTCTTTTTATAGCTCTAGGATGCTCAGAAGCCGTGTGTGTGTTTGTGTTTTGTTCATTGATGAGTGAAGCCGTGTCTTGCTTAAGCAGTGTCACGTGTTTACATTCTGAAAGCTTTTTTTTTTTTGTGGCTAAGATGTTTTGCTTAGCTTAATGTAGTCTATTTTTTTCTCAATGAATCTTTAACAATTAACGCAGGTGAGGCTGTCTGGCTACAATAGAAGGATAGCGTTCTATCTTTTCCATTACAAAAAAGCAGGCGTTTGGTCGCCTAGTACATGTATCTTACGCTAAGGTCTACAAATTTATAGCGTAGTTTCCCTTTTTTCATATTTCCCTTTTTGTGTTATTCTTCCATGTTAAGCTAAACAAATTGTAGCCTAGACCGGTCTTATTGTTTTGGGAATGTTTTATTGTTCTTTTATTCTGTGGTTCCCCATCCCCAGATTGTCTTCTTGTTAACACCAAAACCTTTTTGAGCAACAGTTACAGTTCAGTTTTGAGTTTAGATTACTGCAGTTCAGTCAAGGTTACTGTAAACGTTACTGTAAAGACTTTGTGGCTATGTGGATCTGCTTCAACTTATTGCATGTGCAAGTGCTAGTCAATAGTCCTAAGTCTATAACTGAAGTTTAAAGTAGATTAAGTGGGTTAATTATTTGTGTGAATTATTGCTGATTTGATCTGATTTGGGTTAAAAATATGCATAGAAACACAATGGATGTCTGAAAATGAATGAAAAAATACTGAATGAAAAGGACATTAGTTTACAATGACTAACCTATATTAGCGGTACAAATGTCAAAATACAAAGGATACAGTGTTATAAAACCCATTAGTTAGTCTTGATAAAAGCAGACACAGCAGGAAAGATTACCTTTATATCTTTGTCCTGAGTTTTTCACTCTTGCTCCCATTTTGGATCCTTCCATTTTCGTCACAGCCACTGACTACTTCTTTCTGCTAGACCTAGGCCTACATCTGACACAGCTTTTTTGATCTGGCGCAATTCTGTGCCGCAGATCGCTGTGCTGTCCTGAGCTTTGTGTTGGCCTATATATCGTCCTTCCCAGAACTACCTCCAAGACAAAGCGAATGTGGTGCATGTCGCCCTCTGCTCCAATGGGCAGGGCATTAACTGTTGACCCCCTATGCTTTATTGCTGCCGCCAAGCACTTTAGAACCTGGTTATGGCACCAGGTATATCTTTCTTGAATAAGGCTAGTCTTGCATTACTTTGATTTTGACATCTCAGTTTACTTGCGCCAAGTCCAAATCCTCCTCGTCCGTGTTGTACGTGTCCTACTATTTTTGTTATATTTAAGGACTGCTTTTGCCTGCAGAACTAGCTTCTTTAGGATTCCATTTTTGTTCTCTTGCTATTGTGGGTGCTGCTTTTTTACTATGCTATCTCGGGATTCTGTAATTGGCATTCCTAATCTAGTTTTAGTGCACCGAAATTCCTCTGTAAACCCAGTAAGCAGCAGCTCCAGAGCACCTTACTTATAGAGAGCCAGGCTACTAAAACATTGTCGCACCCCGAACCATTTTCTAGCATAAAAGTGAACACTTCTTTCTAGCTTTTTCGCCTTCAGTGATGGTGTATCATAAACTGTTAATGGCAAAATTGGCAGAGGTAGAGGTCCAAACTGTAGGCACTGTCGCATAATTTGTGCTCATAGTTGTTGCATTGCTTAGGGTCAAAACCGTGTTATCAATATGTGGGTCATCTTTTGCTCCCGCTCTCGCAGACTCTAGGGGCGTTTTCACTTTAGTCCCGTTGGTAGCTTTTCGTGGTGCACTCAGTCCACTGATTACAGTGTTTAGTGCTGCAGACACGAGTCGCCAGCCCATGTCTTCCCCATTGGGGTCTTCCGTCCGGTCAGCTGTCTTTCCAATCTGTCACAAGGACTTTCCCTTGTTGGCAGTTGTGCTGCTCACAACAGTGGCCAGAAACCATCTGGTCAGGACATTTAAAAAATACACACGTTACGGTGTTAAAACATCCATTATGCCATAATCCAAGGTGAGCACTTTCAAAAGCAACATTTCTGAATGGATTTGGGTTAAGAGCATACGGGTACTCAAGTGGCCACCTTCCATCCTGGATGTTTAGTTAAGGTTTGTGACTTAAATGTGATTTCACCTAGCCTATCCTAGGTCTATATTTGCGATCTTTGCTCTTAAAATAGACTCTTTGCGAGAAAAGAACATGCCTCGAGTCCTAAACAACATTACAAAAATCTATGTGCGCTTCACTAAACTGTCATCTAAAATAGACTAAATATAGCCTCAGTTATATGTTACCCTAGTCGTCAGCCACACAGACTCCCCCGCAGTCTCCTCCTTCCTACTCTCCTCTGTTCACCCTCCCTCTCTCTCTTCTATTTTTAGATGCTCTAGGATTCTTCCTCGTGCCCCTGTCTCTCTCTCTCTTCATGTTCGTCATCCCCCCCCCCCCGTTTTTCTTTTATCTCTCGTGCAGCCCCAGAGTCTGCCTTGCATCGCATGCTCATGTTTAATCACCAAGGCTGTAACAGAGGAGAGCCGGGGACAGCCTGGGCTAAGCAGCTGGATGGATGGATGAATGAATGGGGGATAAGGCGATGGATAGTTAGATGAATGATTTTCTTTGTTTTTGTCATCGTAAGAAATGAAAAGGATGAATAAAAGAAACATTTATTCTATATCGTCTGGATGAGAGGACTGATAGATTGTTCAACGAAGAAATAATAATAAAAAAACATGCAGGAGACATGCAGGAAACGGGAGGGAGGAGGGATAAGATGTTTCTTTTCTCTTTTTTTGTGGTAGCATAGAGGGTTTGTGGAAGTCACCTATCCAGCATCAAATACCAAAGACGCCTTGCCTCTCTTCCTCTCCTCTTTATTCCTTTTTCCTTTTTATATTTGGCTAGAGGTGCGTGTCACAGCATCGAGTGATGGGCTGACCCTGCTAAAAATAGACAGCCACACAGCTGTCTCCCAGCCTGTGTCAGGGTCACCTGCACTGGAGGGGTAGAGAGAGGACCACCAAGGACTCGGCGGCACCTTTTCCCTTCCCCCACTCTTCCTCGTTCCCTCGTTTCCATCCTCCTCCCTCCTACGTCGCCATTCACCTTCTCCATTCACACTCGCTGCTCTGTTACGATTCTTTTTTTCTCAATAGGACCAGTGGAGTCACTCTCTCGCTCTCTCTTTTTAAGCTGTTTGTCTTTATCTTAAGTGCATGCCAATGACTATCAAAATCAGTTTGAAGCACTTATGATTCAGTCAATTTATAAAAACAATAGATACTTTAGATTTTTTTTACAATAAAAAATGTATTTTAATACCAAAGCATAAAAGTCTGCAGTTACACAACTGTCTTGCTCAGAGATAGTAAAGATATATGGCCTAAACATGTTTACTGAAATATTTTACTTAATACTCGCCAACCATTTTTATACATTACTTAATTAATTATAAATAAATAAAAGCTTAAAAATATAATATATACGTTTCAGCTTTTTATTTTCTACATACATTTTCTGAGGACTGTGCGCCCATTTTTTATTTCATACAACCCTGTCTTTCCTCTCCTCTCCTCCCCCCCTCCCTTTCTTTAGTTGTGACGGGAGCTACAGATGGAATTGGGAAAGCCTATGTGGAGGAGGTAAGATTCCCGGGGTTCAGAACATCTCGGTGCCTCCGTGGCAACAATCACAATGAGTCATCAGCAGAGAGGTACCACAGGGAGATCTCTCTCTCTCACACACGCAGGGAGACACACACACACATACACACACACACACACACACAAAGACAGAGTCCACAGTGGAAACCACTGCACGTCCAGTCTCAGTGTTTTACTATGCGCTTTGTTTTTGTGTCTGCAGCTTGCCCGAAGAGGCTTCTCCATTGTCCTTATCAGCCGTTCACAGGAAAAACTGGATGAGGTTGCCAAGGTTATTGGTGCGTGCGTGTGTAAATTGTTTTTTTTTTTTTATGTTTAACAGCGCTTATGTATTGTAAGTATTAAAAGGCCATTTGTCATTGGTGAGCGACTAATTGAACCCCTATTTTTTATACGCTATTGTTGAAAAACACATTGCTTATGAAACACTGTTATTAACATTACAAACCTAATGTGTTGAAAATAAATAGTATTATTTAAAACCCTTTAATAAGGCAGCATAAAGAGCTAATGCTAAATCAACTTGAGTCAACTATTTAGTTTCTGATGTGCTTGCGCCCTCTCCTGGCTGCATTTTGCATTGAGAATATTAACAGTTCATTTTGCATTAGTATTGGGGAGTGAGAGTCCGGGTCATTCATTAGGATTAGGATTGGAGAACAAAAAAAAGATGGTGCTTTTTGGAGATTGGGTTTAATCCTTTGCAAAAGTTACACATATGTTGTACATCTAGATAGGTG
>JAPMUY010004170.1:0-17500 GCA_026901105.3 Galaxias olidus
TGAGCTTTATACACCCACTCGCGCACACACACACACACACACACACACACACACACACACACACACACCTGGGGCTACAAGGACTTCCCCCCCAGAGAGGGTCCGCTCAGAGAGAGTGTTGATTATAAATTATGAAGAGGAGGAAACAAGAGGGAATGAGCAGTGGACTGGCTCTTGTGTGTGTGTGTGTGTGTGTGTGTGTATGTGTGTGTATGTGTGTGTTCATGCACGTGTGTAAAACTGTTTCTACGGCGGTATGGACGTAATACATAGGGGACTCGTGAACGGGTCTATTTGAATTACCATGCACTACTCTGTGCCTTCTTCTTCTTCTCCATTCTATTCTAGGTATATTACACTACAGTAACCTACAGTCACATACGTCCTCCCGGTTGGCCCTGACTGTCCCTGGAGTCGCTGTCTGTCGTGGAGACACTGGGTGGCGAGGGATCACGTCATTGACACTGTTATCAGAGGGGACATGGCCTGGTCCCCGCACGGCAGCTCAGAGACACACAGAGAGATGACAGAGGAAACGATAGAAGAACGAGAGAGAGAGAGAGAGATAAAGTGTGTTTATGAAGGGGGAAGAGCTTCAGGGCTGGAAAGGTTACACACATGAAGGTCCAGATGCCTCAGCTTTGCTTTAAAGGTTACCATGGGAAATTAGAGCTGAGCTCTCCCTGCTCTCCAGCGAACTCTGGCAGCAAACTGCATGGTGTGTCCTTGTTTTCGGGGACCCCATTGCATTGAGCAGGAGATGAGGTGACATATTTGAAACGGTGAAGGGGAGGACGCAGCAAAACAAACTGCCTTAACTTGTAGTCTCCCTCCTCTCTCGCAGCCAGAGAGCCATTACCCTGTGCACATTGTGTGTTCAGCTGGTATTAATAATAACGATAATAATGATAATTTATGGCATTTCATATAGCGCTTTGCTCGAGCCCCCAAAGCGCTTATTGTCTCAAGCCTTTCACACGCTGCGAACACGGTGGGTGCCTGCCTGTGTTTTAATATTCACAGGAGAAAGAGCTACATCAGCAGCCTCCTCGCCGTCCACGTGCACTGAAGGGAACGGAAGTGGTGTAGTATGTGCACCTTACTTTGTCAGCGTGCTTGTTGACGTGTGTGTGTGTGTGTGTGTGTGTGTGTGTGTGTGTGGTGTGTGGTGTGTGGTGTGTGCTTGCGTTTGCCTTGCACGGCAGCACTGTTTTTGGAGTTCTGTGTCTCAGTGTTCTCCCCGGGCCAGAGCGGCCGGCATCTGCTGTTTGTTTAGAGCCCCGATTTTGGTGGAGACACGGCCAGATTTGATTCCAGGGTTTATGAGGACATGATGCGTGTGCAGTGTGGAGAATGTGAGCGGGTTTGGTATGCCTGAGTGAAAGTGTGTGTCTGAGTGGAGGTTTGTGTGCGTGTGTGTGTGTGTGTGTGTGTGTGTGTGTGTGCGTGTGTGTGTGTGTGTGTGCGTGTGGTAAATAGGCTCAGCAGTCCTGGAGACAGCCAGTCCTCACCAGGCAACGTGTTGGCCCTGAGGGCGTCAGCGTCACGGCGTGTTGGCCCTGAGGGCGTCAGCGTCACGGTGTGTTGGGCCTGCGCGCGCTGCGTCTTTTCCCCTTTACCTCCGCTTGTTCTGCCTGTTCTCTAGATTGTCTTACCTGCTTGGCCAGGGGGATCATGGTGGCTTCAGATCTAGTTCGAACTGCATTGTCCCTGTCATCAACCCCCCCCCCCCCTCACTGCTGTTGTGCATGCCTAAGTGCCGCCACCCATTGCACCCAAATTGAAAACGCTTACTTGCAACGTGCCACGAATAATTCAGCCCGTTAAAGAACATAAATGCCCAGACAATTAAAGGCCCTCCCCTCTTGGTGGCCCCTCTTTCACATCCAATACCGTTCATTTTTGATAGCCAAGCGGCTATCGCCGTAGGGCCAAACCGTGTTGACGTTAGCCTAGCCCGGCACGACCAGCCCAGGGACAGCTCTGTTGTCTGAAGGTGCTGTGCTGGCTCATCCCAGGTCTGAATCATGCCGTGGTGCGTCATAGGATTCCCACCGGTGGTAATGAAGTAAAAACGCTGTTCTCATGCCGGTGGGCATTGCTTCTCGCGGTGAACAGACTTTTAGCCCCTCGGCTGCGCTATCCTTAGAGCCAACGTTAGCACCTGCTCGATATAGACCCGTTTCACACTTCTGCGCGTTGCGCGGCGTTGCTGTTGGCGGTGGTGAGGTCTTTTTGCTTGGTGAGACGGTGGGGAGAGAACACTGGGAAATGTTCTTCTTTTTTTCTTTTTTCATTTTCACTTCCATGTCTTTGAACTTTGCGGCACGGATCAGCTCAAAATGTCGACTGTTCATCTGCGGAGCAAATGGCCTCCATTGTTCTCTCGGATTGGTTCAACCGCAGAGAACACACCCACCATTACATAGTAATTCTTAATGGCTCAATAGTACATTGCCAGAATGACACAAATTGCTCTGTGGAGCTATTTGAGGCTCCGGTTAACAGAAGGACCAGCCAGTGGGATGGCTGGGAGAGGGTGAGATCACAGCCCGGCCTAGGGAACCCGAACAGTGGGGACGGAGATGCACAGAGTGTGTGTTCCCATGACAGAACACACACTCTCACTGAGAACTGTGACCGTGTGCTTAAGCGCTGTACATGCAGAGCTGTACAGTACATTGGTGACGCGTGCGTGCGATCATGTGACTGTCTGTCCGTTTCTATGTAGATTATAAGGCAAATGTTTCTGTGACTGCAAGCGTGTGTGGTTGTGTGTGTGTCATGCTGTTGTGCATCTCTGTTTGTGTTTGTGTTTGTGTGTGTGTGTCATGCCGTCATGTATCTATGTGTGTGTGTGTGTGTGTGTGTGTGTGTGTGTGTGTGTGTGCATGTGTTATGCTGTCATGTATCTGTGTGTGTGTGTGTGTGTGTGTGTCATGCTGTTATGTATCTATGTGTGTGTGTGTGTGTGTGTGTGTGTGTGTGTGTGACTGTGTGTGTGTGTGTGTGTGCGTGTGTGTGTGTGTGTGTGTCATGCTGTTGGGCTAAGGGGCAGATGGATCCTCGGATCTTGTTTGTATACTCCGGCTGGTATCTCTCCAGTTCTTGGCTCGGACTCTCCATCCTGCCTTGGCTCTTGGATGGCACACACAAAGACACAAAGACAAAGACACACACACACACACACACACACACACACACACACACACACACACACACACACACACACACACGGTCTGGGCTGGCTTTAACACATGGGCCACAGGGTTGCACACTCTGTGCTCCCACTGCTAACCCTGCTGCCGCGTCCCACCTGACCCGTGTCTGTGTAAAAACATGCCCCCCCCCCCCCCCCCCCCCCCCCCTTCAATATAAAACTCCCTCTTCACCCTGTGTGAGCGGCGTGTGTGTGAGAGTGTGACTGGTGGCGGTGGCAATAAGAAATCATTTATGCAGAGACTGAACACCGGTGATTTATGCAGACGGAGGAGAAGGAGGCGGAGAGGTTATTGTCCAAGCCCGTGGTTGAATTGATGACTGCTGCCTCAGCTCCGCACACACGGGTCTGAATTAAACCCAGGGCCCTAGCGGGCTGTGTGTGTGTGTGTGTGTGTGTGTGTGTGTGTGCGCTGATATGATGGAGAAGAAGGTATCCGTGATGACATAGATACACCCTCTCTTTATATCGCTCTCTATGCTTCTTGCTCTCTCTCTTTCTCTCCCTCTCTCTTTCTCTCTCAGTGTTGTTTTTCTGTCTGTGTTTGTCTCTCTCTTGGTGTCCCCCATTCTGTGTGCTGTGTTTTGGAGCAGACTTAGAGGCAGATCAAACGCCGGCGGGGTGCGTGCTGGTTTAGTGGGTGCTTCGGTTTGGTAGCTCCTGTTCTCACGGCTCGTGTGTGTGTGAAGGCCCTTTGAGAACACGGCGCTCGCTGTGCAGGTCTGTGTGTGTGTGTGTGTGTGTGTGTGTGTGTGTGTGTGTGTCGGTGCGTGTGCGTGTGTGTGCCACCTTGCACACAGTAGCAGGGTCTGGATGTCCTATTAAAACCGCTTTGTTTGTCTGAGGTCTGGTTCCCGTGGCGTCGGGGAGGAGGCAGCTGGGCGAGGGTGCTCCTGCAGATCAGTGAAGCCTCAGCCCCGATACGCGCGCCCTCCCCGCTTTAAAAAAAGTGCTATCCGCTCATTTAGGCCAGCCATAATTACAGCCTGGCTGACTTTGTGTTACAGCCCCCCCCCCCCCCCTTGCTTTCCTCAATTATTTTGAGGCCGACTTATTAGAGCTCTGCCGCCGCTAATTAAGTTGTTTGTCTCCGCAAAGCGATCCCCGCCCGCCGCCGCTGCTAATGAGTTGTCGCGGCCCCCCGTCGCCTCCGCGCCCCCGCGCTGGTTGGAGGGTGGCGTCGACGTGAGGGCCCTAATGGGGGCCGCTTTGCTAGCAGGGTCCTCGCAGCTCTTCCGGCCCGGGCTCAGAAGCAGTCCGTGGCGCTATGCGGCGGGTTTGACTCATCAAAGCTAATCACCCGCTCACGTGCTTTGGTCAACTCAAAGCGACGGAGGGTGATGGTGGCTGTGCGTCGCCAGTGTGTGAGATGGGAGGTGTCGAGCCTCCACCACAGGCTGACTGACACGCAGGTGTGCGTTCAGCTCAGGACTCATAGGAGGTCTATCTGTGACAGGCGGACTGACAAGGGACAAGACATACACAAACACACACACAACGCAAACACACACAAGCCCTCGCAAACATGCACAGATCCACACAAAAACACACGCAGGCCCGCACAAACACGGACACCCTCAAACACACACAGACCCACACAAACATGGACACACGCAAACACCCACAGGCCCACACAAAGACGAGCGCACGCCAACACGTACATGCACAGCGAGAGGGCCCTGACGTATTCACCATCTGCTGGGTCTAGTAGGTGTTGTCACGGTGATGTGGTGGAGCTGCTCATTGCTCCAGCCTGTGCCACCTAATCTCCTCCCATGCTCCGCTCAGGTGTTTACAGTGCAGCTCCCAGCAAAGCAGAGGTGTGTGGACGCGGGGGCTAAGGCAAGGTTTCCATTCGTGGGTCTGTATGTTTGCGGTGCGTGTGTTAACCTTTCTCTACCAAGTGGACAGTGTGCATGACAGGAGGTCACACCATGTGTCCGCCACACGGGTGGGAATTGTAGTCCTGTTCCCTCTCCTCTCCGAGCTCAGAGAGAGGCCCCCACACACGCACACGCACACGCACACGCACATGCACACGCACACGCACACACACACACTACATCGAGTGGTGGGAAGAGAGTCACAAATGTCAAGCTACCCTCCATGTTTGACTAGACTTACAGATGCGGTGCTTTCTCTTTGTAGGATAAGCCCTATGGGCCACACACTACCACTTTGTTTGATCATTGTAATCCCCCCCCCACCCCCCTCTGTCTCTCCACTCCCCACCATCCTCCTCTCTTTGTCTCTCTGCCCGCCAACCCTCTCTCGTTTCTCTGTCTCTCCGCCCAGTCTCTTCTGTGTCGAGCGTGCAGGAGACGGAGCCCTGTCTGAACCGGCTGCGGCAGCGATGCTGACGACTGTCTCCCCAGAGAATGTGTGACTGGCCCAGCCTCACCCTCTGCCTCTCACCCCACACCACCTCACCCTCTGCCCCCCAGCCTCACCCTCTGCCTCTCACCCACCTCACTTTCTGCCCCCCTCCTCACCCTCAGCCTCTCGCCCACAGCATCGGCCTCTCCTCCACAAATGCAGCTCTCTCTCCTCAACACTTCTTTCCTCTCTCTTTCCCATGCTTCTCTCTCTTGCTATCTCAATCGCCCTCTCTCTCCTCTTCCTCGGACTCGGAATGGCCAACAGGGTAGACACATTCTGTCTTTGTTCGCTCTCCTCCCGTTCCCCTTCTCACCGCTATCTGTGCGTTTTCAGACACGTTTGCGCTCCGTGCTGCAAATTGTTTACGGGGCCAACTTTAGACAGCGAGCTCGTTTAAATCCCCAGACAGTCATTTTTACGAGGACCTGTGTTTGGTGTTTGTGTAGGGCCCATGGGGGTTCATAGCCTGACAGAGAGGTGGGTGTTCAGGCTGCTGTTGGGGATTCTGGCTCTGGAGCGGAAAGGTGGAGACGGTTTCATCCCTGACCCCTGGTTAACCCTTTGCTCTCACCTCCTCCTCTCCTCATCTCCTCCTCTCCTCCCCCCCCCCCTGGTTAATGGAGTTTGTCCCCTTGACGACAGCATCGTGGAGATTTACTGAGCTGCATCACGTGCCGTTATCGTCCCTCCCCCCATGGTCTCCCCTCCCTTCCTCCTCTTCTGGAAGATTCCACTCCAACCTCTAACACACACACACACACACACACACACACACACACACACACACACACACACACACACACACACACACACACACACACACACCCTGTATGTGTGAGCAGCAACCTCCCCGCCTATCCGCTCCCCCGGGTGCCTTTGTGTGAGCAGAGAGCCGGCGCCGGGATAAAGTGGGCTTTGGCTCATGTGAGAGCAGAGTGTCTGTTACCTGTCGTAGTGCTCCTCTTGTCCTGGGCGAGGCCTCCCCCTCCAGGCGCTCCTCTGCCCCCCCCTCCCCCTTTCTACTGTTCAAGCCTGGCTGCCTTCTCCACTCCTCGCCGTGCCGTCAGTTTGACCCTGTGCTTGTTCAGCAGGGGGTCTCGTACCGCGGCCTGCTATCGGGGCTGTGGTATTGAGGGTGTGCGCGTAAGAATGTGTGTGTTTGTGTAAGTGTGTGGTATAGTAGCATGTGGGGGTTCGAGACGTGCTCACAGGGCTTATAGAACTATAGATCCCATTGGAGAGGGGCGGGGGGATGTGGCAGCCGTACTAACTCTCCTCTCACCGTTCATCTTGACAATGACTGGCCGTGAGGTCACAGGCCGGTCACTGCAGCTCCCGCCAGGCCCTCTGCACAGCGCACTCCGTCTCCATTCCCCTCTTAAGTGGTGCCGTCTCAGGCCAGGGCAGAGAAGTACCGCCCCGGCCGCCCCGTCCAGCTTACAGTGTACGTCTCCCGCAGAAGGCAATCGCCCATTAAGCCCCGCGCTTTGCCACATGACTGACTCGCCGAGCGGGCTAAATGGACCTAATGAGCGTGCTCGACGACGGCGGCCGGGGGGGGGGGGGGGGTGGTGGCTGTGTGACTGCCGAGCGGGCATGGCGGGGCAACAGGGGAAATGGGATTAAGGTTTGTCCCCAGCTCGCGCCCCGCCCCCCTCGTTAGAGAGCGGCGCGAGGAGGGCCTGACAACGTCCGCGGAGAGACGGCAGACACACGGAGAGAGGTGCTTAAGTCTGCTCGCTGCCTGGCCCCCTTTCTGCCTTTCTGGGTCGGCTCGCTATCTAGGCTGGCCCGGGCCGGTGGAGAGAGCAACAGGGGGGGGGGCGGGGTTGGCTGTGGGACGCGGTGTGATGTGAGCTACTTTGAGCGAGGCACGCTTCCTTGTGACGTGTTTCCGCATGTACCTGCTCTTTTGTCTGCTTGGGTATGTATTTATGTACTGTAAGTACGCATGTACGCGCGCCGTCCTTGGATCTGCTTGTAGCGGCGTGTTTGCGGGCTTGTCGCAGTGCCTTGCAGATCCGGGGGGGCCCGGAGGCAGCGCAGCATGGGTATGCAGATGAGCGCGCGGTAAGTCTCACCTGGAAACGCTCGTGTGAATTATTCATAAGGATCTTTATCGGTGGGTGCTGACGAAACACCGCTATTTCTGGAAAGTCTCATTTAAACAAAAACATTTAAATAAATCAATGCTCGATGCTCACGGATGTGTGATGCCACCTGAGCTAACCACATGCAGACTTTCAGACATAAGCTATCAAGCAGCGACAGCAGTCAAATGGTGTGGAACCGTTTTTTTAGGTGGCTGTGGCATAAGTCCGGTGTGAGCCGAGTCCAGCTTAATGATCCCGCCGGCACACGGGGTGAGCAATCTGTCCGCCGCTGTCACCGTGTGCGGGACCACAAACGAGGAGGTCTCAAACTGTCGATCTGTCTTTTCTCTCTCTCTCTCTGTCTCTCTCTCTCTCTCTCTCTCTCTCTCTCGACAGTGTGGGTGGAGGGTGGAGGGAACGTGGCAGTGTTATAGGTTGGAATTATAGGGGCCCGGCGCGTATTGCGGACGGAAAGTCATCTGCTGCGATTGCACGGCGAGTGAGCGGCCCTGATCGCAGCGAGGCGTTGACGTTTTAACCCCTCTGAGTCCTTTGACTGATTGCATGCAGTGCCACGTGACACAGCCACACACAGCCACACACACACACACACACACACACACACACACACACACACACACACACACAACGCGCTTTTTTATTTCCCATAGACTCTAGGGGTACTTTCGTCAGGCTGATTGGATTGTTTCCGGGCTCTGTGGGTGTTGTAAAAAAAAAAAAAAAAGCCAGCTGGCCTTGGGACCCTGCGCTGTGCGCCTGGACTCTCCGGCGCTGTTTCCTCCGGCATGCCTCCAATCAGACCCTCAGGTCCCGTCAGTCCACAACAGGACCGTGGAGGTGTCAGCGCCGACCCGCTCACCTTGTTACCTTGTTAGCGCTGAGCTGAGCTTTATTTGGGACCCCTCTACACGCTAAGCTGTCCACCGGGCCTCCGGAGCTCGCGCGCTGCCATCACTGCAGCCGTTTATGGGACGGTGACGGAGGTCAGGCCGCCCGCACCTGTTTACTGTAAGGGGCCCAGAGGTCAGAGGTCAAGGCTCCGGATGAGGGGGCAGGCATGTGAGGGAGGAACGTTAACGCGGGTGATGATGGCTCCCGCGGCGGCTGTCCTGCTTGGCGGTTTGACACCTCGAGGGATGATGAAGCCACAGTGCCAATGGCTGTCAGCTTCACGCACAGGGGATCAGGTGACCTGAGATCAGGGGGCCACTGCTAGGTTTCATTCCACAATCACAATCACTCTCTCTCTCTCTCTTCACCTCCCCTCGTCAAAAGGAGAGTTTGTTGGCCAACTGACAGGTCGCCTCCCTCCGTCTCTCCCTCTCTGCTCTCTCACTGCTTTACCTAGCCTCTCCTTTTTCTCTGGCATCGCCGCAGGCAGAAAAACTGCCAAAGCAGTGCAGCACCACCATTGTTTCCCTCAAGACCCACTGTTTCTGTACCTGCAACACAAAGATTGCTACTGTGCACACAAGCATCTTTTCCTTAAACACCACTTTGGAGCTAAGAACCGTTATTATGGTCGGGTCATACGGCAAAACATGGTAAAAAGCTCAGTGGGTGCCACTGCTGCATGTCCCTAAAAGCTTTTTGATGTACGCCGGTAATCATGGTGACTCTAGGAAAAGTTTTGTCAGGGATTTACAGTGGAGAAGAGGTGCTTTAAGCCCTGAAATACAGCCCCCGGGGGTTTATGGCTGGAACCGCTAATGGGTTGTGTTAGTGTGTTAGTGTGTTTGTGTGTGTGTGTGTGTGTGTGTCAGTGGGTGTGTGTTTCCTTATGTGTGCATTTGTTTTTGGGGCTCGGCCAAAGGTCGAGCTGGTTTCATCTCGTTTATTTCCCGTGACCTCTTCTCTTCTTCACAGTATATGCATTTTGTTAACTAGTTTGACAGCTGGGGATGCAGGGGATAAAATGTCCCGACTAATCCATACTGTGGCCCCTCTCGTTTGTGCGTTTATGTTTACGAGGCATCCTACAGGGGCGGCCGGGGTTTAGATCTTTGACGTTAATAAGGGCCGTGATGTAATGCCCTCCACATAGTAGGGAAGAGGTCGGAGAACAACAACATGCACCCAAAGCAATTGAATGCCTCCTCGCCCCGAAATCACCGGCGGGCGTCCGTGAAATGATAGTGGGGCGTTTTTTTTTCTTTTTCTTTATGCCATCCCCTCCACTCCTCTCTTTATGGAAAGACGTTTTTGCGCTGCCCTTTCGGAAGCCTCTGAAACGCGACACATTGAACAACACAGCTTGATGCGCTCCACGGCGCCTCACGAGATCCGATCTTTCAATTTCCGCGTCCACCCCCCGGGGCCGATTACCGAGTAATTAACTGAAGGCTCTTCTCTCTCCGTAAGCACGGAGACGTAGAGTGAAGTACGCTGTACATAGTCGACGTAGTTGTGAGACACTGTGAAAACGTTCATATCGGGCTATTTTTAGCATCGACTGGTGAAGATTGAATAGGACATCTGGTCCTATGCCACTGCACACACAATGGCATGGGATGTGGGGTGGAGACACTACCTCTCTCTCTCTCTCTCTTGTGGCATTTGCATCACATTGGACAGAGAAGCGTGGCATTTGAATCCATGGTGCTCCCTGTTTGTGTGTTAAAGCAAAAGGTCAGCAATGCACGGCTGTGTGATGAAACTACCCAACAAACTCATTAGCTCTGCGGAATGGCTGTTAGGGCATGTTGTGTAATCCATCCGGGATTTAAGTCTTACAGTAGTCAATGTCTTATGAGAGACAGACGAGCTTGTTTTTTTTTTTCTTGACATAGACGGCAGACATTGTCCTGAGAGTTCACTTTGTGCTGCTGATGCTGCTGCTGTCAACCCAAATGGCGACCAATTTGTAAGGCGCTTTGAGTCCTGAGAAAAGCGCTAAAACTAAAAATCCAATTAATTAAATCCGTTCTAAATATTGCTTGCTAAAAGTGTTCGTCTTGGATTATGGCATGGAGATAAAAGTCCGCAACTCCAATTCTGCTCCACTAGTAGTATTCATTAACGTATATAAAAAAGACAACGTCGGTCTTTTAAATCGGTCTTCGTCATGTCATCAATGTTTAATTATAATGTATGTTATGACACTTGTGTATGACTATGTACCCTGTCTTAGTTGAAACGTGTCAACATATTTGGGGTTTAATGAAGTATTATGCTAATCCCAGTGAGCTTGATTTGTTCATGACACGGGGAGACTGTGGCTATAATTACATGAGCAAAAGCACAAGCCGGAGCACCCCAAAGCACACACTCTGAGGTGCGGCCTGTAATGTGTTTTATACAACGAAGCGGTGCCGGTGACGTCACTGCTTACAGCTTAAGCTGCCGGTTCTCTGGACTTCCCGTCAAATAGCTGCTCGCAGCGTATTCATGAACATCAAATATTCAACGTGTCAACCAGCTGGCGAGCGTTTCCACTTTGGGCGAGCATGACCAGAAAAAAGTGAGGTGGCATGGTGAGCAGGCCTCAAAGTTGTGTATGTGTTTACAGACTACAGGACTATGGAGAGATGAGTGTGCCAGAGCATCGTACACTCGGTGTCTAAATGTTGGCATACATACCTCGGATCCTGGCTGTAGTACTTAGTAGTACATTAGCAGAACTGATGTTTTACTCGGTGTGCTAGACGATCTGTCGACAAACCGGCATTTAATGGGGCTTAGCTTTAACGATTAGGCTGTCAGGAATTATCTGCATTTCGAGCGCAGTCTGCACTCCTCAACTAATCAACAAACAGGCCCTCAGACAGAGAGCTACGATGTAGCAATTATACTAAATTGATGCCATTGTTCCCTATTAAACTGGTATCGACCTCCGCTGACAGCTCAGCCTCAAGGAAGGGAGCCGGCTACCTTGACACGGTGACATCACAGCGGCTTTTTTAATGTCTCCACTCCCTCACCAGCTGTGCTCAGCCCGCACCTTGTGACGGTTGTCATGGTGATTATCGGTAACAATTTGCAGCTTGTTGGCGCTGGGTGGCCTGGCGCCTGTTTCTCCGAATGCCGCGCTCTAATGCAAACACACACACACACACGCACACACACGCACACACACACACACAGAGGCTGGAGGCACAGCGGCTGAACGCACGTTAAAGCAAGGTGCACACTTCAGTTTTATCTCCACGCCCACCTCCCATTGTGTTCGCAGCCGGCCACGCCTCTGCTCAGCAGAGACTCCCTGATCAGTGAGGCCATCAATCCTCGTCACACGCTCAAATTGCGAGCCTACTGTATTTTATCACATGGCGCTCAAGTGGTACCTGTCTTAGAAGGAGGCAGAGGGGAAGTGGCCATCCATGAGTCAGTCTCTACAGTGGAGAGACCCTCCACCCGCACGCTGTGCTCCTCTGCCAGGCCAGAGAGGAGAGTGTGCTGTGGAGCTGGAGGAGCTGGAGGGTGCCCACCAGGCCCCCGCCGAGTTACCACTTACAGACGGAGACGGCAGGTCAACCCAACATCTCCTCTGCCAGGCGTCCCGGTCAGGCTTTGTACTGATACTAACTACTCTTTTTCCCTTTTTCTCTCTCTCTCTCTCTCTCTCTCTCTCTCTCTCTCTCTCTCTCTCTCTCTCTCTCTCACACACACACACACACACACACACACACACACACACACACACACACACACACACACACACACACACACACACAGTTTCTGTCTCTGTTTTTTTCTCACCCTGATAAAAACAGCATGTTGTCTCGTCTGAGCTGAAAGAGCGTCCGCTCGTGGTGTTAGCGTGCCACTTGGAACCGTAACCCGGGAAACGTTGAACCTGCTATCAGAGTGTCCTGTGACACCACTAGGACCATACTTTGACCTCTCTGAAGAGTCAGGGTGAAGCCTGCGGTAGAGCATGCTCGTCCTCCTAGGCAAAGCACACCGACGTGACGGACAGTTGCCGTGGCAGTGGTATCCCTCGCCGTTTGACAGGTGGTGCCATGCACGCGAGAGGTGTACGTTAGGTGTCGGGTGTCTGCGACAGAGCTTTGTTGTCATTGAATAATAAATGCACGAGGGTCAGCTGGTCCCTCTAGCCACCTGTTACGAGGTGTCATCCTCACTCTGGTTGCCCGCGTCATGGCGGGTCTGTTTTCAGTGTCGGTTGGGGCCATCACGTCGAGCCAAGCCGCTCTCGTTAGCGATCCCCCCCCCCCCCCCCCCCCCCCTTGCAATTGTAATAATACCTTTCAACGGGCCTTCGGTAAATACCGGCTACTTTGAGGAATCCGAGCCGGGAGCGTGACTCCTGTGTCGGACATTTGCGTTCGCATGGCAACACGGCCAGGCATGTGGTTGTCCTCTGTGTGTCGGGGGGGTGGGGTGGGGTGGGGGTGGGGGGGCTGTCCTTTAGAGCCCCCAGGGCAGTGCCCTGGGGAGAGGCTAAGTGAGGCTAACTATAGCCCCAGTGCTTTTAGACCGGCCGCCGGGGTGCATGGCTCCGTGTGATGACCCTCTGGTCCACGCCAACGGGAACAGATGGTGGCCTCCGCCCTATTCTGCCTCCTGACCCAGCACCCCCCCCCCACCCCCCCCCCGTGAAACATGCTGGACTATTCTGACTCCTGACCCAGCACATTCTCCCCCCACCACGGGGCTAGGCCGTGGAACATGCTAGAGTAAATATGCCTGGCACAGCGCAGTGCAGATAACCCCGGAGGGGTCACCACGGTGCTTCACGGCCCCAAACGGGAGGATTCTGACGTTCCCATAGGGGGCTCAGATGTCAGTTCCTACTATGTGTGTTGACGTTGTGCGCTCTGTGAGATTTCTCCTCTTCTCTTTGCTCCCATTTTCCTACCTCTTTCCCCCCGGAGCGACGCTCTTCAACGTTGAATGTCAGAAGTGTTAGCTCGCATAAAAGATACAACACTTCATGTTTGGTGGGCCCGGCTGAATAAATCTTGCTCCGGAGCAGAGCTGGACAGCTCAACGTTTCCTTCGTCTCTCCTCTCCGTAGACTGGGGCTTGGCAAGGCCATGATGACTGTGTGGTCCACTCACCCTCTCTCTCTCTCTCTCTCTCTCTCTCTCTCTCTCTCTCTCTCTCTCTCTCTCTCGCTCTCTCTCTCTCTCTCTCTCTCTCTCTCTCTCTCTCTCTCTCTCTCTCTCTCTCTCTCTCTCTCTCTCTCTCTGTCTCTTTCTCTCTCTTTCTGTCTCTCTCTTTGTATACAGACACACACACACACGCACACGCACACGCACACACACATCCACAGGGAAGAGCAAACAGGACTGCACAGTTCAATTGTAAATCTCCTGCTTTGTAAGCATCAATTATTTATCGAGCCATTGCCCCACCTCTTCACCATGTGAGTTTTACGTAAACCACATCAGCGTTCCTGCTGCTCATGATGCCACCACAGGCACCTTGAGGGATTGGTATTATAGTGGGGCAGTTACATCACGCTCACACAAGTACTTTTCTCCGGTAACATTGGCAGGCAGACTAATGTAAACAATTTAAGAGTCTGTTATAGCTACACATTACTTTAAGATGTTCTTTGAGAAGATGAAACGTCGCTTGTAAATAATTAAGCGAGAAAGTATTCACTGATATTGCCAAACATTTGCAAAGCGGCATTGTTTTCGATCCAACAGAGAAGTCACTGGTCTGAAACCACAATATTAAAAAAGCAAAACGGGGAGTTTGAAATGTGCGTAGCTCTCAGTGCCCTGCTGGGGCCACATGGAGTAGAGACTCGGGACAACGTACAACATACAGTATGCTCCACTGCGCTTAACTTAGCATCACTAATGCACTAACGCAAACGCTTTTCGCAAAACGCACAGCGAAAAAAACACTACAACAGTTGTGTGTAACAGTGTATATTTCATTAAGCCAGACCATCTACGCCTGATGATCCTAATGGTTCATCTTGGTGAGCCAGCGAGACGCATGGAGGCGTTTTAAATAGCCATAGTTTGTTTGCCCTGGGGCCTGCTGCCGCGGCTGACGGCCGCACTCTGACTCAGACTGCACGCTCTAGCTGAGGAGCCAGCACACTGCTCGCCTCCCATTACCCTCATCCCTTTTCTGACAGAATGGGGTTGTTTTGAGGAACTCTTTGAGTAGGTGAATTATTTTCCGCAGCCCCCCCCCCCCCCCACAAAAAACAAAATGTATTCCGACAAATGGCTTTGAAACGTTCACTTGTAAGTCACCGCTGCTGTTGGTTTAGCTGTGTTTCCATGTGTTCTAGTTTGGTGTTGGTGTTGCATGTGCTTTGGTTCACCCTGTCCTTTAACAGGAAGGTGTTCATTGACTGTTATCGTTATGGAGTCCCGTGCAACATGTAACGTGTGCGACACTTGATGTCACCCTAAAGTAAAGTCAGCTAGGCAGCTATCTATCTTGATGTCCGTTACGTAAACTTGGAAACGGGACCGGGAGGACATAGGAGCGACAACGCGTCCTGAAGGTGAAGCTAATGTCCCCCTGTCCTAGTGGAGTGCCACAGCGTGCGGGGCGACAGTGTGGCGCTGGAGACGCTGCCACTTTGGATAAGCAGCGTGGGATCCGCACGTCTTCCTATATAGCCCTGGGGAGGAGAGTGAGCGAGAGCGGGACACACACACACACACACACACACACGCCGACACAGACACAAACACACACAGAGAGAGACATACACACACACGCACGCACGCACACAGACACACACACACGCACACCGCACACACACACACAAACACACACAAACACACACACGCCAACACAGACACAAACACACACAGAGACACAGACACACACACACACACACATCCCGACATCCCTGCCTCCCTCCTCCCACACTAAGCCTGTCCTAGCCCATCAGCCACAGTGGCTGTGTTGGTGGTCAGGCTGTGCTAACAGGACCTGACATCATCCTGCCCTCAAAAATCCCCGACTCCATTATACTGAAACCACAGCCAGGGGAGAGGATAGCAGGGGAGAGGACAGGGGAAACGACTAGATAGCAGAGGAACAGATTAAGGGGGGAGGTGAACAAATAAAAAAATAAACAAAGGTGTGGAGACTACAGGAGAGGACGACAGGGGCCACAGAGGCAGGCCTGTCGTCATGGAGGACGTTCGCACCGGCAGCTCCTCCCCTGACAGGGTCCTGATAAATAGGCAACACGGAGCCTGCATGTCGGTCCTACCTCCAAGTAGAGGGAGCACACAGCGGACACAGGAGCAGAGTCAGGAGGACACTCCAGTGGACTCTCACTGGGGTCTGATGGCAGCTTCGAAACAGCAATGGCAGCGGACAAGTCTGTGAAGGTCACTACTGATTACTCTCCAGCTCTGTGTCGCCATGGCCCCTGCATAGGGGCGGCCTTGAAGAGCCAGTCTTTATGAGGCTTGCTTCATTCCCCAGGCCAGACCACACTCTCACACATACGCTCTCTCTCTCACACATACACACACAAATACACACACCCCCCCACACACAGTAAACTGTGCACCCTGGGAGCAATGAAGTCCTAACAGACGGTCTCTCACAAAAAGCTTTCCATAAAGGAGACATTAGACTCCCCTGTAGCCCTGGAGAGTTAACCAGGCAGCAGAGACAATCCCATTCTCTCTCTCTCTCTCTCTCTCTCTCTCGCTCTCTCTCTCTCTCTCTCTCTCTCTCTCTCTCTCTCTCTCTCTCTCTCTCTCTCTCTCTCACACACACACACACACACACACACACACACACACACACACACACACACACACACACACTATCAAGTTTTTTTATGGTACATTTCTCTCCTTTCAGAAATAACTGGTGCCCTGTGGTGAACTGAGTCCAGAGCACTTTGCAGGAGGAGAATACACAAACATACTGTTAGCATACTGAGGTTGTTACTGGGAGGTTTTTACTAAAAAGGAGTGGAGAAATGATCCTGTTCCAACAGGTGTGTAGACCCTGAAAGAGAAACATATAGCAGAAAAAGTTAGGGAAGGATAGGTTTATTATTATGAATCATCAGATTTGAAGGAACCTTAAAATGTGTTCTGCATCATAATCAATCGGTGGTAGTAGGTATTGAGTACATAAGTTCATGTAGTGATCCTCTTTCTTCTGCCTTTGCCTCGGGCTGGTGTGCTATCTCTGGGCTGGACCTCTGTTTGTGTGCTTAGTTCTCTCTCTCTCTCTCTCTCTCTCTCTCTCTCCTCTCTCCCCCCCCCCTCTCTCCTCTCTCTCGCTCTTTCTATCCTGCATTGGTCTCTGCCTTTGGCTTGACTTGAGCCTCTGGCTGGGCTTGTCCCTGTGGATGGATGTGGGCCTCCCGTTGGAGCTGTGTCTCCTGTGTGTCGCTCTTCCTCTCCCACTGTTGCACTATGCGCCCGGGACAGTGGGTCAGAAAATATCAGTATCTGTATTTGCCTGGAAATGCCCTTCCCTCACATTAGATCCTGAACACATTTGCATGGACTCCCAGTTGTGAGGGACTTGATGTTAATGTTAATCTTGATGTTTCTTATCGGGATTTTGGCTTACTCTTTGGCAGTGCTTCAACGGAGCTCCTCACACTCACACTCCCACAGTCATCCTCAGGTGCCCGCAGGACTCCTGGGCAGATGGACTCCCCAGCTTGGCCCGCCTGCACACGACTGCACTTTGCGTGGCTGCTCGTTATGTAAGCCCGTCATACACGCGTGTGTGAGTTGCCTCTGAAAACATGTCCACGGCAAACCGGATAAACAGAGAATATGGGATTGCTGAACACATGAAGGAAAGTTCCTTCCTCTCTTCCCATGTGTTGCCTCTATGTGTCCCATGAAGCTGGATT
>JAPMUY010004170.1:20000-299314 GCA_026901105.3 Galaxias olidus
TTACGGACTGGCACACGGCACTGGATGCATTGCCCAGCGAGTTTAGTGGGAAGAGTTTTGCTGATACCCAGAGGGATGCTGGACTGCGACGTGCTGTCCATGATGAGAGCGGTCCCCCTCCACTGGGTCTGAGGCAGTGGCTAGCACAGGGCCTGCAGCCTGACCTCCACACGGTGACTCGTGGAGACGGATGGGTGTGGAATGGGCTGGGCACTTATCCGTCAGGGGGGCCGAGGAGTGATCACCGAGGTGAGGCCTGAGCAGTGAGGCCTGTGACGGGACGGGGGGGGGCGATGAACGGCACAGGTGGCCGGGGCCTCTGCTAACAAGGGGCCAGGGACGCCGTACGCCTCCTTCGCCGTTACGGTCGCCCGGCAAGGAGCGCGATGCGTTTATCATGGGTATGAGGGAGTGAGGGACGGAGTGGTGTTATGCGACATTGTGCTGACATCGCCGAGGACGTGCTAAGCCCGTAACGTGTTTGGCGGTGCGCTCGGCGGTGATTGATTGACAGGGGGGACTCGATGTTCCCGGGGCGGTGCCGATTTCTTTCCGCAGCTGTGGGCTGGTGGGTTGACTTTGACACTTCACGGAAAGAAGCTGCTTTCCCTGTAATCTGACCCCACTGGTCTCACACTCAGGGATTGCTCACGTTATGTAACTTGTCAGCGGAATCTGCGCTGTTGAAGAAGCCAAAAAAAAAAAAACAGGTGAGGATTTAGATACGCGTGTGAGCGAGCAGCTTTAGTTGCTCACGCTTACACTTTGACCCCCAGTGAGAGGGTCAGCAGATGCCAGGTGTGGAGGTGTGTGTGTGTGTGTGTGTGTGCGTGTGAAGTAGTTCGGCAGCTCAAACAGTTTGTTTGTCGATATGGGCTCGTTACTCACGTGCTTTGAGGAGTCCTTCGGTGCTCTGCTTCGTGTGGACGCGACAGCGTGGGCTGTCCTCAGCCAGAGAACACGACTCGTCCCTCTGACCCACCAGGCTGGGCTGACCTCGAGTGAGGCTGACCCCGGGTGATGCTGACCCCGGGTGATGCTGACCCCGGGTGAGGCTGACCCCGGGTGATGCTGACCCCGGGTGAGGCTGACCCCGGGTGATGCTGACCTCGAGTGAGGCTGACCCCGGGTGATGCTGACCCCGGGTGAGGCTGACCCCGGGTGAGGCTGACCCCGGGTGATGCTGACCCCGGGTGAGGCTGACCCCGGGTGAGGCTGACCCCGGGTGAGACTGACCTCGAGTGAGGCTGACCCCGGGTGGTCTCCGCGGCCCCTCTTTCCAGGTTGTTCTGACGCGGGTCGTGCCGCGCTGATAACGTGCGTCTGAAGCGTCTGGATGACTCTTAATCCAACCCAGTGAAATCACGCAACGGGCCTCCGTGTTGGGGATTTGATTTAATCGTCTCGGTGTCACTCCGACTGATCCCATTACCCCTGAACCTCCCACGCGGCCGTGTAGCCGGCCTGTCGGCGGCACGGACCTCGGGATGGGTTAAGAAGGGTTTTCGGCGGACAAGTGTAACCACGGCAATCCCATTTGCTGCCGTCGTCGGTTCATTTGCGGTGAATGTGACTCCTGGAAGTAATTAGTCTTCTAGCGCCGGTGTCTGTTTAACCTCTCACCCCCCCCCATCCCCCACCTGTGAGCTGCCCTGCTCAAGGGAGAGCGCTACTGTTAAGGTCTATGAATAACACGAGTGTGTGTGTGTGCGTGTGTGTGTGTGTGTGCGTGCGTGCGTGCGTGCGTGCGTGCGTGCGTGCGTGCGTGCGTGTGTGTGTGTGCGTGTGTGTGTTTGGAAGGGTAGGTGTATAAGGAGATACGTGCTCCTAGTAATCCTCCCCTGGTTTCAGGTTTTCACTCCTTGTGAGAGGCACTTGAGCCGGGGCAACCCCTTTTCAAACCATTGGATCCGTCATCCGGCCACGCACTTGAACTTGTTACATACTTCATAATGCATGACTGTACGATATGTCATAGACCTTCCTTCTATGTGCTCTGGGACCCCTCACCCGGCTTCTATGGGCCTGAACAGTGGTGTGCATGGACGAGGTGGGATGGGACAGTGGTGTGCATGGACGAGGTGGGACGGGACAGTGGTGTGCATGGACGAGGGTGGGACGGGACAGTGGTGTGCATGGACGAGGTGGGACGGGACGGTGGTGTGCATGGACGAGGTGGGACGGGACAGTGGTGTGCATGGACGAGGTGGGACGGGACGGTTACGGTCCGTCCACGGCTGCTGGGGTGAGCAGGCCTTGTGGCACAGAGGAGAAAAGCAAAGCCACTTAGTCTAACCTCATTACACTCTGTGATCACTCCATTTTCGCCGTGCCCGGAGTTCCGCCCCCAGAATGGGAGGGATAAATTGTGTTGTTATGCTCCACAATTGGCGACTCTAGGAAACACTGTCACTTTGACGTACGGAGCGAGTGGATGTGGATTCAGAGTGGGCAATCACTCAAAGGGTCCCGTGGTAGCGGTGAAAGGAAAGCTGTGAATATGTCACTCTTTTCCATAACTCTCCGATTAGGATCGCTCGGCCCAATCTGTCAATGTCGTGTGTAGTGGTAGTAGTATTTACCACGCAGGGCACCGGCACTCAAAGGACGGAGGAGGAGGAGGAGGAGGAGGAGGGACGCGGGGGGTGTTCTGGACTGTGAAGGAGGGGACAACAAGCCTTTTGATATTTACTGTCTGCCACTTCTCCTCCCACTGCTCCCATTCAAACGCGCGCTTGGAGTGTTTTCATTGGCCTTTCCCGGTTCAGCTGCTCCTCTTTCAGGTTTTGTTTTCCGCTCGACGGGTCGGCCGTTTTTGTTTTTTTTATAACTGTGTCCCCAACTGGGGTGTGGGGTTTTCATAACGTTCCTTCTTTCACGTTCGCACGGAATCTACCGTACTCCACGTGGGGTTACGTTGAAACTGTGAGTGGTTCTGCGGAGCCGTGTCCAGTGCAGTGGTATGTGCACCGTTGACCGAGCGCTGCCTTATGGGGTGTCAGTGCAGGTGACCATGGAGCGGCGCTGATAAAGCCTACTTAGCCGACGCTCTCGCTTTCATCAGGAGAGGTGGTGCGGGTGAACGACCATGTGACGAGGGAAGGTGAGAGGAGGGGGAGGAGGAGAGGTAGGGGGAGAGAGAGGGGGAGAGAGACTAGAGGAGCGAGAGGGAGAAAAAAAAACGAGAGCTGTCGCCGACTGCTTTTCGTGAACTGGCCGTCGGTGTCCAGTGCTGGGTCGGGTCCAGAAACACATTCGTCGTGCTGGACTCAGAGCGGTTGATTTAGCCACCGATTTGCATTACCCCAAATGGAGTCATTGATTTTTTTCCCCACTTCCCGGCCTATTCTCAAGCCACCCTCTGAATCACAAGGACTTGGAACTCTGTTAGAAGACCATTAGGGGGGTGGGGGGGGGATTAATGAATCTCAGAGGCGACGCATAGGGCGCACTGACTCAATATTCATGTGAATTGCAACTTTTCAAGCTACGCAGGCAAATGACAAAAACATGAAAACAGGGCAAAAGCCACTGTGAATCCTTTTTGCTGTAATCCTATATGCCTAAATCCCCACATCTTTTTTGGGCCTATATTAGTGCGCTGCGATGATGCATTTAAATGTAAATACTATAAGCTATCATTCTGTCATGTGGTGGTAGACGATAGGACTCTCCTTTCCTCCCAACTCGTTGCTGTTGTGATATAACCCCCCCCCCACCCCCAGGCACTAGCTCTGTCGCCAAGCTTCGTAGAAAAACAGAGATTACGTTGGAATCCAATGTACTTCTCCTGTCATACTTTCAGAATGAGTGGGTTGCAGAAAGACAGTTCACATTTAAGCCAATTTTAGACATTACTATGTGCTTCTACATTTTTGGGGGTTTTATGATGGATTGGACTGTGTTGTGCACATTATATAAAATATATTGACAAATAAAATGAGGGCAGCAGGACAACAGGATTGGTCTCCTGTCAGGCCAACACAGAGAGGAATAACGGGCAGTACATACACATGTAACCAGCCCTCAGTCTGACCAAATACACCATCCCTCTACGTAGTGCTGCCTGTTTGTGCCTCTGAGCGCGCTGACTCATCAAGGAGGCCAGCGTGACTCCCAGCTCACGTTATACCAAACAGCAACAGTGTGGTCCATACAGCGGACAATCAACCAGGTCAATACCTACTCCATGCACTTGTCCCCGCGGGGAGGACTCCATGACGTCACCTCACACGTCTCCAATGTGTGTTTTTTCGTCTTCCCTCTGTGCCTCAGTGTGTGTGTGTGTGCGTGTGTGTGTGTGTGTGTGTGTGTGTGTGTGTGTGTGTGTGTGTGTGTGTGTGTGTGTGTGTGTGTGTGCGTGTGTGCGTGTGCGTGTGCGTGCGTGTGTGACGTACTCTGATGTGACCGTTCTGGGAAATGTTCTAAAAGGGGCAGCGGGAATTGTACGTAATGATGCAGTGGGTCTTGATTAGCGGTGACTAAGACCTGGGGGTCTGTGTGTGTGTTTTTTTCTGTCTCTGTTTTTTCTGTGTGTGTGTGTGTGCGCGCGTGTGCGTGTGTGTGTGCGCGCGTGTGCGTGTGTGTGTGTGTGTGCTGCTTGCTTGTTAGGTATTGGAGTCGTCACTGACATTTCCAATACTTAATGGTATATACTGAGGCAAAGGAATTATCATTCATTTAGGGTAGCCTACTACATGCATTTTAATGTGTATGCAAAGTAGCATCTCTTTGAATATGTGCGTGTGTGTGTGTGCGCGTGCATTCTTCGTGTGTATTACCGTATGTGTGCGCGAGTGCACATGTTTGTTTATTGGTGTCAGATGGAGTGGCTCAAGAGGAAAATGGCTTCTCCTGATGAGATCAACAGTTGAGCCCATCTCTCTCCATTAGTAAATACAACAACATGGCCTCTGCTTACTGTAACTCCTTGTGAGTGATAGGCTCTTTACACAGATTCACTCAACATAATTACTTCTTATAGGAAGCACAGCATTAGCCATGACCATTTTGTGTAAGACGCCACAAATAATCACCACAATCGGGTTGAAAAGTTTTTTAAATCTCTAGAAAGTGTGATAGTTGAACATGACTTTGATAGAACTCCTAATACTGTTTGTATAATTTATCAGAGTGGGACTGTGAATGTATACTGTCTGTCTAAACACACTCTCTAGGGTTTATCTGTAACATCCATATTGCATACGAGTTTATGTAAATTTTGTCCAAATATTTAGCAGCTCTTTGGTTAAAGCTCTGAATTTTCACTAGAAGATGTTCCCGTCTCTCTCCCGGGGGGTTGTTAACGTTCCCACTGATTCGCAGCGATCGAGACTGACGGCGTCGACAATTCAATAGAGGAACGTGATGTATTTTTAGCAGATTACCCGTCTCGTAGTCGTTTCTACGTATCCATCTAGGGATGAATCTGCTGATTAGAGGAGGAGAACGACCGGTTCCATGCTATCGTGTGCCACCTGGGAGCTGTTGTTCGGTTCCCCGCCGGAGCGCGGGCAAAGTCGAGGGAGAGAAGGGAATGGGAAAACAGGAAAGGATGAAAGTGGGGATTTTGCGAGCGCAATCCTCGGGGCTTCAAAGAAAGCCCTCGAGTTCACCTCGGCAAGCTGTCGCCGCACCTGCGTGGAGACAGGCAAACTAAAATAAAACTCCCCGACTTGAGAAGGAGACTTGAAATATCGGCAAACTGGATCGCATCAGACGACGTTCCAGATTCTCCCTTCTGTCGCACCTCGTTGCAGCCTCAATGAGGACGCGCTATTTTCGAAACGCGCCACCTCTGGCTACGCAATCCACGTGCTTAATTCCGATTCTAATTTTAGTGAGTACATCTCTCCACGTTCGTGTGCCAGCCTCCTTGATGGATAGGAGGCCTGAGTAGATTGTCAAAATGGCCGCCCCAACGCCAGTAAATCCTGGCTCGTCCCTCCGAGCCCGGTCTGACCACACGGCTAGATGTTATGAGACGGACGGCCCATCACTCAAGAGGCTGACAGTGTCCTGGCCATTACCCTACCGTCCCTTTTGTCCTTGACCCCCCCCCCCCAGCCCCCCCACCCCCCGGGCCCTGGAGGTCACCGGTGACGGGACGAGGGGCCGTTTACGAGTGTGGCGAGCACTTAAGGTGCACGTGACAGTGCACGTGACAGTGCATGCAAAGTGTGTGAGCTCTTGTGTGAGGACACTGCTGTACTGTGCACCCGTACCGTATCCATCACCCCATCGGAGCTGCTTCCTTAGACAGCCCTGTAAGTAGACTCACGGGTGTTGAGCAAACGCCACAACAGTGAGAAGCCTGACTCTGTCATCACCACCCCTCCTCCCCATCCTCCTCCTCCTCATTTTCCCCTCCCCTCACCATTCTGCGTATGATTGGCTGGGTGGGTGGGGAGGACAAGGGCATCTGTTAAATTGGGGCCTCCGACGGGGGCTGGGGCTTAATGCGACGCTGGAGGGAGGGGGGGGGGGCGGGGGGAGCCTATAGATCACGCGCCATCATCCAGCAGGGTGACAGCTCATCCTGGGGTGGCTGGCCCGATAGCGAACCCTGTCCCGGCCCTGGTTGGGCCATCCATCAGCCCTCCCCCCCCCCCCCAGCCCCGGCTTACGCTCCCCTTCACCGCCCCCAGCAGGGGGACGGGGCGACGGGGGGACAGGCAGTAAAGAACTCGGGTCTCGTCCCTGCGTGCTGTCGCTCATCTTTATTGCCCCTGACGAGGCGGCGGTTAGCAGGCTCATTAATTACCACACACCAGGGGATTAGACTCGCCTCTGTTGCTGCCCGCTCTGCCGCTACATCATCTCTCTCTCTCCGTCACCTCTCTCTCCGTCATCTCCTTCTCCATCATCTCTCCCTCCATCATCTCTCTCCGTCATCTCTCCCTCCATCATCTCTCTCTCTCTCTCCGTCGTCTCTCCCTCCATCATCCCTCTATGGAGTGTGCGTACCCTTGCTCGAGACCTCAGATCAGTGAGTGAACGCTCAGTCAGTGTGAGGAGACGAGGTGGAAGAGAGACCCCCCCAGTAAGACAGCGAGACAGGCAAAGGGGAAGGAGAGACAGAGAACCCGGAGTGCATTAGCCGCCTGTGCCACTGGGCAGTTTGAAGTTTGACCCGGGGAGTGTGGAGGGCGAGAGGCGGCGACTCTGTGGAGTGACTGTGTGGATCCACTTCACACCACCGGCAGTCCTCCTCACTGGAGTAGAGGCAGCAGGCAGCCACGGGGAAGAGACACAGGCTAGTCGGGAGTAATCACAGAGCCGGCACACGCTGGGCTCCAGCAGCCACACAGACGGAACTTCGACCGTTGCACAGACTTGAAGCGTGTTGCCGGGGATTCGGGGGAGGGATCTGTCTTTTAGGAACGTGGCAGTGAGCTTTCAAGCCAATAGGAGCGTCGGTAGGGTGAAGCCACTCAGGCTCCATAGTGACGGCCTGGTCTGTCTGTGACCTCATGTCAGTCATGAATCATACATGGATCATGTCTGAGTTTGCATTACTCAGGAGTTTAGAGATGGGGTGGTAAGACCTCAGGAGATGATCCAGGCGTGACAGTGGCGGGCTGGCCTCAGCGATAGTCTCTGGGGCCCAGAATGGGGTCACGCTCCAGGAACGGTGCTCGAGGCGTGCTCTCTGTAACTCCCAGACCCCCACTATTAAAGTTTCAGCACCGCTGAGTTTGCACAGAGCAGAGCGTAGCGTTCATCTGGGTTAGCTAGAGTATCAACATGGATGCATCCTATCGGACAACTCTGACCCGTTATGGTCCCATGAGTTTCAGCATTTATCCAAATGTGTGTGTTTGTGTGGTCGGGCCACTTTAAGTGTGTTTTAGCTACGTGAATGAGTCAGCTAATCTGTCGGGCCTATTATTCTGTCCTGCTAATTGTTTAAATCAGGACTAATTAGTCAAGACAGTGATGTAAATAGATCAGCTACCAGGAGAGTTTTGGATGCTAATTGGCTGACGCCATTCACAACACATTCAAAGTTTTGTCTAATGTCGTGCACCCTTTTTCAGAGTCAAGGTAAAAGCATAAGTTAACAGTCATTATTTTCCCTTTTCGAACGTACTTGGGACGCTATTCTATTCCCATGCTATTGGAAAAGAGTGGGCCCTGTGCAAATCGTGTGGCGTCTAATTGTATCTCTGTTAGTTTAAAGGGAGAGAAGACTTTGGCTGGAAAACATTTTCTACATTGAGAGTAATTGGTCTCCTAGGGCTGTGCCAATAAATATATTTAGCTGTCTCTGTCTCTTTGTGTTTATGTGCTCCTCGCTCTGAGAGCGGGTGTGTGTTTGTGTGTGTGTGTGTGCCGTGTGTGTGTGTGTGTGTAGGGATGAGTGTGTGTGTGCTGTTTTCGCTAGCACTCAGAGGAGTTAACCGGTACTGTAGGAGGAGGAAGGGGCTCATCGGCAGCAGAGCAACGTGCAGGTTGACATGTCTATTTATAGGCCATTCATGTTCTCCTGTTGTCGAGAGGAAAGCTGCCAGCCTGCCTGGCCAGGGAGCAGAGAACACCAGGCTCTCACCAGCTCAGCCCACTTTAGGAGCGGAACCCAAAAACAGACACTTCACTTTCAGCCAGGTGGGCTATTCCTGGGGGTAGAACCATTCATTAGCCATCGACAGTATCTCCAAGTCACCCAGCCATAAAGCCAATGTGTTGAATAGACCCGTGAAAGAGGGAAAAAAAAGTTATATTTCGATGGACTGCATTCCTGAGAACAGCTGCTGTTGGAGAAAAGCTGGCTATAGAGCCAAATCCAATGACATCATCTCGGCATGTCTGATTCCACGCGCCTGTGGGCGAGAGCAGGACCATAAGCGCCGTTGCCTTGGCCGTGTGCATGCCTTTGCATCTGCTTGCCTTCACCAGAGAGGGCCTCTGGATCGAAAAGGGGGTCGGGGCCCTCCTTTTTCTCTGATCTGAGATCTGCCTTGCGCACCTTGGCAGACCTGCACGCATGCCTTGGCACTCGACCACGTGCCCCCCCCCCCAGCAACCGCCACCTCATTCAGGACACCGCGCAGGGCTTAGCTCCCATTCCACCGTTTACAGTGTGATAAGGTTTGGCCCTTGGTTTCATTGTTGTGCCCCCCTTTCCCTTACAGTGCCCCTGGACAAAGAAGACGCCCCCGCTGTTGGTCTCTTAGTCGTCTGTGTTTGGTTTCTGTTCTGTTGTCAGCTTGATGTTCTCCTCGTTTCTCTCTCTCTCTCTCTCTCTCTCTCTCTCTCTCTCTCTCTCTCTCTCTCTCTCTCCCCTCTCTTTCTATCTCTCTCCCTCTCTCTTTTTTTTCTCTTTAACTCTCTCTCTCTCACTCTGCATCTGCCCCCCCCCCCTTTCTGTCCCCCTCTCTCGCACTCTTTCTCCCTCTCTATCTCTCTTTCTTTATACAGGCAAAATGTTCTGTTGTTGCTAATGTCAATGTCTTTATATGTTTTTGTTTTGCCTGTGCAGTTGTTGTTGTGTGTCTGTGTGTGTGGCAAGCTCTCTAACCTGCGTTCATTCTGTTATGGCACCACCGCAGTCCAGGATGACGCTGCCCCAGGTACCCTGGAGTACATTATGTTGCGGCAGGACTCCATCCATTCTGCGGATATAAGGAGTAAAGGGTCCCCCTTTCGCGCTAAGTGTCACGAAATCTTCTGCTGCCCACTGAAGCAAGTCAGCAACAAAGAGAGCTCAGAGCCCGAAGGTTTGTTTTGCACCCCCTCCTTGCTATGATTTGCCAATGTCCCCCCCACCCCTCCCCCCTGCCATGTCCCTGTCCCCTCTCCCCTCCCTACTCCTCTCTCATGCTCTGTCTCTGCTCTCAACGGGATGATCATCGTCCTCACGTCAGAACCAGAATGCTCTCATGCCCGTACCATTTCTTAAAGAAAGCATCTGGCCTGCTGAAGATCCCTCATAGTGTGTGTAAACCTGTGTAGGACTCACTGAGCATGTCTGCAGAGTACTTAGTAATAGTACTAGTAAGACATACCTCGACCATGTCACGTGTGTGTGTGTGTGTGTGTGTGTGTGTGTGTGTCTGTGTGTCTGTGTGTGTGTGTGTGTGTGTGTGGGTGTGTGTGTGTGTGTGGGTGGGTGCGTGTGTGCCTGCCTGAACTTCACTGTCTAGCACAGCCATCTCTAGCCCTGCCTGCCTCCTCCAATAACTGGGTCATTAACACCCTGAGGCGCACGGTCTAGCCAAAACAAACAAACAAACAAGCAAACAAGCAAACAAATAAACAAGTGAAAAAACAAAGAGGTCAAATTGATGCAGCTGCTGCTCTAATGAGTTCACTGTGGCATGCACTTTATTGTCCCCATCCCAGAGTTGTTGGTGTCGAGGATTAAGCGTGCCGAGTAATGTACCTCCCCACCCCTGTCCTTCATACAGCCACATCAGGTTTAATGACACTCATAATGAAGATAGAGATTCCCTTCTTTCTTTCCCTTCTTTCTTTCTTTCTTTCTTTCTTTCTTTCTTTCTTTCTTTCTTTCTTTCTCTTGTTCTCTCTTTTGTTCTTTCTTTCTTTCTTAATTTCTTTCTTTCCTTCTTTCTTTCTTTCTTTCTTTCTTTCTTTCTTTCTTTCTTTTGTTCTTTCTTTCTTTCTTTCTTTCTTTCTTTCTTTCTTTCTTTCTTTCTTTCTTTCTTTCTTTCTGTCTTTATTTCTTTCTTTCTTTCTTTCTTTCTTTGTCTCTCTCTCTCTTTCTTTCTTTTCTTTCTTTCTTTCTTTTTTTTCCCCCCTTGTTCTCTCTTTTGTTCTTTCTTTTGTTCTCTCTCTCTCGCGCGCTCTCTTTCTAACTCTCCCTCTCTCTCTCTCTCTCTCTCTCTCTCTCTCTCTTTCTCTCTCTTTCTTTCTTTCTTTCTTTCTTTCATTACACCCACCCACCCCCCTGCTCCCTCCACACCCTCTCCCTGGTTGTGTGCTGAAGTACGAGGACGTATGTGCCTGTGTATGTCAGTAGACTGTAGACTCAGTGCAGTGGGGTCCGCATGTCTGCCACTGAGAGATGGACAGGCTTCATTCATCTCTCCATCCACACTAGCTCTCAGTAGAGTGGGGTCCGCATGTCTGCCACTGAGAGATGGACAGGCTTCATTCATCTCTCCATCCACACTAGCTCTCAGTAGAGTGGGGTCCGCATGTCTGCCACTGAGAGATGGACAGGCTTCATTCATCTCTCCATCCACACTAGCTCTCAGTAGAGTGGTAAGAGTGCTTTCTTTTTCAGACCCACAGACAGAGTGGTAAGGAACATTGATTAACTTCTCAACTGCCATGTAAACCGATTGCACTACAGGGTGGTAATTCATGCGTCTTCTGTAGTGAGAGATGTAATATAATGCGCTTGATGTCCATGCGTTGCGGCACACGCGACGCCTGTGTGTCCATGTCGTTCTTCTGAGGGTGTTTGATGACGTGGTACTGCTGCTAGAAAGACAGCGTGACGGAGAGAATGAACGTGTTCTCTGCAAGGTTTCCCTTTGTGAATGTGTGTGTGGGTGGGTGTGTGTGTGTGGGTTTACTCCTGCTGAAAATGGACGGGTAGACAGGGACATTGAGGCACGGAGAGAGAGAACGATAACGGCACGGACGGGCAGAGCGGCGCGTCGAGAGCGCGGCGTCGTTTTGCCTGCACGGCTACAGATCTATAATTCAGGTTGGCTGGGACTCCGCTTGGACGTGACTGTGTTTACAAAGTAAGGAGCGGGAGACGGCCCCAACGCAAACATGTTCTACCCGAGCACCACTGTTAGCGCCGAGCAACGGAAGAAGGTCACTGCTGGTTTTCTGTAAAGCTCAAGATGTTTTGACCAAACCGCTCTAGCACCCCTGGTGTCTCTGTTCTGGAGGTGGATTGGTAACACTGATGGCCCGCCACAGTGTAGAGGCAGTCAATAGACAGTGAAGAGGCCTCTACGTTTTCAGAATGTATCATCAGCAGTATCAATAGACAGTGAACAGGCTTTTACGTTTTCAGGATGCATCATCAACAGTATTTCATGGAATTGTGGGGGAAGACTCATGGTGTGTAATTCCATCTTCGCCATGCCTTTCTCTGTCTCTCTCTCTCTCCACCCCTCCCGTCTCTCTGTCTCTCCACGGTTGTCTCTTCAGAAGGGTTGAAATGTGGAGCCTCAGGGCCAGATCTGTGTACACGCGCCATCCATAATTCAAGACAGCTGCAGATCTCCCTGCTTATTTCCCAACACCACAGTATATGCACATATGTGCAGGCACACACATACGGTAATGGTCACACTCTGTAAGGTCTTTCACACACACATACACACACACACACACACACACACACACACACACACACACGTACACACACGCCAGTCCTTGTACTGCTCCTATTATTTACCGTTGCGTAATTTATGGGGCCCTCTGCACAGCTACCACCCAGACCTATATAAAAGTGTGTGTGTGTGTGTGTGTGTGCGTGTTTGTCTGCGTTGTGTGTGCGAGCGTGATAAACTTTACCATGATTTCCCTTTACCATGATGTCCCCCCCCCCCCCCCCCACACACACACACACACACTCTGGTCGACAAACCAACTTGTCCGCCGCCCCCTCGGCCGTGGATGCGGAGGCGCAGGGGCAGCGTGAGCGGAACCCCCCCCCACCACCCCCCCGCTCCGTGTCTCTGCCAACGGTGCGCTGCGCTCACAACAAGCCCCCTGCGCTCGCGCAACTCCTCTAAAAAGAAAGCAGCCGCCCCTCCTCTAATTCTGTGAGGGAGACGCATGAATAGACGATGTGTGCGTACGTAATCTGCATACTGATGCGTCTCGGAGCCCGAGGGGCTTACGCAGGGGCTGCAAGGGAGCGGGCTAACATTGCCTCAATGTCACGGCGAGGCTGCCTTTGTTATGAGGTCGACTGGAGTTCTCTTCTTGGGGTGTGTGTGTGTGTGTGTGTTTGTGTGTGTGTATGGGAGGGGGGTATTGATGCGTCATTCGGTCAGTCAGTCATTAAATGGCTCGCTTGATGAACCACATCACACGTAGGCAGGGCGAAGTGACGCTCCACTGTCTGTCGGTGCGTGTGCACTGGCGGGTGTGATCATGTGAGCGCATGCCCTGCCACTGTGCATTAAATCACCCTCGCGGTGCAGCCAGCGCGTTCACAAATCATGTCATGCACGTGCTGCCGTTTTGTGCGCTTGGCTGCAAACCCCCCCGCTGTTCTCAGTAAACATGCTGCAAGTCTTCAAAGCGACACGTACACGCACATTTTTCACAGATGCATTCAAGACATAGGCGTCTGGGCCTGCCGTAGGCTGTGTGTGTGTGTGTGTGTGTGTGTGTGTGTGTGTGTGTGTGTTTACGACAACATTAGCAGGCGTCCCGCCGCCGAGTCCCCGAGGAGGAACAGCAGTAGAGTCCAGTTGCCAGACCCATTAGCTTTCATCACGGTCTATTTAATTAGCACTTCACCCTCCATCCGCTCTGCTCTGCCCATATTGTCATCGTCCACCCCCTTACCGCGGAACAGCGGCCAGACAGCCACCCAGCCACCCAGCCAGCCACCCAGCCAGCCAGCCAGCCAGCCAGCCCGTCAGCCAGCCAGACAGACAGCCAGCCAGACAGCCACCCAGCCAGCCAGCCCGTCAGCCAGCCAGACAGACAGCCAGACAGACAGCCAGCCCGTCAGCCAGCCAGACAGACACCCAGCCAGACAGACAGCCAGACAGCCAGCCAGCCCGTCAGCCAGCCAGACAGACAGCCAGACAGCCAGACAGACAGCCAGACAGACAGCCAGACAGCCAGCCAGACAGACAGACAGCCAGACAGACAGCCAGACAGCCAGCCAGCCAGCCAGCCAGCCCGTCAGCCAGCCAGACAGACAGCCAGCCAGCCAGCCAGCCAGCCAGCCAGCCAGACAGACAGACAGCCAGACAGCCAGACAGCCAGCCAGCCAGCCAGCCAGCCAGCCTCACAGCAATTTGTCAATTGGTTGACGGCACGGATAATCAGTGATGAGAGGAGAGGGAGATACGGAGGGAAGCCAGCGGGCGAGCGAGAGAGGTGCAAAATAAAAGGAGAAACGACCTCATCTGTCCAGTGCCTCCAGCAGTCCCGTTTACCTGTAGATCTTTGTCACCCCCCCATCTCTACCCCAGTCCTTCTCCTGGACACTCCCAGCAGCTACATAGCCACTGCTTCATGAGAACAGTACACGGCTAGCCTGGCCTATTCTATACAGCCTCTCCATCCGTTGGGTTACGGCCTCTCTGACGTCGGCGCCGAGCAGGAGCCAGGGGCTCTGTTCAGTCGCTGTGTCCACGTGGGCGACGGTGACCAGAAGAGGAGGTAACCCCCCCCCCACCCACACACCCACCCACCCACCCACCCACACACACACACACACACACACACACACACACACACCGAATGTCAAGCTTCCAGGGGAACACACACCGTGTCTGGCGAGAGGTAGCTGTGAAATAAGGTGTAACCGGCTTTGGTCCTTTGCTCAGCTGTCAACGCAGGAGGCCCCGTTCTGTCACGGTGACGACTTGCTCACCGATTTGGACGTCTTCACTTCAGGCGTTGCACATGCTGGGAACATGAGGTGCATAGCTGTGGAGTTTTGGCCTGCGAGGGCGTGCACATTGGGGCATTTGGGGGTCTAATGTACGGCCCCTTACGCTGTACGTCGTTTAGCCTTAATTTCTCTTCTGATCCGCCGCAGCCGGGATGAAGTAAAAAAGACATTCCGTTTTGTAGTCGTTTGGAGCGTTGCCTGCCTTGCAGCCCATCCACCTTATCGGCTAGACAGCATCACTTAGCTACAGCGTGTTACCGACTGCTATCACCTTTACAAACAGACACTTTGTTACTTTGTTAGCTGCCATGAACCCCAGTTAAAGGTGTCTGCGCACCAAGCCTGGAGTGAGCGATCGGAGAAGCCCCCTCCGCTATCTTGAACCCGCTCAAAGGAGGGTGGTCTGCCCCCGATCCTTATCCGGCCTTCGTCTGACAGCCTGGCGCCGTTGCTGGCCGTGGTTAAGCCATGGGGGAGCGTGTCCCATCCCCGGTCCATACCCACCCTCTCTCCACACATGCGTGAAATAGTGGTTTGCTCCTTCTTTTTCCTTCTCTTTTTTATCTTCTTGCTGCTCTGATTTGCTTGCCCGACGCTCGCTCCTCCGCTACAAAGTGTACTGGATAAACAGCCGCAGCAGCGACGGCCCACATCAGAGACAGATCAGTGTGGTTACGCAGCCCAGTGACAAACCCTCCCGCCCAGACAGTAGGGTTTAAGGAGCTGTCAGCGGCTGGGTGCCCTCCTGCAAGGTGATGAGCCCACACTGGTCCCGTCAGCACTGGGAGGTCCAGTCCCTCCTTAAACCCACTCTCTCTTCCAGGGTAACCCCTGTGGCAGGCCTGCTTTCCTGGCCCCACAGGCCTGCTCTCCTCAGGGGGCAGCGGCTGGAGCCTCTCTTTTGGCTGAGTCGCGCACAAACACACGCACACACACACACACACACACATGCGCGCGCGCGCACACACACACACACGCACACACACACACACATACACGCACACACACACACACACACACACATACACAGAGAGACACACACCCACACAGTATACACAGGCCTGGTTGGCTCTAACACACAGCGACAGTTGGGAGGGTCACGTCAGGCGCGGGCGGGGGTTATGTAAGGGCCGGGCGTGTCCCACCCTGGAGGAGGAGGAGGAGGGGGGTGGGGGTTTACCGGGCGCTGTGCCAACGTGCCAGCCTGCCGGCCGGGCCCCCTCGTGCTAGCCGTGATTCACACAGGCACCCAATTCCTCCCATCAAGTCGCCTGTCACTCCCCGAGATGCCCCCCCCGGGCCCCCCCAGGATCCAGAGGAAGCCCGGGGGAGGACGGTGTCATTCCCACTGAGCCTGATCAGAGGCGGGGGAGACTTTCTCTGGAGCATGGCCACTACGCACGGCACGATAGGTGGAGCTCTACGGGAAGGGTGCGTGGCGAATACAAGGCGTTTCAGCGGCTGGTGGGGTCGTGCTTCAGCTGGTGGGGTCGTGCTTCAGCTGACTGCGGTGTCGGAGCGGCCATTTGGCTGCACCTCGTCGGTGTCCGGACCTCGTTGGCGTCCGGCGACCTTTCCTCTTCCTCTGTGAGCGACGTTTCAGCGTCTCCCTCGCCCTTTTATTGGCGCCCGTGACGACGGGTTTGTTTACTCGCTGGCTTCCCGATGGTGGTTGAATGTCTGCGGGGGTGCTCGGCACTTGTCTTACCCGTTTTACAGTCGACGCGTCGCGAGTTCGGCTAGTCTCTTCCTAAAGCCTTCCCAGCTAGTGACTTTGGGAGCGTCTGAGCCGGGTCGGGGGTTTAGCCGAGCCGAAGCTGTGTCCGGTCGTTTGCCTCTTTTTGGAGGGAACCGGTCCGGTCTGCACCATGTCTGGTTCTCCTCCTCTGGATCTTCAGCTCTTCAGCTGGCCGGATGTTTTTTGCGTGTGTGTGTGTGTGTGTGTGTGTGTGTGTGTGTGTGTGTGTGTGTGTGTGTGTGTGTGTGTGAAGGCTCGTGTTTGCTTGGCATCCACAACGAGTAGTTGCCCCCTAGTTGCCCCCTGAACGTCTCACTCGTGCTCACTATTAAAAGCACGTCGGCCTTCTTAGGGCGCAGCTCGGCAGAACGTGTTTACATGATTAAAAGGCGCTGCCCTGCGAACGCCGAGGCGTCAGTGACACCAGAGCACGGGAAACAAATAGCATGTTGTGGTTCCCCTCCGACAACGCGGCGACACGATCTGTCGGGTGGCATCCCATTATCCCTCCATCACGGAGAGAGAGAGAGCGAGAGAGAGAGCGAGAGAGAGAGAGAGGGAGAGAGAGAGAGGTGTTTCAGTCTCCCAAGGTTATTCTTGCGGGAGTCGGTCCGGCACAATGAAAGAGGTAGACATGCATAATGCATGCTGTTGATGAAGAGCCCATCCCTCATCTCTCTGAAAAAACGCACGCCCCCCCCCACCATCCCCACCCCTGTTTCAACCCCCTCCCCGCCGCCTCCCTTCCCAGCATGCCCTGGGGCGCTCTGAGGTTTCGCAGTCGTCACCCACTGCAGGTGAAGTTAAGGAAGCGTAACGGTAACTCCATTGGTGATATGCCCTTTTTTTTTTTTTTACAACCTGCAGCGCTCTTCTTTGTGTTTCACTGCTTTGATACTCTCTACTATACTCCTACACACTTACACACACACACACACACAGACTTGGGGGGACACACACACACACAGACTTGGGGGGACACACACGCGCACAGACTGAGTTTCAGCATGCAGACCACAGCAGACCTGCAAGTCTTCGTCACAGACCCGAATGTAATTCCGTGACAGTCATGCGCTGGTCAGTGGTTGCGTTGGAATGGATAAGGGGCGTGGGGGCGGAGCGGCAAGGAGTGTGGGAATGCCAATGAGGGAACGCACACACACACACACACACACACACACACACACACACACACACACACACAGGGCAGACCCACGAGCAGGCTGCTTTTAAAGCCCTGCTCTGGCAGCGCAGTAACACGAAGGGAAAGCCAGTCATTCCACCTCCAGCCCACGTCCACGTCCCGTCAAACTCCACCTGGAACCCGCCCCCCGCTCCGTCCGCCCCCGTGCCTCTCCGGGCCTCCACACACAGGATACCTCACAGGAAGCCTCGCCTCAAAGCTTCTTCTCCTCCGAGCGGCACTGCGACCGTGATCACACGCTCGCTCGCTCTGTTATGGAAAGCAACGTCACACACACCTACCCACATTGGCTAAGCTCTAAGTCGGTCTGAGCCACAGTCTGGATCGTGTGTGTGTGTGTGTGTGTGTGTGTGTGTGTGTGTGTGTGTGTGTGTGAGAGAGAGAGAGAGAGAGAGAGAGAGAGAGAGAGAGAGAGAGAGAGAGAGAGAGAGAGAGAGAGAGAGAGAGAGAGAGAGAGAGAGAGAGAGAGAGAGAGAGAGAGAGAAGAGAGAGAGAGAGAGAGAGAGAGAGAGAGAGTGAGCGAGCGAGATAAATACGTTCCCACGTATGGCTGCCATTACTGTTAGCCCCTAATCCAGTGGCTGGGCAGATAATTAGACATCATCACACACTCCACCAACTGTCTCTCAAACAAACACACACACACACACACACACACACAAACACAAGCACACACACACACACACACACACACACACACCCACACATACACACACATAAGCACAAACTCACATTCAATTCAGTACAACCTCTAGGTGTGTGTACATGTACAAACTAACACTCACCAACACGATAAAGTATTTTGTTTACCGATACTCAGATAGTCAAAGACACGCATCAAAGAGCCGGTTTTAACAGATAGTGTTGACTCACACCACACAGAGAGCAGAACATGGCCCATAGGAGAGAGAGAGAGAGAGAGAGAGAGAGAGAGAGAGTGCTGTGCCGGGGCATGCGGGGTGTGTGTTCCCGCCTCTGCTCTGTGGGCGCGTGGAAGGAGAGTGTCACAGGGCCTTTGATGCACGCTCACCGTGATGTAATCAACAGCAACCGCTCCAGCAGGCAGACAGGGAGGCAGCCAGGCAACAGGCGGGCATCCAGGCAGGCATGTAGGCATCCAGGCAGGCATTCAGGCATGTAGGCATCCAGGCAGGCATCCAGGCAGGCTTGTAGGCATCCAGGCAGGCATTCAGGCATGTAGGCATCCAGGCAGGCATGCAGCTCCATCACATGCAAATCACAACGGGCTGACCATTGGCCGAGATCGGCCCCTTTCCATCAGGAGCAAACTGGTATGCTCCATGTCATGCCCCCTCCCCCCCACCTGAAATCCCATTCCCTGATCCTGGGACGGGCCAGGGTAGTGAACTTTGTGCTCCTAGATCCTTCTATCTCTCCGTGTAGCTCGTGTCTATCTGGTTTTCCACACACCTGCTCCCCATGCTTGTTGTGACAGGGCCTAACGAGTGGAACAGGGAGAGAGAGGGAGAGAGGGAGAGCTGTTTTTTTCCAGAGACAGTCGAATGTGGCAGCTTCCAACCCAAAGGGTCATCAGATACCTGTATAAATATCTGGTTTGGACAAATCCCTCCACAGCTAAGTCCCTGAACTCAACTCAAGAGAGAGAGTCAACCCGCGCGTGCCGAGAGAGAGAGAGAGAGAGAGAGAGAGAGAGAGAGAGAGAGTGAGCGAGCGAGATAAATACGTTCCCACTTTTTTCCCCCCTCCTTGTGACTTCATTACCGTCTGCACTTTGGGTAATGCGGCGAGTACTTCACCTGAGAGTCCTTCTGACTCAGGCTAACAGACTGTCGCGTCTCCCGAGAGCGCGAGCGCGTGAACGAGAGAGAGGCCGCGAAGGTGGAGGCGTCGCGAGGCAATAGAACAAGGAGAATGAAAGCCCTTTTTCAATGGGAGCTGTTTACCCTTGATGCTCCTATTCATCGAGCCCAGCTCTGTCTGTCCCCTTTGAGATTCTGTGGAGCAGGGCCGACTCTAACCCCCATCAGTCCCAGGATGAAGCCGTTACCCAGATTCTCCTCCCCTCCGGGAGGGGTAGAGTGTGAGGAGGCGCAACAGAAGTCCTGTGCCCCCCCCCCCCCACTTCAACCTCGCCCTGTCAGGGATTGGTGACTCTTGATCTGGAGGAGGAGACCTTGGACGGGTTTTTGTTGTGCATCGTCACAATGGCTGAATCCACAATGCACACGCCTCTGTTTCTCACGGACAGAACTAGAAGGCAGGGAGGTTAGAGAAGGGGAGGAGGGGCTTCAATTTATTCCTCCTCTGCAGAAAAGCCGCATCAGGCTGCCTTCTATATGCCCCAATATCACACACACACACACACACACACACACACACACACACACACACAAACAAATGCACGCGCGCACACACACACACACACACACAAACAAATGCATGCACGCACACACACACACCTTCTGATAAGTCAGTGAACAGGTGGAGCTGAGAAGCTTAGAGATTAGTCACTGCAGGGAGGAAGGAAGAACCACCTTGAACCCCCCCCCCCCTCCCCCTCCCTCCTCCTCCTCCTACCCCCCTTCCCTTCCAGTGCCCTCCCCTAAACATCATATAGTGTCGAGCACAACGCTGGAGAAGGGGGCTTTAGATCTTTTGGATGACCCCCCCACCACCCTAACCCCCTGTGCAGGGATGAAAAAAAAACACAACATTCCCCCCGGTAAGGTTAAAGTAGTGTAGAGATCCAGGTTCCTATGTATACAGGAATGTACTCTGCAACAGCTTTCTGTTCTGTCCTGACCTACTAATCAATTTCAATAACATTTGATACAAAGCAACAGAATCAAGCTCGGGGCTATTATTAGCGCATCCGCTGGTATGAACACAGCCAGAGCTGCTGTGATCTGCTCCAGATCCCCCCGCCCGTCTCTGGTGGGCTTCTCCGGGCCTGCACGGCAGCTACCAGCTATGGTCAGCTCCATCCACCCTCTCCTTCAATCTGGTCGCAATCGATTGCTCCGGTCAGAAAGGGGGTAGGCTACGTGAACACGTTTAAAGAAAGAGCAGGGGACGGAGCGCACCGGTCTAGAGATTGGCTGGGAAACGTGACCTATTTTAGCGAGGCACCCACTCTCCCAGCCACTGAGTCACGTCCCCTGCCGTGTCATTTTCAGCTTAGGCAATCCGCTTTGCCAGCCGGGGGTGTACATTTCGAACAGCAGCGCACACACGCCCCCTCCACTCCTCCCAAACACACATGTCAATCAACCTCATCACGGCGTGGCATTTGCTCGTATTAAAGACCTGTCTCTAAGCACACGCTAATCGCATTATCCCCCAAAATGCAGCATCGCGAGTTTAGCACCCACATGCTGCTTCAGCAGCCGCTGTGTGCAGCCACCGCACAACCCAACACCCGCAAACATAAACACATCCACCACTTTCTGACCCCCCCACCACTGTGCCTCTCGCCCTGATCCGGAGTCAGCCGTCAGGGCCCTGCTATGCCAGGACTCACTGCCAAGCTTCCAGGCCTCCAGGGGGGGGGGGGGAACTATGACACCTGACTCCGCACCCCTGCATGACGGTGGGAAACCTAGAGTGCACGCCGGGCCTAAAAGCAATCACGGGTTATTGTGGGGGGGGGGGGGGCCTCCGGCGCGATCTGGAGTGCTAATCAGACCTCATTGCGAAAGTTTGCGCAGCTATTTTCAATCCTGGGCCGCGGACGGCGATCTGGGTTATTTTTTGAGCACATCGGCATGGGTGGCACTAAGAATAGCAGGCGACAGGATCAGTAGCATCAGCGATGACAGCCACTGAGACAGGGGGGAGAGGGGGGGTCTCACTGAGACACAGCTGCTTGAGAGCAACCGCCGCGCGGCTGGGTCTCAATTCCAAACCGTCTAATGTTTAATCTCGTACCTTGTCATGTTTTGTTTTGTTTTGTTTAGATGAATGAATGCCTTTTCTATTACTGTAGCAGCTTAGGACACGGGCCCAGTTCCCAGCCTCTTGGTCGTGTCCTTATGCCTTCCATCAGCAGATCAGACCGTGATGTTACGGCCGAGTCTCATATAATCTCCTTTCCCTCCTAGGCGTGTGAGACTCAGAGGGGACTGTTGGGCTGCGTCACATCACACACACTGGCTTCAGGTTCGCTCCGGCCGTCAGAGTCAAATCAGCCTTCGGTTATCAACACGGCCGGTCTTTGCAAAAAGCATAACCCTCATGACTTGTAATCCTAGACGCGACCTCATTCCGGCGTTTCCCTTTTCGTCACAGACGCTTTCCTGGGTGCCGTGGCGGTCGACCGTAGCTCGGGTTGTAGTCCACAGATACGTTTGTTTACACGGTAGCTGTGTGGTGACTTATGATCTGCCAAAACTGCAGGCCCTCGCGTGGCCACATGGCGGATGTAGCGGAGGTCTTTGGTCTACTGACTGTCCCTGACTCCTAGGAGAGATGACTGTTGAATTGTCCGTGTTGACCCAGCCAGCGGCTCCAGGATGTCGTCGCCTCCCCTTGTGTCCGGCTCTGGAGCTTAGATGAAGCCATTTGTTGTCCCGTATAACTGTCATTTGGAAACTCGTTATTGAATTTATCCGACCGGCTGTAATTTTTGTAAACTTGAAAACATGTTTGTGTGTGTTTACGTTAATATCCCTATGTCGTGCTTGCTCATAATATTTCTATGATTGCTTCCACTGTTCTCTTTTGTCTTTGACTTTTTTAGTCTTTTTTTACTTTGAAAAAAAAAAAAGAAAAAGAAGAATGCTTTAGACCCTCTCTGCAGTAGCTAACCCAGAAAGTCTCGTGTCCAGCCTAGTTTCTGTGTGGCCTCGTTTTTAGGGCCTGAAAGTAGCTTTGTGGCTGTTCCTCTGGCTAGAGCACCGCACTGTTAAACAGAAGCCTCACCATGGAGGCAGCTACAGCATTATTCAAACAGAGACCTCTTTCCTATTCTAGTTTATCCCCCCCCCCCCCCCTCTCTCCTTTACCTTTTTTTCCTGTAATATTTCATGTTGTAGGCGGGCATGTTGACGCATTGCCCTTCAAAAGTGCGGACAGCTTTTGAATCCGTTATGTATGCTCTCCATGACCCCCTGCCCAGCTGTCATTCACAGGGGTCTTTAGACGCCCTCCTTCCTCTCAGCGGTGCTCACCTTAATTATGGTTTACCCACGGACCCCTGGTGGAGCCCAGGGACTGAGAGGCCCCTGGAGCGACGCACACACACACACACACACACACACACACACACACACACACACAGAGAGAGAGAGAGACACACACACGTGAACAAATAATGCATCTTTGAAGTAGATAGGAAAGGCGTTCTTATTATTGCTCTGCGCAGATGTCTCCTCGTGTGTCAGAGCGGCCGCGGAGCGTTTTCGATAAACCCGTCTCCATAGCAGCCCTCTGTGCTCAGGGCAGATGAGGCTGACAGCGGGGGCATGTCAAACACTGTTAATCAGTGTTGTGTGGGGGGGCCAGCTGCGTCACACAGAGCCTGGGGTCATCCGGGGCTGCGGCCTGGAGACTTCTCCCGAGACAGGTGTCCCCACCTCACCTCACCCCCCTCCCTCCCTCCTCGTACGCGTGGGAAGGTGGGAGCGCCGCTGGGAGCGCGGGGTCAGAGGGAGGAGGAGAGTAATTGGGCGTTGCCGAGGCCCGCGGTGGAGCGCCAGTGAGGGTGTCACGCTAACGAGGCTGCCACGTTGGCCCCGCGTCAGCCGTTAGTCACTCAGCGGGCGGGCTGCTCGCTGAGCCCGCTGCCACCTTCCGATGGAGGTTTCTCCCTGTCGTTACAGGGCCGGCCACCATCAGGAATACTCACTCACTCACACACACACACACGCGCGCGCACACACACACACACACACACACACACACACACACACACACACACACACACACACACACACACACACACACACACACACACACACACACACACACACATACTCATACTCACAGAGTGTGTGTTCCTTAGAATGCCATTGACAACGACCGACAAGTGCCGTTAAACGTGAGCCCTGACCCAGGAACAGTTTGAGCGTTCAGTAATTGCGCTTCATGAATGATGGAGCATGTCACTCCCTCCGCCGCTTCACCTCTGTAGAAAAGCAGAGTACCTGGTGGTGGAGGCACAATGCCTGCAATGGGGTCTCCCAGCAGCGTAATTATACGACAGTAGATTTCTGCTCTTAAAGACCCGCAATTATCCCTCGGGCAGACAGGGAACCTGCTCCAGGGTGTGGATACGGTGACAAAGACTAGGGAAAGCTGTGTAAATGTGCGGTACAAAAGGTGAGCGCTTTGAACGCACTCGTTGACTCCGCGCGGCCTCTTTCTGGCGCGCACGAACCCAACGGAGTTGGAACAAAGCGGCCGTCTACCATAAAAGGGCCTGGCACACATTTCAGCGTGCCGTTAAAATAGAACCTCATCCGAGTTGTTTTTAGCCCAACTTATTTCCATCTTCAAAGCAACAAACGTGCTCGGTGGATCTATTTTAAGCCCTGCACCAAGATTAGTCTTTTGAAATGGATTTCTCTGTACCATTGCCTCTTTCAATAAAGCCTTTCTACTGTAGATAGGAGCTGTTTATGGCAGTGTGGGGCTGAGCTGTGACACGCAGCCCCTCTCAGCGTGGTGGATATGATCCTGAGCACGGTGCCTAGACCCCACGGCGCAGCTGGCCGATGCACCACCGCATGGCTGTTGGTCCCCACGGTGGAGCTGGAATCTGTTAAAACTGTGCTAGTGGGTCCTACGAGAGAGATTATGGCAGGCTTGTGTCCGTGTCCCAGTTCCTGTGGTCCCTGCCGCTATCTGCTGCAGTCAGTCCCCCAGGCCAGGAGGGGGCAGTATAGCCTCTAGCAAAGATCCACAGCCCCTCTCCCAGTCCAACATCTGTGCTCTGGTCATGCTCGTCTGCAAGTGCCTTGAGGGATAGTCCCTCTCCTAGTGTAGCACCCCAACCCCCATTCTCAGCACACCACATATATCTGCCTGTACACACACACACACACACACCCTGTTACGTATGGACAGTCTCCATGGCAACAGGTGCTACCGCCATGGCGCTGGTGACCGAATGTGCTGCAGGTTTCATGCACCAGCACGCTTACACACACACACACACACACACACACACACGCACTTTTGACAACATCCTGCTTTGACCCAGTATTTGAAAACATGAGTGTCGTAATCTATTTAGATCCCCATAAACATGTAATTACTCGATATTTAATCTCCAGCTCAGTTCTTTATTAGTAAGGTTAACTACTTTGAATGTTTGATCCTGAAGTCCTTCCCCTCATTGTGTTTAATGAATTATTACACTGATCTTTCTCTTATTAGATTGGCTACAAATAGAAGCATATGGCTTTAATCTCTTGGTCAAGTAATACTACGGAGGTCAATATGGTCCTCAACATTGGCAGCACATTGTTAAGCCCTGCTCCCTGTACGGAGAATCTAGAGCTGGAAGTGACCATGGTGGGAGTCTCAGGTTAGCCAAACAAGCACCATTTTGGTGTGGTGCCTTTCGAGTTCTCTACCAACATGCAGCCAACGTGCCAATGTTAGGAAGTTGAATTATTCATCCGAACATCGCGAGTTCTCTCTCCAAGCCCCGCTCCCTTTCTACGCTGTTGGGGGGTCTGGGTCTACAGCAGAAGGATGGTGCCAGTAGCTCCATGGTTACACAGAGAAGCAGTATACAGTAGGACTCATGCACCGGACCGATATAGTAACCAACAGATCCTGGCCATTCAGACTGACACTGTACAAAGTAATACACTTCCGTGTTTCTCTCCCTCTTGCTTCCTATCTTTCTTTTCTGTCCTCTACCAAACATGTCTTCTTTCGAAACTTACAAGTTAGTGTTTTATCACGGACAGCTGTCCAGGCCGCACGGAGAGGATCCCAGCGAGACGCGCCGTTGTGATTGAGTGTCTGTGCACGTGAGCATGCATCCGCTTCAGTCTGCTCAAACGCTCGGTTAATGTTGCAGGCTGTTGTAGAATTCAGCGTCGTTTTGTCAGCATCAAAGGCAGCCGTCAGCCTGGAATGCTTGACTGTGTGAGTGACGGAGGGCTACCTAGGTTTTCGGTAGTGGAGTAGCGGAGACTTGAGAAGAAGACGCAGAGCCTGCTTGTTCTGTGTTGGTGCTTTGCTGATGGATATGTATTATTGCAACACCCGTTAGACACATACTGTATGCGTACGCGCCACATAAGAGACATTTCTGTTTACATATATTGGTTATATTTGTGGTCCAAATAACATGTATAGAAGCTGTAACAACTAGTTGTAGTCGTGTAGCTACATTTGAAGGTCAGTGCGTTCCTTTATGTCCAGGTCACAGATCATACCGTGTCTGTGAATAGGGTATAATGTTATCTTACACAATTATGTTTCTCTCAAAAGAACAACGTATTTAATCGACTCAATGTTCTTTACTGATCCTAACATGGATGAATAACCTATTGACAAATTATATCTTAGATGATGATCGTGATTGTGTTCAGTTTACAATGCTTTATTTTTTTATCCCTTTGCTTTTTTTTTTTACAAAAATATACCTTAGTGAAATTGACAGTATTTCATCGCAATCTTATAATGTATGTGGCGCTATACTGTACGTTTATAGATCAGAATACAATATGCTACTGCTTATGTCGAATATTTATTTCCACTTCGGTGTTTGAAGATATGAGCCTGTAATAACGCTTAGCTACGTGCACCATCTAGCGGTTAATGCCTCATACTGTCACTTCATTGGACTACCAGGAGGGCCTGCAAACTACATTTACTGCAGGCAAAATCATCCTTCATGCCAATAACTAACCAGTGTATTATTTTGGTTTCATTGATATATACTACTTAATTGCTACTTAATCGCTTGATAAATACTTAATTAATTACTGTCTCTTAGGCAAATCTTACACTCTTTCAATAGTATTGCTGTTAGCGTAAATCATTTCACCGTAAATATGTTGTAGGCCTAGAGTTATAAAGTATATTTTGGATCCTAACACAATGTGATTGGATTGCGAGAACCAAGTAGATGTTTAGAATTGCATGTTTGACATCAATAAACAAGTTAGACAAAGCCACCTCTATGTGCCCAGCATATGCCGCAAAGCTTAGTGAAAAAACAACAAAAAATAGATTGGCTAATGCATACTTTCATCTTGGTGGATGTAGCCTAAGTCGATACGTTTCAGTCTAGAGTGGAAAGGCCTGTATAACCGGTTTATCCAACGCATTACCGGATCATTTTACATAATTTTTGTAATATGATAGGAAAGTCTTCTCTCCCTCCAGAAGGAAGTACAGTCAAAGCCTGCCGTTTCGATCACTTTTCTTCAATTCGACCCACAGACCGAAGCAATTTAGTGCACACGCCCGTGTTTGCCGGATCAACAAGACCTCTAAATTAATGTTTAATGAGTATTTTAGAAGTCGTGTTAATGGCAAGGCGCTAATGTCCATTAATGATCTTCCTGCTGCTGGCTCCGCCTGCTATTTCCTCTACGCCGTTGACAGTTCTTTGAGCATGCTTTAAACTTTAGATAATCATCGCTTTGAGTACAATACTAGAGTACAATTCTTACTCAACTGAGTCTGCCTGCCTTGAATATAGACAAGCATGACTTTCCCTTTGCGCAAATCTGTTTCAGGTAAGCTGCCTGTCTCATTTTTATTTGAATATTTGAGCAGGTTATTGATGTCTATGTATAACATTGTTAGAAAATAATATATTCAAAAATGTTTAATAAGCTAAATGGAAGTAAGTTCCTGAGAATGTTAGTATTATTTCAGGCCCTTCCATGTGCTGTTAGCGCCTCGCTCTTGGTGGAAAATGAGCTGTCCATGGTTCTGAATGAACAATTAGACTTCTGAATACAAGTCTTGCTATTTGACAATGTTGGGGGGCTTTTATGCTTTAGCCTACTTCAAACACGATAGTAAGTTTTAAACGTCTATTTTTATAGACCTATACATTTTAAGATAATGTTTATTTCTCAATAGCATTGTTTAATATGATTTAAAATGTTCTACATTATATTTCCACAAGTAAAGTCAGGTAATTTCCATGCAAAGTTGTGATTCTCTTCTGTCATTCCGACTGTTAAACGGTTGTGTGCTACATGAGAGGCGAGATTTCTCAACAGCTTTAGGACTGCAGATGGCACCATTGTGGAGCCAGTGACCGCGTGCATATGATGGATGGAGAGAGTAAGGGTGTGTAGCATGGAGATCCATGTGGGAGTGGATGGTAGTAGAAATAATGTCGATGAGGAGGGGCCAGACGGGGTGTTGCCTTCCTTCTATAACCTGCACGTAGTCGGTTAACTGTCAGTGCGCTCTCCTTCATCAGACTTCACTTCAGGCAATGTTTTACAAATGGGGATTCGAGTAGGCTATATGCTACTCATCATTTTCAGAAATGGATTATGGGTGTGCTGTAATGTGCACCATTTCCTTCAGTAGATCATTTGGATGATATTGTTAAAATGGAAGTAAATCACCCATTCCCACCACAACGCATTGCTCAAGATCAGTGAAATGGCTACTGGAATCGAGTGCTTGCGTCTATGATTTTTAGTATGTGTCCCTCTCAAAAGCAATAGCGATATTATTTATGTGCATGTTGCTTTCATTACAGTGTCCTGAATCTTGCTTTGGCTATCCATTCCTGAGTTTTTAAAAGATAAGTTTTGCTTATCATCTATCCCTCTGCCCGCCTTCCCCCTTCTCCCCTACAATGCACATTATGGAAAGTTTATACCGTTCCTTTAATAAATAAATAAATAAATAATAAAATAAATAAATAAAAAACCTTTATGGATTTTATTGCAATATCGAATCTCCATAAAATAAGAATTGAAAGGTTTATGAAGGGACCGGAGATGCAACATATTTCCCCCTGCATCCCTCCATCTCCATGCTTCCCTCCCTCCTTCTGGCCCCCACCTGTTCTGCTTCTAGATGGAATGCCTCCAATCAGAGCGGTATTATGTGTTTGCTCCGTGCATACATCAGATACTGCATCTAAAATTAAGCGCTCATATTATCTCCTTGTTTTGTGCTCACTCCGACCGAGGGGGAAAGTAAATTATCTGTCTGGTTTGTCCTTTCTCTGAAAGCTGCCTTTTCTATACCTTTGCGCGCTGCTGCACTCTCTATGTAAAATTGGATTTTCAGTCCGATACAGGAACATTGTTTAAGGTTTTTCAAACAGGTGTCTTATTTTCCTGCGTATAATGTGTTTTTTGTTTTTTTTTGTACCTCATGCCCCTGTCGGACTTTCCATGTGTGCGGATCAATGAATTTGTGGGATTGTGCAAAGAGGCTTGTAGCTAATCAGGTCTGTGCCTGCAAGTTATGATGCTGAGAAAAAGATACAGCCGGTGGACCTATACGATTTGGTGACACTTTTTGTCCTAAACAAGGATTTGAACATGTGCCTCCATTTTCTGCTGAGAATGACTTTTTAGGAAATAAAACGCGCAACGCCCAAGAGAAAGATGACCCGATGCTACAGAAGTTTGCCTTGCTAACATTGCGGGGAAAAAAACTTATTTTAAACCTGGCTGCGGTCACACAAATACTTTAATTAACTTGAATTATTTTATTTTTTTTACCTTGCGGATGCTTTTTGTTTATCCACTGAGTAGACACTTCAACAAACTGGTACAGGGGTAACGACTTTACTTAATAATAACCTGGAAGCTTCTTCTAGTTAACCGTCAAACTGGCTATGGCTGCAGCTATTGCCAGCTCCCTTATTCGACAGAAAAGGCAGGCAAGGGAGCGAGAGAAATCAAATGCCTGTCGCTGCGTTAGCAGCCCAAATAAGACAAATAAGACTAGCGAGAAGCCAAGTCGTCTGAGCGTCTTCTCCAGAGTCAAACTCTTTGGTTCCAAAAAGAGGAGAAGGCGGCGACCAGGTCTGATACTTTCCCACTTCTCAGCTGTTTTCTTTTATTATATTGTGTTTAGCCCACGTTGGAACCCCTATGTCGTAAATGTGTACATTATTGCATATTATTTAGCTGTAAGGTAAGATGAATTGCTGTTTTTGAAGTTGTTAAAAAATTATATGAATTCTGAGTCGACAAAACGTGAAGAATGACTACTATTTCGTGAGATTACCAGGTATTTTTTTAAATTCTGACCCGTCAATCCTAGTTAAAATTACAAGTATATCCTAAACCAGAAGGAGCTATAGGTAGGCCAGCTTCTGATAATACCAATAGATCATTGGACCACCAGCTTGAAGTATTAAAAGTTAACTTTTTATGTGTGACAGAAAACCTGTCAGCATACTGTGTCACAATAAAACAGGCTTTAATCCATATGCCTATTGGTAGCACAAACTGATTATGACAATTTGACATCCCAAGAAGTATTGTATTGTATTTATTTTATTTTTTTTGCAACAACATATTTTAATAGGGGCGTAAAAAAGGTGTTTGAAATAATAATACTGAATTCATATATTTTAGTACCTACCGTACATTAATAAATATATGAAATTCATTTGGTAGCAGAGCTCTAAGTGCACGGATATGCTATCCCCACAGAGTTGAGCTTTCTCCAAGTTCCGGCGTGACTCAATCCCTAAGGGGCTGCTAATACATTTAGGGACCAGCTCTGGCCTCTCCACTGCTCCCATCGATACCCATTCAGAGGACCATGTCACACCCCTGACTACTGCACACACGTAGACTATCCTGACCATTGTCTGCTTTCACGGTGTGTCCTAGAACGGAGCTCTAACTCGTTCCTTCCGCTTGTTGATGTTTGTTTAAGCAAGGCTGCAGGTTAATGAGGTCTGCAGAGGCTCTCTGTACTATGACTCGGTCCCTTTGTTTTCTCCTCCTGAACTAGCCCACCTTGGTTCTCTCAAGTGTACTTTCCGTTGTTATTTTTCAGCTTGGTAAATTATGCAGGTGGAGGTTGAGGTGTGTTCTTATGGAGTGATAATGGCCGCCCTGTAGTTTATCCCTCCTATTTCTTAGTATTTCCAGCTTTGTGTGTGTGTGTGTGTGTGTGTGTGTGTGTGTGTGTGTGTGTGTGATGTATATGTTGCTCGCGTAAAAGACATGTATCACCTTTAGTTGTTTTTATGTCGTGTGTGAGCGCATTTTGGAAAGTCGTCTCACTTCAGATTTGTCGACCCGTACCGCTTATTTTTTCTTCCGTTCTTTTAGTAAGCAATTAATCAATGCTCCTTTCTCTTTATCTCAAAACAGTCTATTAAGATGCTGCTTTAGGTTTAAGGTTGTTTTCGACCCTGCAGACTTTAAACTGACTTTACGTAGCATTTAATAAAGTCCTAAACCTTTGAAGGATGTTAGTCTTTTTTCTTAAAAAGGTAGGTGACACAGAGGTAGTTGTTCAAATTGTATTCCAAGCCTTTTGTCAAGTCAAGGTGATTCCTTGCCCTCTGAAAAAACAACTTTTTTTTTATATAATTTTGATGTTCCCTGCCAGAATGCCCTTATGTCAAATGTAATATTGTACGAGTTTTGTATATGTTGTTTCTATATTCTATTATTTTTATTCTGCCAGAGGACCCTTTTTGATGGCTCAGAATGACTGAAAGGTGAGGCAGATGAAAGAAAAGGAAAAACAGTGCGGTAAACCACAGCAAAGGACGCTCCTCTAGAGTGGCCATGGAAAGGCCAACTCAGAAATAGAGTATTATCACCAAAGCGAAACATTGAAACCTCTAAACGTGGTTTCACGAAGAGATAAATAGAAAAAATATATACAATCTGCCAATATAGAGAAACATTTTATCATCTTATCATCTTACCAGTTAAAAAGTTGCACATTGCTGGATGGCACAAACATATGGACAGTTGACATTTAAACAAATCAAAAGGGCTTTTATCCTAGATAAATATTTGGTCTCTCTTTCTCTTGAGCGCTTCCTTTCTTGTTAATCTTTTGTGGAGACCCTCCGGGGCCTTTGAAAGAAACCCACAAGGCCTTTGTAGTCCTTCCTGATGGAGTGAGTGAAGGAATGTTTAGGAAATTACAGCTTGTTCCCATACTATTCAAGGTCCATATTTACTTGTTCCTTCGGTCCTTCAGTAGATAACACCCCCTCCAAAAAAACGTTCAAAAAGTGCAGTAATTTAATTTCTTTTGTCATGAAACACATTCTTTACTGTGTCCTCTCGAGTTTTGTTGCGCTCTTGTCCAAAATCCCAAGGCAGCAGAAAACAAAGTCCATGCCAATCAGTGCGGCCTTGATGAAGCCCCTCTCTAACCCCCCCCTTGTGTGTCCACAGAGCCCCAGCTGAAGGGGATCGTGACGAAGCTGTACAGTCGACAGGGCTTCCATCTGCAGCTGCAAGCGGATGGAACCATCGACGGGACAAAGGAGGAGGACAATGGCTACAGTAAGTTCCTCTTGTCTCACGCACGCCGCTCGAGGAGACGCTGCGCGGACAACGTACGGGACTTGCGGCGTGCTTTGACACAGTGTCCGACCAAACAAGCTGAGACGTTCCCGCTAGAATACACAGTTATGTCCCCATCCATTTCACATCTTCCGAGTTGCTTCCAGCTAGGAATGTATCCATGTGTTCAAACTCAGTGTACACAATATCCTCGTCCCGACGCTGGAAACATGTTGTTATACATTTTTCATTTTTCTTGGTTTCAAAGAAAGAGAGCCTATGTGTTTAATCAGCCAAGATATTGACATTGTACCACATCAAGGAAAGAGGGATGCAATTGTGATACTGTTGACAGTTTATTTACATCACCTTGTGCTGCAGGGAGATATTAATGCGTCCCTGCCTGCCTGCCTTGAGACCCTCCTATCCAGCGCACTTGGAGAAATAGAATGACACATGTATATTGATGGATGTTTAAAGACGTTGTAAAAGGCTCATTGTAAAAGGTTTTCAGTGCCTTAATCACCGTTTACATATAATAAATCCATACCAGCTGAGGTGCCATCTGTTTAATAATATAAATATATAAATATACATTGCATGCATAAGATGTGACTTGGCAAACAATTATTATGTGGTTTGGTCCCATACCAGAGTTGATTAGACCTTCAACCCCTATGCAGCGTGGCATATTGAAACACGCATCTTATTTGATACGTGCTACATCCCTTAGATACTAAGTGGATGTGGCATTGTGCTGTGAATTAGTAGGAATGCATTCGAGTAGTCTTTTAACCAAGATGACACTAAGTCCTACAGATGAGCAGGGTCTTTGGGTGTCAGAGAAATGTAGAACTCTCAACCTTCATTTTTTATTAAGCTGGTTTACTCAGTGGGAGAGATAAATCAAAGTGAGGCTATGTTTGGGGAATTGTTTCAGTGGCGAACACACACTTACACCAACTCACTAATGCGCAGTTGTACCCACACACACCCACACGTACACCGACCAATCCCCGCACCACACCTTTAGCTACACGGAGAGTTGCAGTTTCTCTTCCTTACGGTCTCGTTGCATAACAGACTGGCCTGCTTTCCCACCCCCAAAAAAAAAAAACAGTTTCAAGAGAAAATTAGAGCTTCTGAATAAGAAGTAGAAAAAGAGTGGAGCTCTTAGCACCGCTCCAAAAATAGCGTTGTTAGGCGCTGGGTGCTCCTGTCTCCATGGCGACGGCAGCACGGTCTTCTTTGAGTTGCTGGTGTCTTGTGATGGTGGGAGAGGACCCACTCAAATGTATGCGTGCATACATACTCACACTAAGACTACAAAACAGGAACTCATGCTAATGCAGGACCTTGCATGTGTTGCCTTTTCAATGCTGTCTTCTTACCCGAACCTTTGCTTCATTCATCTTTTCATTGTTTACGAAAGTCTGATGTTAATGCTGAACTCAAGGGTTGGGGAAACAACCCACTAAGATGTGAGATGTTCGCAGGGAAATAAAAACGAGGTCAATATTGCCCAGCTAACACAGGTTATATTGATACACATTTCCTTAACAATGAGAGTTATAGGAGAGAAAGTACCCTGTGTTTGTGTAAACTCCCAGCCATAAAAATGGGTTTGAATGTGTGAAATGTGGAGGATGGCAAGGCGCAGACGTGTCACATACGGATGTGTCTGTGGTCTCCTTCCATTGGAGCGGTGGGGGAGTTGTGCAGGAAGACAAAGGTAGTCTGTCAGTCTACCAGTCAGCCAGGTAGAGCTCGCGACCATCTTTTCTCCGTGGGCGCCACCCTCCTCCCTCTGCACCCCCCCACCCTACGCTCCGTCCCCGGGAGAGGTGACTGAGACGCCGAGGGGGTCTGACCCCATCGCCCTGAGCTCTCAGGTGCTACTATCAGGGACGAGGTAATTGTGTCGGGCCTCTTGAACACCCTCGCCAATGAAAAAAGGGAAATTGCTGCTGCTGTGCTGACATGAGGGGTTGTCAGGGGCATCGCCATGCAGGCGGGCGGGCGGGCGGACGGACGGACAGACGGCATCGGGCCGAGAAACGATGGGAAACCCACACGGAGAGCTAGATCCCTTCCGTGTGAAAGGAGAAGGGGTCGGCATGTCAGGGGTGTGATGGGAATAGAACACTTAGTCTCCCCATCCTTGTTGAGGGGCTTGAAAGACCCCAAAGCACTTTGCACACGTAACAGACACGCCAGCACGACCCATGGAAAGTCTCCATCTAGTATCAGTGATTCAGTCCACCACGGACCTCTACCACCCAGTGTTGGAGATTGTGCCGCTGCAAATAGCAGGTCCCTGGTCAGTTATCTATGTAATGGCCAGAGTCGATGTGTCAGTGTGTGGTTGTGTGTGAGGGAGAAGGGAGAGAAAGATTAGCTCAGGTCTGCTAAGGCCTGCTCTGGTTGGATGTTAGTTATCTATGTAATGGCCAGAGTCGATGTGTCTGTGTGGTTGTGTGTGAGGGAGACAGAGATTAGCTCAGGTCTGGTTGGATATAGAACAGGTCGGTGAGGAAGAGTGGAAGGTCTTTGATGAAGGTGATGCTAGAGAACAGCATGACAGTGGAGCTGTACAAAGTAGATTAGATTTGATCGGCCGATATGGGTCTATCGCAGCAGTATTGGTTTCGGCGTATGCTTTCAGATATTTTATAAACAACAAAACAGGCAACATAGACATTAAAGTTATTATTGTGATTGCATGTCTTTGTCACAAGTGTTTGATAACCACGTTTGAGGGATCATTGCAAAACAAATGTGTTTATGTACATATTCTGTGAAGAATATCAGTCGATGTATGAATATTGAAATTTTTTTGCTCCCTAATATCTTTATCATCATCGGCCCCAAAAATCCAGTATCAGCTCTAATACAAAGTCAACTGGAGCTATTACTCTCACAGCCACTATGAAATATTCATTGTTAGCCTTCTGTTGTTTGCAACAAAGGGAGATAGCGAGAGAGAGGGAGAGAGAGAGAGAGAGAGAGACAGAGAGAGGCCTTATTGTCAATCCAAGGGGTCGGACTGTCTATCAAGGCAGGGTTGAGCCCGTCTATTCGTGGCACAGAAAATGTGAGGAGCTATAACTGAGCCAAAAAATATAAACTTAAAGAACTCACTCTGCTCTTCCCACAGTTGTGTGTGTGTGTGTGTGTGTGTGTGTGTGTGTGTGTGTGTGTGTGTGTGTGTGTGTGTGTGCGTGTGTGTGTGTGTGTGTGTGTGTGTGTGTGTGTGTGTGTGTGTGTGTGTGTGTGTGCGCGCGCTTCTGATGCTGGTTATCTGTGTGAGTCGGTTGTGTGAGTGAGGGGTGGATGGGCGGGGTGCGTCGGTGCATTAGCGTTTGCATGTGTAAATGAAAAATCCCTTCTCTCCCAGATGTGCCCGTGCTTATCCCGGTGGTCCAGAGTGACCCTGCTCAGTGTTAGAGGGCGTGGACTAGAAAGCAGCGGTGGACAGACGGCACCAGAGGACGGGGCAGCTTCGCCACACGGCCTCCCGCTTGACTCCGAAAAAAGGAAGTCAACACGACACCAGCCCTGTTTTATTTTTTTTTACCTTTTGTCCCTGTTCTGTGAGAGAAAGAAGAACGTCAAACTAAAACTCTGAACACTCTCTACTAGCTACTTGTTGTTCCCCAGGCCAATGTCACTGCACTCTGGCTGGCAAACCGTTAGCTACCGAAGCTCTCTTCCGTTGTGACTTTTTGTCTTTGTTCCCCGATCTTTCTCTTGCCCTCTGTTTCATACAAATTTCTCGTCTCTCTTGGCAGTGGTGAGGGCCGGTGTGTGGCAAGGGGAAGATGGTCAGCCTCTTAGCTCACGCGCAGTGACAGTGCGACAAAGGTGCGAGCGAATTTGGCAAGCGGGGTCAGCTCTGGGCACAGGAAGGGCCTCTGTTTAGCCCCCTTAAGCACTCACTCCATTCAGGGGACGGAGATAGGGTTGCGGGCGTCCGGGACAGGAGTCTGTCTCTATGTTGATCCTACACTCTGCTGCTTTACTCTGCTCTCTGATACCGGGGCTTGGCTCCCTGCATTGTTGCAGCATCACATTTAGCTGCTGTGCCCAGAACCACAGGTCATCCTGTCTGCAACCTCTTAAGATGCCTAGGCGGAGGGGGAAATGTTGTGCTTTTGAGTTATTTTCACAGACAGTGAATGCATTGGTGACTGGATTTAACGATAACTTAATCGTCCCCTCACTTTGCTGTTTCCCTCTCTCTGTCTCTCTCTCTCTCTCTCTCCCTTTCTCTCCCTCCCTCCCCCCCCCCCTCTATCTCTCTAGCCATGTTCAACCTCATTCCAGTGGGGCTTCGAGTGGTGGCCATCCAGGGGGTGCAGACCAAGCTTTACTTGGCCATGAACAGCGAGGGCTTCCTCTACACATCGGTAAGTCTCTCACACGCTCGTCTGTCAGTAGCTGTGTTTTTGGTCTTTGTCCACCCCTTCCGTGGCTGCTCAGAGACAACAGCCTAAGGCTATGGCACAAGACCAGGTTACTATGGTGACTTGAGCTGCTGGGAGAAGGAGCGGTAAGTGGGCTGAGCGAAGCCATGTTGCTCTCTGCCATGGAGAGCATCAGGGCTGTAGGTGTGGATATGGACACAAGTGCAGAGATGATTTCTACATACCTTTTAAGGTGAGTAACGATACATGAACAAGAAATAGAGACAGACTTTCAGGTAAATGAATGCAATTATCACTAGTTTACTAGTGTAATTACACCATATGCCGACACAGGTAAGACGATGACGGACAAAATGGCGAACAAAGGCTGGGGCTTAAATACGCACCAAAAGAACAAACACAGGTGCAAAAAATAACACTGATTAGGAGCGCTGGGTGAAACTCCCTTACGTGCCCTGCTGGGTGGATCCCAGTGTTCCATCCTTATCGTCATGACAGGGAGGGAGTGAGAGGGTATAGGAGTGAGAAACAAAGAGAGCTTACAAAAAAGGGCGATATGGAGATGTAAAGTAAACAAAAATCAAGTAAGAGAGTGGGAAGGAGTCCATTAAAGGGAATATTATTAAAGAGAGGTGGGAAAAACAAACCCGCACATATATCGGCTTTGAAATTAGTACACTTCACAATGTGGTGCAGTCGCCCTCTTTCCATTCTGCTCGGTTACAATATGATACCAACGGCTTCTCATCGTCTGGCTCAGTAAATCCCTCAGACGGTTTCCCCACTCTCAGACAGATCATCAATTTAGGCCTAGCTGGATAACAGGGCCATGGCTTTCAGATTAATTTCCCTGTCAATAAAAAGTTGAAGGCTTTCTAAATTGGCATATGCGTTCATGGCAGCTGGCTTTTTGTTTTTTGTATGAAATGTGCAAATTTATTAATTATTCACTTCCATTTCGCCCGCCTTACAAATGTCAACGTTGCACTGTGTGACTCAATAGAATGACAGGCTGGAGGCACATTAACAAACACAAACACACACACACACACACACCGTGTTGACCGTCGGCCCTCATAGTCAGATTAGCAAAGGTTAAGCTGTGTGGCAAAGGTCTCTCTGACCAAGGCCATCCGGACTGATGTGAACCCCCAGGTCACAGACAGACGTCACGGACGCTTAGAGCTCTGCCCCAGACTCTTGATCTGATCTCCGCTCAGCGTCGGGAGACACCGCCCGAGCCTTGCCGTCTAGAACACGGTGCGAGTGTTCGGGGCGCGTTTTCTCCCGACTTCGTTTAAACCTCAGCCTGATCCTTCAGACTTTGCTTTGGTTCTTGTCGACCCGCGGCACCGACTTTGGAGTCTCGTTATCCAGTGAGCAGTGCTCCTCACACACGATGGCCGCTGCGTGATTTGGATTGCCGTCCCCGCTCACCAGCTAAACCTTTGCCGTGCTGCGTTCATGATTGAGGCGAGAGGTGTAGTTACCGTCACCACGGCGGCAGTCAGAGACTGTACATACACTGTAATTATATCCCAGTGTGCCTGACACATCACAGGTAGGAAAACATGTCTGCTGGGGTCTCGCCCCCGAGGGGAACGTAATATAAATACACGGGGAAGAAAGACTGATCCACTCCCACCTTCTGTCTCTCTCTCTCTCTCGCTCTCGCTCTCTCTCTGACACACACACACACACTCACACATTAACACACCTTAGTTAACAGCACTTCCCACCAGCCCTCAGTTCCCTCTGAGTGGTTTTAATGATTCGAGCGGCGCCGTCCGTAATTAAAACGTAGGCACCGAGGCGCGGCCGTGATTTCATAAAGACGGATCCTCCGTGCGACTGTGCGTCTCTGCAGGCGTAGCCTACGACTGGAGGCTGGAGGGGCCGTGAGCTAGTCTACCCCCCCCCCCCCCTCCACCCCCGCCTTACTCTACGCCGCTCGAGATAAGCAAGAGGCAGAGCTCTGGGAAACACTATCTTTACCCGCTCTTGCATTTACATCTCACACCTGTGTGCCGGTGAATCACAGTGTAAAAGAGTGTCTTGGGGTCTTTTGCCTGGCCGCGTATAGTAGATGAAATGCAGGAAGCAGGGGGTGTTTAGAGTGCGTTTGAGAATCCCCCCCTCCCCCATGCTAATTGATTCAGTCCTTGGAGGAGGGGGGGGGGTAGACTAGCCCCTCCAGCCTCCAGTCGTAGGCTACGCCTGCAGAGACGCACAGTCGCTCGGGGGATCCATCTTTATGAAATCACGGCCGCGGCTCGGTGCCTACATTTTAATTACGGACGGTGCCTGGGGGGGGGTCTCTCGCACGCTCATTTACACATGAAAGCAGAATTAAACAACTCCGCATCAAGAGGTGTGTTTAATTTGCCCCGTGTTTAGTTTGCTCCTCTCCATTCCTGGTGAGGATGTTTGGGAGGGAGGATGGCGTTCATACAGTGTGTGTGTGCATGTTGACCTCAGATCTAGCGCCTTAGGAGAGTTTGCATAGCATCGCTTCCCGCGTGCTCTTCACCACGAGTGTTTTCCTACTTGAATCCATCACGTCGGAAGCCCTCCTCCTAGTCTGGTAAACAAGGGGAGGGCGGGGGTTGATGGGTGGCTGAGCTGCGCTCCAGGATGGACTGTGGCGTGTCTTGCCAGGCGGTCTGACCAGACCTGTGTGACGGAGGCGGCTGCTGCTGCTGCTGCCTTTGGGACGCGCTGCCTTGGAGCCCCGGGCATTGCTGCTGTCGGCCAATGGCTGAGCAGCATTGCAGGGAGATCCCCAATCAATGATAGAGACGCAGCGGGTGACGCAGGGAACGCTGGTGCCCTGGACTCCCTGCCTCCCATCCCCTTTGAGTGTGTGTGTGTGTGTGTGTGTGTGTGTGTGTGTGTGTGTTGGTAGAATGTTACCATGTGTTAAAGGAGCAGCACACAATACATGCTGAATTGCACATGTTTTTTATATCGTCCTCATATTGTTCCTTATACTCTGATCTCTTGGACCTTTCCCATGTGATATAGTTTTTTTCTGGTGTGTTTTGTTTTTCTTTGGTTTGGCAACAACATTACACTCTGGTGCATGAATTAGCTAGTGTGTGGACTGCATGTTCTGCACATGACAGCGAGAGCGAGAGAGAGAGAGAGAGAGAGAGAATGGGAGAGAGATGAGAGGAAGACAAAAAGTACATGTGTGGGTGAGGCAGAATGCACCAGTGAAAATGTATTCATCCATCAGTGTCACAGTGTGTGGGAGCAAGTGAATCAATTAAAATTGCATTTCCCTCCATCCTCTCTTCTCTCCGGCCCCTTTCTACTTCTGCCATTTTGATCTCCAATTTGAGCAGTGGTGGTGAGGCTAGGAAAGGATTGTATACACTGCAAATACAGCTGCTTTAAAACAACTAGCTACAAGAGAGAGGACCATTTCAAGTTACTTACTTAAGAGTACTCGAACATTAAGTTAGACAATTAACTAGTAGAATCATTTTACGTCTTTACACTGCAGTTCGTGCCGTTCTTTTCAGACATGCCAGAGAGCACACGGTCTACATGGTGTCACATAGCGGTTTAACATATCACATTTGATTTCTTATCCCACTAAAGAATGATTCTATTTTAAAGTTATACAGAGTGTACACGATAAAGTGATAGCAGTCTTACTGTAGTCAACAGTGAGACAGGGAGAGGGCTTTGAACGCTTTGCTGCTCGTGTCTATTTGCGTGTCCGTCCCTCGTGAGACAGAGCTGGCTCGCGTAGCCGTCGCCCTCACCTCTCCATCTACACAGTAAGAACAGTGTTTTCATTCTACCTCCCCAAACACCCTGAGCATTGTGGAGTCTCTCTCCAGTAATCCGTGTCATTAGGCAGCCTGTGTGTTGGACCACGCCAGCGAGTGTGTGTGTGTGTGTGTGTGTGTGTGTGTGTGTGTGTTTGTCTTTTGCTTTAAGCCAGTTTTTTCTTTTTCTTTTTTTTTTGTTCTCGACCAGCTTATAGTCCACCATTCTCTTCCAAAACAAATGAACAGTGTGCATGTGTTTTATGTTAACTGGGTTAAGAGAGAGAGGGATTCTTTGTAATCCAGGGCCTCTGTTGTGTTCAGAGCGGGGAGCATTGAAAAGCAGGCTTTAGTGAGATTTGCTGCCGAACAGACACAGCGATGCCATTAGCTTAGCGACTTTTAAAGGCATTGAAGGGGCTGTAAAAACCGTAGCGCAGTGCGCCGTCCTGAGTTGCTCAGCGTAATTGGTGTCCTTTCGGCCAGGCCTGGCTGGCTGTGTCTACACGGGACATTGGTTTTGCCCGCTCACACGGAGAACACAGCCAATGCATGTTCAGAGCGGATCAGATCCTTTCATGAGGCCGTTTCTCCTTTCACCTCGCCAATCGTAAAGAAAAAACATGAATTAGTCCACTAAAGCTATCCCAACGACTGCATAAATGGAAACTGATTGTGTGTCCCTGGCGTCGATAAACATGCTAGTCTAATCGTGCTGAAGTTGCCGTTTTATTTGTGTTTTTTTCACTTGGTAGTGTTTCTGTGTACGGTATGTGCGTGTTTGCAGAGGAAACCTCTTGCAATATGTCACACTCAGTGCTTGCGTTAGCCCTTTAAAAGCCTCACTCTCTGTAACTATCGGGTGATAAAACAAAATAGGCGTTTTGATTCTAACCTGAGCAGGGCTTCCCTCTGTGTTGTAAATCACAATGAAACCACCTATTCCCGCTAGGGGAAAAACACTTTCCCTAGAAAGTGTGTGTGCGTGCGTGCGTGCGTGCGTGCATGCGTGTAAAGTATAGTGAAAGTAGAATCCAGAGGGTGCGAGAAAAGGGATCAGCCGTGATAGGCTAAGGTCAAACCAGACCGAAATAGTGTCTGCATCAGCAAAGGCTGAGCTACACAGAAATGCATGAGACTCTAAAGACACAAAGGGTCGATTAAAGATAATGGGTTGACAGGAAAAAGTAGAGAGATTCATTTCCCCCTTCCCCTTGTCATAAGCCCTCGAGTAATCCTTCAGTGTCATCCTTCACTCTGCCATATCTCCTAATAACCTGCAAGAAAAAAAGGAGGACAAAACAATGGCAAAATCCCTAACAATATACATTTCTGGATTCATCCAGTTACAATGCGGCTCTTTTGTGTCCTTTTGTCCTACCCCTTAGCTCATACACGCATCCGCACTCCCCAGGGCTCAGGCAGGGGATGCCCAGTGGGGGAGGGCGGGACAGGAAAGATAGGGCTAGACAAAGGCAGGGATTCCCCCATGCAATCCCAATACAAGATGTTGTTGGCGAAATGCGTCACAGCGCTCCCGGCAACGTGACTGCAGTGCACAAGCCCTGATCGCTACGAAGATAGGAGGGGCTGATAGCCACGAAGACAGGAGGGGCTGAGAGAGAGAGAGACGCAGCATGCCGTGTGCGTGTGTATGTGTGTGCGTTCGTGCGCGGGTGTTCGTGTATGTTTGCATGTCTGCGTGTTTGGGTGTGTGAATCTCCCAAAAACATCCAAACGTTCCTAAGCAGGGTGTATGTTAGTGGTGTAAATGTAGTTTCCCTGTGTACTCACAGCTACACAGTAACGATGGCTGCTATCAGTGAAAGCACGCCGCCCTGCTCCGAGAAAGCGAAGGCTCCCAGCTGTGCAGCATTTGTACGGGGGCTCGCCATCGCGCCGTGCCCTGCAATGGCATCATTTAAAGCCCATTTACACAGACTCCTCGTACGTAGACACACAAAGCGTCTGGGCGAGGGAGTAGGGGGGTGAAGGTAGGTTGAGTGGGCGAGTGTGCAGGCATACCTTGGATCATTTTCATGCAGATAGCTTTTCCACCTCTCTTTTCTACTTTGATGAAATGAGTTTCTCTTGTTCCTCCTAGCGCTGGAGAATCGTGATTCAAGGTTTTTTTATTCATTTTTTTCTGGCGGATTGGTTTCACTGAGCAAATACCTATTGACTTAGGATGGCATTGCTGGAGCGCAGTCAAGTGGATCCGGATGCGTCTGCCGACGGCCCTGTTATAATCGCACCGGGCGTTTCCCCGCCATTTTGGCTCCCGAACAGTGTCGACCCGCGAGTGTCGATCGCCCATAGACCCACTCCGGGGCAACAGTGCTGGCTGGCAACCTACGTGAGCCTGTGTCTGTATGATGTGCACGCAATCTTAAGCCCCCCCCCCCCCCCATGGGTGACTGCATTGAGCCCAATCCACATAAGCTCATTACTGAAGGTAGAACAGGGCTGAGGCTGAAAAGCCGACCAGCACGTCATGTTTCCAGTGGGCTGCGGGAGAACAACTTGGCCCCTAGGATTTATGTCGCCCAGCCATTCTGGGTGCCCTCCTGCTCGCCTTGGCGCCTCCAAAGACAGAGAGGAGACACATTGAGAGGGAGAGGGAGTAAGGGGTGAGAGAGGGAGATAAGGTGCAGGGTGAGAAAATGAGGTAAGTGCCATCTGAAAGTGACAGATGCCCTGTCTGGTCCCAGGTGGCAGACAAGTCACTCCAGAGACAATGTGCAACCCCAAAGGGCAAGGACTGCACTATACGTAAGACGTGCATAAGAAGAACTGTGCAAACGACTGGTCTACAAGATATTGCCATTGAGTGTCAAACGTAGGGATTGGACCCTAGTGGGAACCAAATGGTCTGCCCTGGCACCAAAGGGCTCTGGTTGATGTTGCGTGTGATGTGAGGGTTAAAGGCTCTGCTTGTTTACCACCTCCGCTGCGTGAGTCGGCGGCCTGGTTCAGTGTTTGGGGACGACGTCAGCGTGGCTCAGGAGCAGATGAGAGTCATATCTCCCTGCTGCAGCCTCACTTACTGCCTCCCCTGCATGTCCCTGTTGATGTCATTATCGTAATTGCAATTAATTACCTCTAAGCAGATACGACTTTGCGTTTCATCCAATCCTCTGAGTGAGCATTTGCATTCGGTGAGAGGGTGCAATGGATTTAACCGAATCGGACCTTGACCACCTGCGTTCATTGGGTGGTACGAGGCCACACAGTGGAAGATAATCACAATACCTTTTACACTAAGTAAAATATTTATTGTAAAAAAAAAAATAAACGAGAACATATAAAGAAAATATGTTTAACACATACCTTGTTATACAATATACAGCCGTAAAAACACAAAGCAACGTGATAACGGCTCTTTAGGCACAGCGAAAGAGCATCAAGGGCGAGTCCCGTACAAAGTGTGAAAGTGTTTAACTTAATGGAAGAAGGCAGTTGACACGGAGAGGGAGCGTTGCAGACGCTGCAAGGGGCTGGAATGCCTTAAGGCTGCCGAGGGATGCAATGGAGATAAAAGAGAGAACTGAATGTAGGCATGTAGTCCGACAAGACATCGATTGCTTTGGTCTGTCCATGGAGCTGGCCCCTGATGACCAGGTAAAGCCTGGGTTGGACCATAGGAAAGGTTCAGAGAAGCAATTCAGAGCAGCAGACGACTGATGCCAAACTCAGTGTATTACCATGCATTGCAATAAACTGTTAAAACACATTGTAAGTTGGCCTGACTGAGATCCAGTCGAGCGTCTGCAGATGATTATACCGCAGTGACCTGGTTGAAAATGCTCCAGGTTATTTCTCGAATCCTGCTGCTGGCCATGAACAACGTAACCCATCTTGTGGTCTGCGTAGAACACTGAGAAACCCTCTACATATATTAACACAAGGTTCCCATTGTATGTTTGCATGTTCTCGGTTCCTGGCAGACTGCTCACAGTGGCTCGGGACGACACTCAAGACTAGACTAGTTTAGCAGTGACTTCTGGCCCCTAGCCCCCCCCCCCCCCCCCACACACACACACACACACACACACACACACCCTGGAGGCCTCCTCGGTGTTCAGACCCACGTGGTGTCGGTGCCCTATGAGGTGCAGGCTGTGCTCTGAACATGAGCTGAGCTGGCAGGACGAACCCCTAGCGAGGCGCCATGTCCCAGGCTTCCTGTGTGACGTCACTCGCAGTGTTCCCGCCGCTGCCCCCCCCCCCCCCCCCCCCCCCTCGGCTGACATCTTCTACGCAAAGGGTGCAAGGAGAGGTGATAACGACGAGGGGGGGGCAGATTTATACCACAACCCGCCACCATGCCTCCTTCTCACCGTGTCCCGTCCTTAGACTCATAAATGTCGTGTGTTCCGACAGGTTGCCCGTTCCAGACGGTGCAAACGAGGAAAAGCAACAAGTCACTCAATCAGGCAGAGTGCCCGCCCGACGCGTCTCCGGAGCGCTGTCGCATCGTCAGGCTGTGAGGATGTAACGGAGGAGCGCAACACCGACGCACCGTTTATTGGATTCCGCCGCGCCTCTTTGAACCCGGCGATCCATCATTCACTTTTCCACCTGGCACAAGCCTCTTTCACTTGCCGCCCCTTTGCCCCGCGACGTGACAGATCGTAACCGGGACTACCCCCCCAGTCTGGAACGCGCGGCATTCCTGCGGACCCCGCTGCCTCGTCTCCAGTTTAGACAGACTGTTCCATCTGAGTCGCCCGTTAGAACCTCAGCCGGCGTTGGCATATGTAGGAGTGTGAGTGACCATGTGTTCATGTGTCTCTTTACCGCGTGCATTGATCCTTGTTTGCAGGAAAGCAACGTGAGTCAGAGAGTTAGTTGGAAAGCAATTAGCGGGGACGAGAGAGAGAGCGGTAGAAACCGACGCCGTGCGAGAAAGTCACTGAGCAAACAGCGACCGTTTCCTGGGCAGAGAACGCCTGCTCTCCCCGCGCACCCCCTCCCTCCCTCCCTCCCACCTCCTCCTCGCCAACCAATTTAGATTCCACAGAGCCAGCATAGCAACGCCACAAACTGAGACAGAATAAAAAGAGCAAAGTGGATGCTTGATATTTACAGTGCGTGTGCACACCTGGACGTCGGACACGAACGCGTGAACGTCGCCAACCCCGTCTTGCATCACATGGCAAGTACAGAAAGTGGCAAGTCTGGGTTTCAGTGGGGACCGCATCCTACCGAGATGGAGGCATGTGTGCCGAGAGAGAGAGAGCGAGAGAGAGAGAGAGCGAGAGAGAGAGAGAGTGAGAGAGAGATCCGGCAGGACTTGGAGGAACACAGCGAGCTGGGGGGTGGGCGGTGGGTGGAGAGACAAAGAACCTGTGTTCCGACCGCTATCTTTAAAGAGTCCCCGAGGCGCCGAGCCAACCCGTCCCTGTGCTCCGTGCGGCGGCCAATTCATTAGTGGATGAGAGACAAGAGAGTCCAGACATTATATAACAATTGCAACTCTCCTCTCTCACGCACACACACACACACACACACACACACACACACACACACACACACACACACACACACACACACACACACACACAGACACATAAAATATCCGCTGGTCGATGCCAACCACTAGGAGCACCTGCATCTCTGTGTTTACAGTGGTGGAGTGAAAGGGCGGAGGCAGCCGCTCCACGGCAATGATGACTTACGATCGGAAATAAAAACTCAAATAGATGGCAAGGCACCTCCGCCAAAACAGTCTCATTAATGGCTCTATGCATAATGTAAACGCTTGAGTAAAAGAGAATGAATGCCATCTTATATTTTATTGAAGCACCTCTGTGTCTATGCCATGATGTGTTGAATTATTCACAACGATGAGCCTAATAGCGTTTGACATTGCCGGGTGAATGGGTGGAAGTCTTAAAAACAGACTCTGGCATCGAATCCCTCTGCCTCTCCTTCGGGCCTTTTAGTGCCGTCCATGTGCTCTGAGTGTGTGGAGCCACCGAGTCATAAAGGGCCCCTTTTTAAAGTGCTCTCCTTAAATGAAATAACAAAGGAGGACGATTTATCGGAAGACCTTTCTGATTAGTGTGTCTCTTCTCTTACATTTCTCTCTCTCTCCCTCTGTCTCTCTCTCTCTCTCTCTCTCTCTCTCTCTCTGCCACTTTGTCCTTCTCTCTCGCTCGTTCTCCTTCTCCCTCTGTCCCTTTCCCTCTCTAAGGAGCACTTCACGCCAGAGTGCAAGTTTAAGGAGTCGGTGTTTGAGAACTACTACGTGACGTACTCCTCCATGATCTACCGGCAGCAGCAGTCGGGCAGGGGCTGGTACCTGGGCCTGAACAAAGAGGGGGAAATCATGAAGGGCAACCACGTGAAGAAGAACAAGCCAGCGGCCCACTTCCTCCCCAAGCCTTTGAAAGGTGAGTCGGTCCCGACCCCGCGTCGTCGCCTCTCGTGTTCCCACTTCCGAGGTGAACCGTGCGCACGCTCCGAGCGCCTCGGGGCCAAACGGTTGGCCTGCAGACACAGCTCGGACCGCCCGAAGCTTCTGGAACATGCCGCGCCGTGCGTCTGATGAGACGCCGTGCCTTTGGCAGCCACGGGCCTGCCTCCGTGGGAGGCGGCCTAGAAAAGACACCGGGTTTCTCTTTGATTAAATGTCCCCCGCTTCCGTTCGCTGCTTGCTTGCTTGCTTGCTTGCTTTCTCCCGTACGAGGCTGGTGGCAGAAAGACCCGCGGGGGGAAACGGCTGCAAGGCGCTCCCTGAGGCTTGGTCCTTCTCCAGGGACTTAAGCTATGGAACGCTTACGGTAGCACTTTATCTTAACCGGACCGTGACAGTACCAAGCAACACAGGCTGTGGTCTCAGGGCTGTAGGAGCCGTTAGGTGTCGTTCGGCTTGACTGTAGTTCGGTGAGGGCTAGTGTCTACAAAATACAGTGGGCGTCCCGCCAGTTGAAGGCGTTAGGCGTAGGCAGTGTGGTTTTTGGAGTAGAGTAGCGGAGAGGAGGAAGGACAGAAAGCACAAATGGCTCTGCTTGTGGCGTTAAAAAGACTAGCGGTCCTTTCATCTAAATGGAGAAACAAGAAAAACACGTACCTGTCAAAACAGAGAGGAAGGAGCTGGGGAAAGTGTCTCTATTCAGGGATTTGAAGGCAGCGCTTTCACCAAGAAGTCCATGTCAGAGACGAGAGAGAAAAGACGGCTAGCGACGCCAAGTACTCAGCCGATGATCAGTTGCTCCGTTTTTTTCGGGGTTTTTTTTATTGGGAGCTGTCGAGTTTTGACTCCTTTCGTGCTTCCTGTACATGTCTCTCTTAGTTAGACAGAGAAGAGTTCATTCCAGTGCAGCGATGCTAAGAACACGAGCAAAAAAACTCACTGGAGTCGAAAGGCTTAAACAGTCAGCAAGGGAATGGTCCATATATATATATATATATATATTTTTTTTTTTTTAACAAGGTCAGAAAAGGAGCATGGCTTTCCAGTCCTCTCTGACACTGCTCTCATTGTCCTCACATCAGATCAGATGAGAGTGATGTCATTTCCCTCTTCAACTTCACTTCAATTTCTCTGGCCAACCAGTAAGCCTAAGCAACACTTCAGAATAATAGCACAGAATGATTGCATGGGATTAAGAGGAGGAAGGAGAGGTTCTGTAGGGAGGCTGTAAAGAAAAACGCAGGCTGGAGGACAATATGTAGCTATGGAAGTTATGAATTCAGTGGCAGTCTTTGGGTTTTTTTGAAAGTAGGGATGCTATGCAGGCAATTCAAAAACCAAAGATGACGGATTGAATTGACTATAGGAGCTTACTGCCATGCATCAACAAATGGAAAGTTTTGTATTCTCTTGCTCACACAACATGGCTTTTTGATGAACTCCCTCCTCAGAATGCCCGAGTCAGTGTTTGTAGTACCTTGGAGGAGACGTGAACGCAATAAAAATCTGGAAAGAAGACAGAGAGGAAGAGTAGAGAAAGGAGACGACCATTTGTTCCAGCGGCTTATAAAAATTCCGCGGCAGCGCTACCAAGGACCAATTAAGGGGCTGCGTCTGCTTTGCAACTCCCGTCTCACCGCCCAGTTCCAGTCCACGAGCTTCAGCCCGCAGCTTCTTATGCTCCTTTCCCCTCTATCTCTCTCTCTCTCTCTCTCTCTCTCTCTCTCTCTCTCTCTCTCTCTCTCTCTCTCTCTCTCTCACACTCCAGCATCCCCCCCCCTCCAATCAGGTGGCGAAGTGTGTTGAGTTCAAAATATGTCAATCAAATGCAATCAGGCAAACATTCTTACAGCAAGACGAAGAAAGAAAGAAAAAAAAAAAAAAACCTCCAGCCGGAGCGCACCGGGGACCAACCGCCCTCATTGCTGGCTCGCGCTAGTGCACTGCTGTGTGTCAATCAGGTCAGAGAGATCACGACGCGGAGCGTGACGGAGACGGGAGGTCGATGGAGGAAGGGCTGATTGCTAGAGAGCGAGGGAATGAGATATGGATGGATGGGCCCCAGTCTTGAGTTTAGACCCTGACCTCAAGTCCGCGGCCCGCCGGTTGTGGTTGCATTAACAGCCCGGTTCATAAGGCAGCTATCGATTCCCCCCACAGCTTCCCACTGTAGTCCTGCCTCCACCTGTCTACTCTAACAAGTGTGTGTGTGTGTGTGTGTGTGAAACGCTTTTGTGTAGCGCTGCCATCTGCAAAAAGCCACAAGGCCAAGGGAAGTGTCTTTGTAGCATTTGGGGCATGCTGCCTCAGCCCTTTGCCCCTGTAGAACCCACATCAAAAAGCCCTTGTGGCCCCTGGATGTTGACTTGGGGACTGAAACCGGACACGGCCGACCTTTTCCATACCCACTTTTTCCTAGGAAAAGTGCCTGAGATGCTAAGTGGGGTCCTGGATGCGAGGGAGCCCCGGAGGCCTCTGAATTACTAATGCCAAGCTGGGGCTACAATTACACTTCCTATACTGCCACTAAGCTCCAGCTGCTTTTAACCCCTATGCTCCCTCTCTGTTCCGCAGTTGTCAGGGTGCATTGTCACTCTGAGGTATTCTGTGGTTGTCGATCACACTGCATGGTTTCAGAAAAATCTGTAGGAGCAGAACAGGATCTCAACTGTCCTCTCTGAATTGTTTTATTGCAGTATTACATTCTTGTATTCATTCTCCTGTGTCGTGCGACGGTCTATTCTGGTTGCCGCCCGTTGGGTGTCTGATGTGACTCTGGTCCCGTGTGTCTGCCCGTGTTTCCACAGTGGCCATGTACAGAGAGCCGTCCCTCCACGACCTGACCGAGTTCTCCCGCTCCGGCAGCGGCACCCCCACCAAGAGCCGGAGCGCCTCGGCCGTGCTCAACGGCGGCAAAGCCGTGAGCCAGAACGAGTCGACGTAGCCGGGGCGCCGCGCCCAGGGCCCAGGCGGAACCGTGACACCTTACCTCCAGAAGAGCGCAACTCGAGCCAGACTTCTTCTCTCCAAAACCCCGTTCGGCTGTTCAGGACTAACGGCTACCGACAGCCAAACCCCCCCCCAATACAACACCCACCACCACCACCAACGTTCGATTAGGCTCCATCCGGTCAATCCTTTTCTTTTTCTTTTGTCACCGCAACATTTGTAGTTGAAATCCATGGCGTTAGAACCACTCTGGGACAATTAGACAAAAAGAAAAAAGCGCTGGACATGATTTGCTTTCTGTCGGTCAAACCTCTGGTGGTAACGACTGTGCACCGGCTAGCTCATAAGTTTTGTTAACGTTGTTTTTTTTTTTTCTTTTTCTACTTTCTCCGGACAATGACTTGTTCTGATAGGTCATGTAGATAGCCATCTCACAAGCATCTACCAGACAGGGACAAACACGCAGACAGGTAGACAGGCAGGCAGGCAGTCAGGGCAGCTGGTAAAAGTGGTGGCCTACAAGGCTGCAGACAGGAGATAGACAAAGGCCCGCTGTTGTCCTCTGTGAATAGGAAGCCTCAACCCCTGCATAGTGCGGCCTTGCTAGGCCTGCCGGAGCAGTGGCTATGCAGCCCAGCAGTAGCTCTCTTGTGTTGTAATGCGCACGCTCATTCTGCACTCTCTAGCATGGGAAATGAAAGCCTACGCTCTGCTGACCTGAGACGTGACGGACAGCGTGGGTCCAGCAGTGTTCTTCTTCTTCTTCTTCGTTTCTACGGGATGCCACAGCTGCACCTTGCTTTGCTAATGCACCTCGATTAGCTGAGAGCTGTCTATTGTTACTTTCCCCCCCCCTCGTGCTCCTTCGCCTCCCCCTCCCTCAGCATTTCTGTTTTAATTTTTTTTGTTGCTGTGCCCACATCCAAGTGGGTCCCAGCACACCAAAGACTGCACCGAAAGAGTGTCCCTTTAAACAGTTCTAAACCGAGCCAGTATCGAGGCGCAGCCCCAAGTGTTCAATTGCTTTTTTTTGTTATGCTATATTCTTGATGACAGGATAAAAAAAAAAAATAAAGATTTTTGAATAGAATAGAGGGAATACATTAGCTGGATAAAGGAGAGTACGGGAAAGCCTGTGAGAGTCGGGAGTGCTCTGTGTTCCAGAAAGTGCACCGTGGCTGCCGCGCCCTCAGAGAGAAGTAGAAGACGACTGATCAACGCCCCCCCCCCCCCCGATCCCCCCCCATCCCCTTCTGTTCCTACCGTGTCACATTGTCTCCGTCTATTTATTCCTGTCGTCTGTTTTCCTCACCCCCTTCCTGCTTGTGTCATGCCTTGCCCCCCCCCCCTCACCGCGCCCCTTTTTGTCGACATATATCACCCCGTTGTGTTCGCCATAGCGATATGGTGTGGAAGCCCTCGCAGGGCTCCTGTTTCGTGTTTCAGTAACTTATCGTGGTGACAATTTTTCTATATCTAAAAAAAAAAGGAAATAAAAACGTTATAAATACTGTGGACTTTTAGGTGGCTTAACATTTTATAGCATATGTCATATTTGTAAAAGTGAAGAAAGAGAGAGAAAAAAAAGATGAGAGAAAATGAAAATACAAAAAAAAACATGTATTAACATCTTCCCTTACTTGCACAGGGCATGTACAAGCACTGTTGTGTGCAAACATAGCCTTTTTGGGGTTCTAAGTACTCTTTCCTGTAAGCTACTTCAATTATTTGGGAGGCCTTCTTTTTGGTTTCATTTCCTTTGGGTTTTTTAGGTGAACCTATCTGTTGCATGGGAGAGCGCAGGGATTCCTGGTATAGAGCTGCATGATGTAGGCTATGTGTATTAACCCATGTTGGATCATGTGTTCCAAACTCCCAGGATGAAACTGATTAAACAACATGTACGGGCAGACCACACTCTGCCTGCTACCTTCCAGTTGTTTATTATTTGTTGTATACACAAAATGCACTAAATAAAATGTTTATATTAAGATTTACTTTTAAAACGTGTCAACTCGTTCTTTTGCGACGTCCAAATTATTTGTCTTATCGACCTAGTCCGACCTCTGCAAGGCTTCCTTCACAACACTGTCTACATTAATACTGTAGTTGCATTAATGAATAATAAATACAGGATATGAGAAAGATGCTGCCTGTACAGTAGCTGTAGTACATTACAACTTGACAGGAATAGTAATCGTATGTACAGTGTAGCAATAAAATTCACACACAAAGAACAGCCTGCTGTTTGGCTTATATGTACTGTAGGCATTAGCTAGATTTAAGGCGGCAACTTTGACTCATAATAACGGTATATTTCAATACCCTGTGATAAACCCTGCTCCTCTAAAAAGAACTCCTCTGTCCTCCATGTCTGTGGACCGAGATGAATCATTGAGGGACATGATTACCTTTTAATTGCCTGCCGTAAAGGCCAGAGGACAGACTTATAGCTCTCGACGTCCCATTCTCTTCTCCAGCGATCGATGTCGCTGTGGCACTTGAGGGAGCTCAGCACTTGCTTCTTCAATTGACCCCCTCAGTAAAGCTGCCTTCGCCCTCAACTTCAGAGAAACTGCTGTAGGATTCTTCCATCTTTTATCCCTTTTTTTTTGTTTGTTATGTATCTTAACATCTTTTTCAGTTCCCAAGATCTGTCCCTATGGGAAGAGAGAGAGAAGGAGAGAGAGAGAGAGAGAGAGACATAAGGATAGAGAGAGGGAGAGAGGGAGAGGCCTGCTTTTCAGCCACAGCAGCGCCCGCCCTGAACGCTGACGTGACAGCCCCTGCGCTCCGTTTAATCAGGCAGCGCTGCTCTCTGAGCATGCACACGCCACACTTGATGTCATTAGCCTCTACAAAGGAAACACTTCCAGTTGATGAGCCCCGCGTCTGGCAGGGCACTCCGCCGCTTACGCAACATGCCGCCCGTGTGTGCCGCCACGGCGCCCTGTGGCGGACACACTAGTTGCTACCCCACCCCCCGCCCCCGCCCCCTCCATCAAGGACAGACGGGAGCTTGGCGGGGGGGGGGGGTAGCAACTAGTGTGTCCGCCACAGGGCGCCGTGGCGGACACCCTAGTTCTAGGGGGGGGGGGGGGGGGGGGGTTTGTTAGCTAGAGGTGTCAAAGGTGTCAACGACTAGCATACAAAAGGGGTAATCAGGGCACCTGTCCTGGCCCCTCCTGTCATGTCGGTGGATGGCTGATCAGACTAACGAGGGGCCTCTTGTCCCGTGTCGCTGGCCTGCTCTCTGTCACGAGCGCAACACGGCCGCAATGACACCCACCGAAGAAGGAGGTTTGAAGATAAAAGAAGAAGCTGAGACAGCGTGATCAGGGAATGAACGGACGTGCGTACCAGACCACGTACCAGTGACTGTAGGCGGTCTGCTTGTTGACACAGCGGGTCTGCACGGTTTATAGCCCTGTGAGCAGCCAAATTATCAGAAGTGATGGGGGACATTTTTCACTTTATTTTTTTTCCCCTTGTCATTCTCGTGACAGCGTTCCAGTTTCTCGGCGATGTACGAGTCTCAGATGCTTTGGCAACATGTTAACAATAAATCCCAGTGCGATAAAGCCGCTAGATCTCCCGGGATGCCATGCCCCTGTTACAAGACCGTTGAGCAGCGGCCTATTTCACTGTTATGTCCACCTGTCATTGAGCCATTGGAAGAAAGGTCTCCTTGTTACAAACCCCCCCTTCCCTCAAACACCATGGCCACTGCTTTAAAGACTCTCTGAATCACACCCTTCAGATTGCAGTGCCATCCAGTACCTTGAGGAAAAACATGTTGTTCTTCAGAGCCCTGACTAGAGTGGCAACCCGCGGAGATCTGGAACTGAATGTGGTGAACAGACATCCTGTAAAACCTTTTTGTACGTGAATGTGCCATCAACATTAGTTATGAAAGAATCTCATGATCAGCATGATTCATCGTGCAATAGAACGATGATTCAGAATATGCTACACTTTCTTTATGCAAGGTTTTCTGGAGATGTGGCTTAGTGGCTCGCCCGGACGACGCGAGTCTTAGAAAACGAAGTAGCCTCGCGGAGCGTTAGCTCGAGGAAAGGCCGGGCTCTCGAGGCCGATCGTCTACGTGACCGTTTGTGGAGGAGGGGAGAGATACAGGGAGACCATCTCCCATTAGGGTATGGAGTCCCGCGCCATTACAGCCCAGGGCAGCAGGGACTGGTGGACTCATAGTCCTCTGGAGTCTGATATGAGCTACTTTCATCCTTCATGTGCTTTGACACTTCCCCACTCCCTTCATTTCCTCCCTTTATGCCTCACTCGCTACACTCGCCCCCTCCATTAGCGCGGGACAGTCCAATTCATCAGGAGGGGTGATCTGGTCGGATCTGGATGTTTGGTGCAAGCGCTTTCCGGCCGGAATCACACTTTTGAATCATTTTTTATGTCTTTCCTTCATCCATACAGTGTGCCTCTCTCTCTCTCTCTATCTGTCTGGTTCAATCCTCTGTGTCTTGCTGCCTCTTTGTATCTCTCTCTATCTATCTATCTGTTCCTCTGGCCAGTCAGTATGCACGCTCAGAGCCAGGCCAGGGTAATGATTCCCTCCCCACCGGGTGCCAAGCAAAGGCCATGTGCCAATCCCGATTGTGTGTACAGAGCACAAACACACTTACACGCGTCCAGTGCAAAACACACGTAGTGAACGATCCTGCACTTGTCGGCTGTGTCCATGAATATACCTATGAAGAGGGCATACAGAGCCATTCATATAGTTCCAGCCAAAAGCAGACAGAAACCACACACACACACATACACACACACACACACACCTATGAAGAGGGCATACAGAGCCATTCATATAATTCCAGTCAAAAGCAGACAGAAACCACACACACACACACACACACACACACACACACACACACACACACACACACACAATCAAACATAGGCAAGTACCAATGCATGGCCTGGTGCAGAGCAAAGCCTCTTGTCAGCGTGTTGCCTTCTTTAGGCCGTGTTGTTCAGCAGCCAAGCCAGGAATCATCAGAGGCCGAGGACGGGGAGCAGCTGTGTACCTGTGAAGGCTCTGGCGCATCCCTCCTTCACACTGGTGGAGCGCATTGATGGACTGAGTAACTGATAAAGAAAACAGTGCCGCTCCACTCCATCGCGCTCTCTTGTGTAATATCTACCCCCATCATGCAGTGTTCTCCGGTTACATGCAAACTGCGATACCATGCATACCACGCAGGTTTTGTAGAATGATTTTTAAGGAGAACCGACAAGTTGGCCAAAGTAAAAGGGTTTTTGTTTTGTCGCTATTGAATGTTTTAGCAGCCAATAAACTCACTCCATTTGCCATTTGCTTTGGTACGTCGTCTTTTTTTCTGTGCTGCTTATTATTTCATGGGAATGGGAATATTTGTTTCTCATTTAAATCTCAGACATGGTAATTAAGATTGTCTTGCCTTAGAGAAGATTTCAAATTATATGTCTCAGCCTATGTTGTCTTACGTAAGGTTGAAACTTGCAGGACTGAATCAATTTTCTACCTGTCAGTCAAGAAGCTAGGGCATTAAATTGCTGTAATTATACAAGTACAAGTACACGTGAGTTTCTCCTTTGCAATTTCTGCAAGATGTGATGCACAGTAAGTAGGGGAGAGTGGGGGAAGGTGAGCCAGTGGATAAGTTAACCCACGCTCTGTGTCTTGGCAAATAAGCCTCAATTTTGTCATTTGACCACCAATTCAGAAAGCACTTAATTTCACTATGGCTGTGATGGCAGATAACAGTTTTTGCTGGGTGGATTTATTGTATAATGTATGTATTTATCGACTGTATGATACTACCATTTTTCTTAATTAAAGACATGCGTATGAGAAAATACAGTGTCAGTGTTAATTGCTTGTTTAAAAGCTGCGTCTTTGTAATCCCACAATAATAAACAAATAAATCACCCTTACACACTGATTAAACTACATTAAATAGTTTACAGTGGGAACTTTATAGAAGCCAATAACTGGTCTATAATTGCGCTAAACAGTCAAATCAAATTTGCCAGTGGACATGCTGCTCTAGTCCTCTATCACCCTGCCCGGCGTGGCCCATCCTGGCACTGCAATGGGACGCCTCTCATCTTTCCCTGGGCACAGAGAGCCTGGCGCCCAGCCCTTATCGTCCCTGCCAGCACCTCTGAGCAGCAAGCACCGAAGCACACCATTGATAAGAGCTCACTGCAATGGCGCCACCCCGAATGGTAATGCACTCCCCTCCCCTCCCTCCCAACCCCCTCACTACCCCTCAGGAATACAGTATACCAGAGATGGCTGTCCTTGTGGAGCCTTGTCCGTTCACACAGTGGACGACGGCGAGTGGCGCTCAGCCTGTCTTGCAACAGGAGCCCTCGCCACTTGTGTTCATCGGGGGTGTAATTGGTAAGGAAACACACTGGAACTGAGTTCCCCTTCTTTCAGGTATGGGGAAGTGTGGAGGGTAAAAGTGCTGAGAAGCCTTTTTTGGCGACGGCTCATATGAAACATCTTCTTTTTTATATCTACAATCATTTTTTAAGGTGTGTGTGTGTGTGTGTGTGTGTGTGTGTGTGTGTGTGTGTGTGTGTGAGAGAGAGAGATTGTCGACTCATTGCGAGGCAAGCGCCTGAGAATAATGGAAAGTGCTTGTGTATTCTGAGCACTTTGCCTTGTGTGGGTTCAGGTCAGGACAGCTTTACACAATTCGACACACAGCAAGCAGTGTCCCTAGCCTGCAGCTGATGAACGTTGCTGTAAGAATATACATCATATACTTCATCTCATTCCACATTTTATTTTGGCAAAATCATTGCTGACATACATAGCTCTACAGCTAAAGTGGAATCTTCTCTCACTCTTTTTTTTGTGTGGGTGAGAGTGCGACCCCTGACCTTTCTACGGTTGCTGGGAGGAAATAGCATTTCGATCCCTGCCCTTCCACGCACATATGTAGGTTGCTTCTCTAATCCCATGTCCTATTTGTTCCACGGCCCGACATTTAGAGATGACATCATGCACCAAGCCATTTGGTTGTATAACCAGAGGGCAGTAATTACACTGGAAGGTGGAACATAATTGGTTGATGGCGTGCACTAAAATCCTAAAAGTGGTTTGACCTGGCAAAAAGGGGCTGTTATCCCTAAGCCTGGTCAAGAATGTGGGATTAGCGTGACGGTAATCCTGACAAAGAGAATATAGGCTGTTAATGGATAATCCCACAGCTAATAATCCGGGACAATGGCTCTTTCCTGCTCTCCCTTTCCATTCTAACGCGCACTCTAAGCGGCCTAGAAAAATATTCACATATCTACGTATTCATCAGAAAATAAACAGTGCAATGCCTGTGATGACAATTCTGACTGTAGAAGGCATTTGAAAGTATGATGTGTCTGCTTCTTAGGAACTGTTTTAATGCTTAATTTCAGTGGAGACCAAAAAATCCTATTCACATTAAAAGATAATCTTATCACTATAATATAAACCGAACATTATTTGTGAATCTGCCAGATGGTTCCCTATATATTGTTGTGCAATCCACTAAATTCCTAAATCAGTCCAATCCAAACATCTTATCTTCAACAGTCACTGCAAAATTATTGCACCCCTTTTTTGGTGATATCCAAATTGTGTAGAAAGCTGATTTATGGCTACATGAATAAACGTTATTGATGTATATAGACAGGAAAGTGTGAGAGCTTCAGATTTCAGATTCCACGCACCAATAACCTTTATTTTCATCTGAATTACTTAAAATTCCCGCAGAACTGCATAAGTATCCCAGGTTCGTTAAATACAATGCATTTTGCTGCATATCCGTTCTGTCAACCTGTTCGGCTCAATCATCCTTCCAAGCGAAGTCATTCCCAAAGGGCTGCCGGGAATGCTTGGTACGTCTCGGCTTTTTCTATTTCGCCTGTCATCTCCTAATCTTCAGTGTATTTCATCTGAGCGATGTGAATCATCTAGTCCTATTTACCATGACAACTGACGCTTTCCACAGGGGTAAGGCACCAGCCCTCACCCAAGATAGATTGTCCAGCTTGAAAATTCACTTTAATTTTTAATTTCATTTTTAGCTCAATGAACTTCATAACCCCCTCATATCTCTGTGAACGGTGACATAACGCCTGTCGTTTCACGCGTCAGTGGTTTCTAGGTCTGCTTCCTGGCTAAGCCTAGCTATGGTGTCGAGGTACTGTAGGGCAGAACAAACGCGTGCTATCGCTTGAATGCAAATGTGAGGAAATGTGCGATTTAAACGTATTCAGGAAATACTGAAGATCCCCTGCTTTTCCTTTGCCCCCATTTTCCACGTCCTTATTTTCTGTCTATTTCCTCATCTCCCTCACTTATTTTTTTGGTTCTCCATGCAGGAGGGAATCCCGACTACTGCCTCACTGCAGTGGGGGGAGGAACGGTGTTACGTAAAATGGAGGAGGAGGAAGAGGGGGATGTGGCAGACACTGAGCACTCAGGCAGGCAGGCAGGCAGGCAGGCAAGCAGGCAGGCGAGCAGCATCCAGTATTCATGATGCCTCTGCAGCATCCAAGCGCTCTCTCGCGCGGGGCTGTTTGGACAGTTGAGGAAACGTTTTACCTCACCTTCCCACTTTAGCCTCCTGCCTCCACATCCACTCCATCCCCTGGCTCCTACCGTTCAACCCAGTTAAGAGGTGTGTTTGAGCGCGTGTTATACAAGCCCTAGGAAGTAGGAACATCCTGCCTATGCAGCCTTACTCAGGAAAAAGAAGCATGGCTGAGCACGGGAAAATACTATTTTGTCATAGTCAACAAGCCGAACAGTAGGTTTATTCATCGATGAATATGGAATTGGAGCTTGCATTGTACTACAGCACAGTGTTATTGCTGACGAAAGACAGGTCGTGTAGAGGCTGGGTCTGTTATGCCGTTCATGATGTGTCTCTGTCCCACCCCATCTCAGCGTCTCTCCCATCCTGCTCTCTGGCAGGCTGGCCGACCCATCCTGGGAGCTGCATATTCATCAGTGCTGCTGCTGTCTCTTCGTGCAGAGGGATGGACACAATGTACCAGCCCCGATACCAGAGGACCGTCCGTTCACTGGGCGAACGCGGAGCAGTGGGAAAGCGTAGCGGCAGTGACACATATTAATAAAGGGATTTTACCATGTAAGGGGGGGGGGGGGGGGGGGATGATAAGGAGCACCGGCAACAACAAAGGGAAAAAAAACGGATCGTTTGCACTCGAGATAATGAAAGCCCCCGATGGCAAGGTAAACAAAAGCGGTGACTGAGAGGGAAAAACAAAACAAAATGAAAGGCAGAGGAGGGTTTTCCTTCACTTGATCAATGACCGGCCGCGTTCGATAATGGGACCGCTGGTGAAGACCGAGCGGGGCGGCTGTGGCCCCGGTGACGGATGGAGCTGCCTGCCCTGCGGGCCCCCGGTGCTCAGGGCCCAGATATCGCTCTGCCGGTCTCGCTCCATTAATCCTCCTTCACACACCGAGCGAGAAACCCACCCACCCCCCCACCCCCCACCCCCCTCCGGAAAACCCCTGTGTCTCCTTTTCGCTCCGTCTCCGTGTCCTCCATCTCTATCTCTCACCATATCACTCCCTCCATCTCTGTCTCTCCCTCCATCTCTGTCTCTCACCTTATCTCTCCCTCCATCTCTGTCTCTCCCTCCGTCTCTGTCTCTCCCCTTATCTCTCCCTCCATCTCTGTCTCTCCCTCCATCTCTGTCTCTCACCTTATCTCTCCCTCCATCTCTGTCTCTCCCCTTATCTCTCCCTCCATCTCTGTCCCTCCCTCCATCTCTGTCTCTCCCTCCGTCTCTGTCCCTCCCCTTATCTCTCCCTCCATAACTGTCTCATCTCGTTCACCCTCATTCGCCTCTCCTCTCGCATGGCCCCAAACATCTTGTTTCCTCTTTGTGGACTTCTCTTCCCTGGCGCTTCCCCCATGCTGTGGCCCTGGCTGCAATCTCTCCTCTCCTTTATCCTCATCTGTTGCGCGCTTCCCTGTCCCTGTGTCTGTGTGCTGTCGTGCCGGCTCACACGGGCGGCTTGTTTGTGGCTCTGCTGACTGCTCTAGCCCGCCGACGCCCTCTTCACGGCTCCGTTGGTGTTGATCCAGCCTGTCAATAAGAAGTCAGTCTGCCTGTCAGATCCAATAACGCATAGACTGGGGGATCTGGGGGGGGGGGGGGGCTGTGCAATTTGCCATTACCAGGCCTGCACCAGGTCTCCAATGAGACAAGCTGTCGATTCCCTGCAATCGATCTATTAGCATGCAAAGTGGTGGTGGAGCCTGGGGCCCAGAGAGAGAGGCGGAGGCACGGCAACCAGGAACCACGGGTTCCTTATCGTCGCCTGGGGGAAAAGGTGCGCTCATCGTCGATAGGCTCCTCGTGGACACACACCGAATACCCAATCAACATTTCTGACACGCGTGCCACTTTGTTGAATGAGGGCTCCGGGCGTTTCCAAGAAACGCTGACCACATCGTCTTTTCCCGCCCCGCGAGGCTCGTTCTGGTTACTGCCTCGCACACCGTGGAGAACTCACATCCAGACCCAGAGTCGTGTGGTTGTTGTTGGGCCTGGCTCTAATAGTAGTCATAACCAAATGGAGAATTTCCCAATTCCCCAAAAAGTTTGGCTGCCAATCGCCACAGCTTGTGTTTGAAAACTGTTGATGTCGCGGTGCCAACATGTAGTATTGCCTGTAGGGTTGGTACTATAGAGAAGAGGATGAGGCGGGAGAGGACCTAAACATACTAATTGTTCATTTTGAACATACATTGTCGTTCCAATATTATAAGAGAGGCGCTGGCCAGCGAAATATGCGGATCGGGGCTTTAAGATACACCTTGGTCAGATGTCATGACCTTTCTTGACCTTCCTGTGGCTCGTAAACGAGGCGTAGATACATATTTCTTGTTGCTTAGAGATAGAAGCATGGTTATAATGAGAGACCCTGGGAGAACCGGTAAGTCATGCCGGAGCGGCTCCAGAGCGCAGAGCGGCAGGCTGGGGGCCAGAGGAGCTGTGTGCAGCCACTTGTTCAATGGGCCATTAGCATAACAACGGCCCTGGCTTAACGCTGGGAGTTCAGACAGCTTCACTGTCTACCAACCTCTGGAGGCGAGCCTGGCGGTGACACCGGCACCCACCCTCCGCGGGCCTGAGCACACTGTCACGCACACGCACGCTTTCACCACAAGCTCACGGCTCATTTCAAAGCAGGCACGCACAGGACGTACATGCTCGTGTCACACGTGCAGGCGCGGGCCCCACAGAGCAGGCTGCAGGTACACGAGGAAAACCGGTTTTCCAAGCGGCTTCCGTCCATGTCGGATAGGATGACAGGACCAGCTTCACCCTCAGATCCCACTTTGTCTTCTGCGTGCCCTACTTCGGAGAAACTTCGTCTTCTTTTCCCCAGCCGCTCCGGTAAAATACCTATTAATGGTTTACAAGCTGGCAAGTGGCTGTCAATGGCGAGATCAGAGTTAGTGCGCCGCGTGTGAAAGCTGCTACTTCCCTGATGCTTGGCTGCAGCCCACACAACATCAAGACGGCAAGGGCTTGGGAGTAATTCTTTTTTTTTTCTCTACAGGATCTTTTCTCTAAAAAAGAGGGGATGGGCGAGGAGGAGATGGGCCAGGATCTCTTCCAAGAACGTGTGTTTGTGTGAGTGTTGTGAGTGTGTGTGTGTGTGTGTGTGTGTGTGTGTGTGCATCTGCGTGTGTGTGTGTGTGTGTGAGAGAGAGAGACAGAGCCTGCCGTGCAGGCTGCAGAGAGGAAGTCTCCCGTAGGTGTCGTGGCCCAACTGTTCCATCATCTATTCTGGAGGCCGTGGCGGTTGGCAGCCTGCTGTGAGTGAGACAGACAGAGACAGAGAGATGGGGAGCTGTGTTTATAGAGTCTGTTCAGTTGTGCACGTGTAACTGTGTGTGTGTGTGTGTATGTGTGTGTGTGTGTGTGTGTGTGTGTGTGTGTGTGTGTGTGTGTGTGTGTGTGTGTGTGTGTGTGTGTGTGTGTGTGTGTGTGTGTGTGTGTGTATGCGCGCGTGTGTGTGAAGTATGTGAAGTGTAGTAATGGTGAAGGATGTTTATTTCAGTTAGGACCTTAAGAAATAGAAATTAGCTCTGGAAGGCTTGGCAGCTTTTTGAAGACGTATGGCAGGTCTCCACGGACAGATTGCGCCAGGAGAATTGGATCATTTGAACATATAGTAGTAAAAACTCAATTGTGAGATTGTACTGTCTTATTTTAAACTTCCAATTTGTCAAGTATGTTCATGCATCAGACTTTGCAGGCCACAGCCCAAATCAATAACAGCCTGATAGAATAGGAGGAGATCATTTAGTAAAGATTTTTTCTTTTTGAAAGACCGTCCCTGGAAAAAGGTGAATCATATAGTAAGAAAAAATTATTTGTAAAACAAAGATGAGGTGGGAGTGTGGTTTATTTGTGTGTGTGTGCGTGTGCGTGTGTGCGTGTGTGTGTGTGTGTGTGTGTGTGTGTGTGTGTTCTAGGAGTGTCTCTGAGTGGGTGATCGGGTGGCTGAGGCAGTGTTTCCTGGGGCGGGCCACCCCTGTAATCTATCTCTCCACAGGGGAGAGACAGAGGGCCTGGAGGCCATGGCTGGATAGATGGAGCCATCTCTGGGTATACTCACATCAGGCTGGCCCAGACTCAATACTACAGCGCTCAGGTTATCGGATACGTATTGTGTTGTTGTTTGTGTGCCTTTATGCCTGTGTGTGTATGTGTGTGTGTGTGTGTGTGTGTGTGTGTGTGTGTGTGTGTGTGTGTGTGTGTGTGTGTGTGGCTCGATTATGTGGGTGTATTATGTGAAGGGTCAGGGAGCACGGGAAAATGCTGTTCATCATGTGATAGAGCGTGTGCACCAGAAGCTCTATCCAGTGACTATGACCTTCCAACACACTGTAGTCAAAGGCTCGAGAACCAGGTGAGGTATGGAAGACCTCGGACATCTTGAAACAAAAACAACCTGAAAAGGAAGGGAAGGAAGGGAAGGAAGGAAGGAAGGAAGGGAAGGGAAGGAAAGGAAAGGAAAGGAAAGGAAAGGAAAAGAAGGAAGGAAAAAAGGAAGGAAGGAAGGGCAGGAGGAGGTTAAACGAGAGGGAGGGAGGTGGGGGTGGTCGTCGTACCAAGCTCGCGGGAAGGGGCCTGGTTGCTAAGGAGTGTGCTGGTTCTGGGCTGGTGTTGCAAGGCCGATGGGAGGCAGACAGCTGGCTCTCCAGCACGGCACCAGATGGAGCCACGCAGGTTCCCCACAGAACAACGTCAGCGTCCCCTTGTCTACATATGTCGCATCATCCCCCTACAACACACAACCACATGCGCTAACACACGTGATGAAGGGCACACGTGCATAGACACCCAACTTCTCTATCTATCTATCTATCTATCTATCTATCTATCTATCTATCTATCTATCTATCTATCTATCTATCTATCTATCTATCTATCTATCTATCTATCTATCTATCTATCTATCTATCTATCTATCTATCTATCTATCGCTCTCTCTATATTTACCTCTCTCTCTTCACAGTACTGCAGCTCCTCTTGTGGTTGTTGACAGAAAAGATGTGATGAGGGTTTCTTGCATAGATCTATGCAATAACCATGGTAACTATTTAGTGAAGCTGACTTTCCGGGCCGGGACTAGGGGGTCTTAAGTGAAGAGGTTCTCTCTGAAAGTACTTTTGGAAAGATAGTAGTACTTGGATTGTTTTGTGTGCTGTCATGTATTCTCAAAGGTTTCATTGGGTCACACCCTGCTGTTCTATTCCTGAAGATAACAAAGCACAGACAGCTAGTAAAATAACAATATCAAAAACCTGTGCTATATTTAACCAAGATATTTGTATAGTTTGGCTGTGGATAGTTTGAATTGGATTGAAAGTGAAATGAAGAGAAGTGTTCTCTGTTGTCTTTGGAGTTGGCGAGACGTTGTTTGTCGTTGTTGAGGTGGGACGATGGTGGCAAACGTGCTCCTCAAAGCAATAACGCCGAGATCAGAGGAGCCCAGATGCTGAATCTTTATTTACCCCAATGACCTGTGCTTTCATCCTCATCCAGATAGATCTAAACATAAAAAAAAAAAAATTCACATGGTGTTGGTATTACGTAACAGAATAGAAACTCCAAAACTCCCCAAAAATGAAAAAAACTGAAACATAAAACTTTCTAAGTACATAATTCATAAATCGGTGAAATTATTTTCAGGAATCTTTCGAGCCACGCAAACGGGCACACATTTTGGCGAGGTTGCCATAGAAACCATATAGGAATCCAATGCTATCCACCTCCTCCCTGTGAGAGCTCGGTGTTCCAATGGGTCCAGGACGCGGCCCTGCAGACTGTCGGTGCTGTTCTGAGTCCTAGACAGCGGCGCTGCCAGAGGAACAGAGACTCTTCATCTGGCTTCTCACCTGGCTGGTTACTCCATCCCAGGCCAACTTCACACAGTTGTCAGCCGGGATGGCTTGAGATGTGAAGATGAAAAGAGAGTGTCAAAGAGAGAGAGAGAGAAAGAGAGAGAGAGAGAGAAAGAGAGAGAGAGAGAGAGAGAGGGAGAGAGGGAGAGACAGAGAGAGAGAGAGACAGAGAGAGAGAAAGAGGGAGAGGGAGAGAGAGCGAGAAGAAGAGTGAGGGAGCGAGAAGGAGAGCGAGAAAGAGAGCGAAAGAGAAGGAGAGAGAGATAGGGATTGTGTGTGGGCAGAGACTGACTCATCATCGACAACAGAACATCGTTCCCTCTGTTGTTTTGCGCCGATACATAATGAATAAACTGAAGCTAATTTAAATGTCTGCAGCTAAAGCGAGACAAAAATCATTTGATTTTGGAAGATTAAGATACATTGTCACATGATGAGCAGTTTGTAACCCTGACAAGGAAAGTGAAAAATAAACCAAGGTTTACTTGACTAGTTGTATGAACAATTGTTTAGTTTAATTCATGGGTTTTACTGATAGTGTTTCTCGACTAGTTATTCACTTATGTACATGTACTCTTTAGCCAGCTCCAGTGGGAAGGTATCACACCGCTCCACACATGGATGGGCACCAGTTAGCTCACTACTGTGCGATTCCTTACTCCTTGTCCCTCCTCGTCTCTCTCTCACATCTCATCCATCTTACCCTGCACATTAAAAGGCTGGGATTGGACAGACAATGGCATCTTTCCCATTAGTGTAATTCATATTCCCCTGGCTGGCTCTTTGGGCTAGTGTCAGTTTTATTAATAAGGTGCCAGCCGGATCCCAAAAAGGCCCTCCTGTGACAGAGATGGAGGAGGTCGCTCAGACTCAGCTCTGATATGACCACAGGCCACACGATGCTGTCCTAAGCGATCACACACACACACACACACACACACACACACACACACACACACACAAACTGTCCACACGTACGTGCATATCCGCTCATCGATGTGGAAATTCTGAATTTTTTTCCCATTATTTTCAATGGAGAGGTCCCTTTAATTAGACTGTCCGTTTTATAATTCCATTGAAGATGATCTTTCTTTGATTTGGCGACTGTCTTGCCTGCCCTCAGAGGCCAATGTGTCCTGGCCCCTCCTCCCCCACCACCAGGGTTCCCTGCCCCGTGGAGTTTGTTTTCGTGCCAACACCGCGGGGCAGCCCCAGGGCACGGTGTCGCCGGCTCTCTGACTCTTTGTCAGTCTCTCTCTGTCTCCCTCCGGAGTTCACAGAAAACAAGTGGCACACTTCATCCCTGCCTGTTTCAGTGTAGTCCCGAGAAAATCACAGGGACACGCCGTTCGAGTGACCAGCTGGGTGTGCTTGATTTTCCATACCACTGCCCTGACACACAGCTCTATGTTTGACCCCATTAAATGCAAAAAAATGAATGCACAGCCAGGCCTCAAATAGACAATGTGTATGTATGTTGCGTGAAGATTAAATGGAAAAAGAACAAATCAGATTATGATGGATGCATTTGTGTGTGTGTTATGCACGTGTGTTTGACAGAGAGAAAGTTACAGCGATTGAGAGAGATGTCTGCGGTAATCTAAATCTTCCTGGCTGAGCTGTAGCCTTAGGGAATGTCACCTTACCATTTAGACCTCCATCACTTTTAAAGCTTGGGGCAAGCTTTTGCATCGTGCTCTCGTTCTCTCTCTCTCTCTCTCTCTCTCTCTCTCTCTCTCTCAGCGATAAATAAGTGTTAAAGGCTGTGTATGTGTGTGTGTGTGTGTGTGTGTGTGTGTGTGTGTGTGTGTGTGTGTGTGTGTGTGTGTGTGTGTGTGTGTGTGTGTGTGTGTGTGTGCGTGTGTGTGCGTGCATTGCTCTCCCAGTCCACCACAACTCATCTGGGCCTTGCCCATCACTCTCCCCAACGCTCAAACAGCCACGTCCTCCATTATTGATGACTTAGAATGGAGCCATACTACGGCTTCGCTCTCCTTTCCTGTATTTGGGGTAGTTTATGAGACTGTGGGGCCTTCTGAGAGCCACTTGGTTGGATTGTTCACTTCTCCCCCTGATTAAGCAGGCAGCGGGTGGAGAAACAACGAGTGGCATGAGGCCGAGCGGGGCCCTGCTTTTATGTGAGACGATGCCGCGCCAAACGAAATCTACGTTGTAACCGGACGCTCTTCCAAGTCTGTAAGAACGGCATGGATCTGCCTCAGCACGAGCCGAGGCTGAGCCGCCTTACAGTGGGCAAGCTGCCGCGCGCACCGGGATGCGGAGGAGGATGGGAAGGCTGAGAAGGAAGGATTAAAGATTCAGTGAAAGGGCCTCGGAATTTGAAATCCATCAAATTTTTATTAAAGTATCTCCGCTTCTCCTCCTTTCGTGACCATGTTTTCCTGTACTCGTGCACCCCCCCCCCCTCCCCGCTAGCGGTTTACGTACCGCAGGAGTCAGCCTTAATGTGCCACTGCCAGTTCGCCCCATTCGTCTTACCAGTTAATCTGTGAGTCTCCTGCTTCCTCCCGGACCGCCGGTCTCACTTCCCTGTGTTCCCCCTGTGTAGATCCACCCAGTCATAGCCAAACTCGTGCCATCCTCCGGGGAAATGGTTTAAACCCCCTGCTGGGGCTGATACGGGGCAGGCATTATATGTTTTTTCCTTTGGACTTAAATGACTTAAACGCTCCGCCGCACTCTGAGCGTGGAGATAGTCCCGAAGGAAAACCCGGAGCCATGTTGTGCCACATGCTCATCCTTACAGTCCAATGCCTTATTCCTGACTCGGTTACTTTTTTCCACAGAATTTGCATCCTCAGGAATTATGTAATGTCCCCCCCGACCCGCCACCGAACGAGAACGGGCCTGAAAGGAAACGACATCGCGTCCGTCACGTCCATCACACGACGCTAGTGTTTGTTTAGCGTTAGGCTTGTTCTCTCGGCACGGAAGGCCGCCCCCTTGAGTGCAAAAACAAAGAGCCTGTTTATGAATGTGTTCATTAGAGCTGGGCGTACAGGTCGGCGGGTTCTCCTCTGTGTGGGGCGCGAGCGGAGCGAGGCCGAGACGCGATGCCGCACCGAGGCCATGGCACTCTCTGAGGCGGAGGGCCGGAGAGCCAAGGATTCCTTTCTTCTCTTTGCCTGTATCTGCTGCCTCAGCCTAACCCTTTGACGTGTGTGTGTGTGTGTGAATAAGCGTGCTTGTGTGTGTGCCTGCGTGCACGTGAAAAGCTTGTGTGGCCCTACATGTGTGTGTGTGTGAGTGTGTGTGTGTGTGTGTGTGTGTGTGTGTGTGTGTGTGTGTGTATATACACATATATATCAGGGCCTGTCAGGGCTCCTCTCCACTCCTAATGGTTTAATGGGCCCCCTGCAGGGACTCTCAGGCCCCCTGGCGCGGGGCACACTTAGTGTGAGGCAGCACAAAGGAGCGGCCATGCCTCTTGGAGCGGCTCGTCTTTGTGATGGGGGGGCCACTGCTGCGCTGACTGCGGCCGGCCTCATGGTGATTACCCTCCCCAGGGGGTCCTCATTGTGGGGCCGCGGCCCCCGCAGCATCACCTTTACCGCGCCCCTGCTGCGCCTCACCGGGGGGCCGCCACGGCACCGCCGTCAATCACCCCGCCGCGCCCCGGCCTGCTACTGCTGCTGAGGAGGAGGAGGAGGAGGAGGAGGAGGAGGAGCCCGTCCCGGCTGCCAGCCCGTACAACAGCGCTGCCGTCACTCCGCCTTGCCGATGGCCACGTCTCTCACGCTGGGAAAAGGAGAGAGGCACGGAGACGGGTCTGGAAAGACGATTGGGATGCGCATGTGTTTTCACGGCCACTGTCGCTCGCGTGCACGCGCAATGCAGGAACGAAAAGGACACACGGATGGGTGGACTGTGAATGTGCATGGGAAAGCAAGACATAACGCACTGGATGTATTATCCTCTGTCTGGAGCGCCCCCCCCCCCCCCAAAAAAAAGAGACGCGTCAAATTTGAAACCAATAAAGCGTACATTTCAATGACGATGGCATGTAGATCCCATCCCACTCCGTCCTCCCACGTGCATGTGTGTTCCTGCAAGGAGCCCCCCCCCCCCCCCTCAAACATGCAACCGGCCCGGGGTGAACCAGCAAATCCCTGGAGTTGTGATGGCTCCTCTCGCTCCAGACGACTTGCTGTGCTCCGTGACTCCGTGGTCTCTCTCTGGCCGTGAGGAGGGAGACGCGTTGAGAGAACACAGAGAAGGGTATGGAGCGGCTGCCCACAGTTTACCTCTGGTGTTTACCCAGGGCGTCTGGGGGCTCCATGTATCCAGTGATGAGGTTTACACTGCGGGCCAGCTTCCTTCGGAGGTGTGCCCCCTTGGTGGAGGATATCTCTGCGCTCACCGTTGATCGACCCGGATTGAAATGTGTAGCCCCCCCCCCCCCGCTTCCCCTGATAAAACACTAGAGGTAAACACTGGTTGGCTTGGCTTGTAGGTTGTCTGTCCTCTATGTGTTCATTTCTCTCTCTCTCTCTCTCTCTCTCTCTCTCTCTCTCTCTCTCTCTCTCTCTCTCTCTCTCTCTATCCTTTGCCCATACCTCTGCTCCGTTTCCAAACACTTCTCTGTGTTTTGAATTCCATCTCTCTCGTCTGCTCAGGCCAAGCAGGACGAGCCAACAACCGCGGCAGCTTCTCCCCGTTACGGCGCAGCAGCAATGCTAAAAGGCCTCCGTGCATTCGGAACTGTCCTCAGAGCGCGTCTTATTTTACCGCTGGCGATTAGGCCTCACTCCGCGGCGTCTGTGTGTGTGTGTGTGTGTCCACCGCGATCAATACGACTCTGAGAGACAAGTCTGGAACGATGTGAGCGTAAAGGTCTGCCCCAACGTGACCGAATCCGTTGACGCAGAGACTGGGGTGGGGGGTGGGGGGTGGGGGGGTGGGGGGGGGGAGAGACACCGCTGACGTGAAAACGAGCCGTGTTGTTCTCGTTTTCCTCCGCACTTTAGGTTGTCTTTGCCAATTTGCCATGCTCACTCTCTCTCTCTCTCTCTCTCTCTCTCTCTTGCTGGCGTCGCGGCACGTCTCAGCGACTCCCGCCGTGTCTCTCTGTTACCGTTGGAGACCAGCCTGGAGACCGGGGGGGGAAACCGAGGGGATTGCTTTTCTGTTTGGTACACTGACAGAGTAAGGCGCTGTCCTTGAACTACTGTCGGCCTCAATCAGTCACACACTTTGTGGCCACAACTTTAAAAAAAAAGGGTCTGGTTCCTCCAACTTATTTTCAAGACAGTGCCATTTGCCAGGGTCCTAAATTGGTTAGTTTTTTGTATGTGTGTGTGTGTGTGTGTGTGTGTGTGTGTGTGTGTGTGTCTGTGTGTGTGAGAGAGTGTTATTGTGTGCGTGTGTGCATATGTGTGTTTATACACTCCATAATAGCAGCCTAGCCTAACGCGGTTTAAATCTTCTCCTCACCTTATCAATGAATGCTACTAAACGCCCATGCCCGGCCAGTGGTCTACAACAGCTCCATGAAGGAACGCCTTGGTTCCCCCCGTGCAGCTCCAGGCCCACCCCTCTCTCTCTGTCCGCCCGCCCTACACCTCTGTGTCGGCTCACGACGGTATCAAGGACGGAGCGGCGAGTCGTGACCGAGGCGATGGAGCCCATTTCCCCACAAACACTCCTTTTTAACGAACGTCTATCACACTGACACTCCACTCCAATCATAAGCATGGAGACAAACATTCAGAGGCACAAGCCCCCCACCCCCAAGTATTTGTTTAATGGAAATATTTGGACATGGGATTGGAAAGGTCACGCTGATGGGGTTTATCACAGTTGTATGTGTTCAGTTGCTGTTGAAGCATCCCATTAAGTGAAGTTATGCTGTCTAAGCGCTTTATCAGCTCAGTATAAGGTTTATTTTACCTTTTCCAAAGACCCCTTTAAATAACTGTCATCTGTTCCTTTCCAAAGCTGGGATACATTTCCAGATGAAGGGGGAAAGTGGAATATCTTTTGCTGTTAAACAGAAACACACTCGTCACTCCAGAAGAGACAGAACACCAGTCAGTGAGAGGCTGCTCAAACTGACACACAGACAGACACCGACTGACCAGCAGATGGCAGGATGTCAAGCTGGAATCACCTAAATAACTTCAGCCTGCTAAAGCATGCATGTTGGTGAGTGTTTTTGTGTGTGTGCGTGTGTGTGCGTGTGTGTGTGTGTGTTTTGTGTGTGTCTTCGGCCACACATGCTGATGTGTGGATGCATGTGCAAACATAACATAGTCTGAGTGGCACTCCCGTGTATTGCTGGTCAACTGGTCTCACTCACTCAGCATTATGTAATAGTGGAGCCGGCACGACAGCGACCCTGGTCTGGCACTCAGTTTGTCGAGGAAAGCCAGATATGCAACTTTCTTAAGGAGGAACAGCCATGAACTATTTATGACATTTCCCATTTTAGCCAACCTGTGCTTTTTCTCCTCGTGGCCAAATCGTTCTTTATGAGAAGTGCAAAATGGACACAATAGAGGAGTGTCAGAAGTGTTTTACATCAACAGCCTAGTGTGTGTGTGTGTGTGTGTGTGTGTGTGTGTGTGTGTGTGTGTGTGTGTGTGTGTGTGTGTGTGTGTGTGTGTATGTTTATCACATTGTAATTAAGCAAATGCACCAACTAAGAAGAAGAGGAAAAAACATTTGAGGTAAACACAAGAAATAAGCTTGTAAGTGCATGAGACTTGGCCAAGCCTTGTCTAACCACTGCATTAAGGAGAGAGGCTGGAGGCCTCTGGCTGTGTGATAACTACAATGAGAAGGAAATTGAATTGTTCTGGCTAATCCATTCTTAATGGCCCCTTGCCATGGCGATTGCTTTAATTGCAGTGTGTTTACAATCATGAGGTTAGAAAACACAAATACAAATGCACACACACACACACACACACACACACACACACACAAACAATGCACACTCTCATATACACTTACTCACAAATAGCAATTAGATGTAGGCCAAACAGTTCCATGGAGGAGATGAACCGCGGTGGAACCTTCCTAGTTGGCCTTTTAGAATGAAGGATAACAGCCCTGGGAAGTACAAGCGTCTGCTCTTCCCGTGCCTCCTCTCAGCGGGGCACTTAGCCGGTGCCCATAGCGAGGGCCTCTGGCAGGTCACCCACCATACTCTCTTCAGGACTAGGCAGCGCCTCGCTTCCTATATGTGCTGAAGACAAAAAACACTGTAGGGGGACATCACAGTAGCCCCACTATCTCAAGTCCATCAACGCTCCGTTCATTCGTTGTCATGTCTGTTCTCGCTGCACTGTACGCCTTCAATGTCTGCCTGTGGACAGAGTACAAAGGATGTGGCTGTGGTTGCATTTAGGCCTGTTGTTCTGCCAGAATCCACTCAATATTTCATTAGACTGTCATGCGGAATATTCAAAGGAGGCTTGTAAGTAAGCTAGTTAACTCGCAGGGGACACTCCCCGACTGCGGAACGCACGGCGAAACGAAAGGAAAACTTTCCCGTGACTTTTCTTCACAGAGTTGTGATCCCACGAAAGCCTTGTAAGAGGCAGAACACCTATCCACTCTGCCCTAAGAGGTATTTTGATTGCAATCTCCAGATCATGCTCCCCCCCCCCCCCGCTATCATTACTAAACCGAGTCACTTTACCTTCACAAGTTGCCACTGATCAAGCTTATCAAAGCGTGGAATTCAGGCAACTACGTCGCGCTGCCGGGTGGATTTGCCGCGGCTGCCGCGTCGGATTAGAGCGATGCCGTTCCGCGTCTAATTCCAGGTACCGACATCACAAGGCCCGGTTCAGATGTGTAGGGAAGTCATGGAGATCAGGTTCCCCGGGGGGCACCTTGTGTGGAAGGAAGCCAGATAAACGATTCCGAATTAATGATCACCTCCCAGCAGGCCATGGCTGCTGCTGCTGCCTAATGACGGCCGAACAAGCTGGGGGAGAGATGACTTGCAGATTGTCCTCTCTCCAGTGGCTAATAAAGTGGATCCTCCTTCGCAGGACGGCGCCTGGCGCCGCGGTCGGTGGGGGTGGGGGGGTGGGGGGGGCGGAGCGCGTCCCAGGGGTCCTGAACTAAATGGGAGCCCGCTGTGGACACCTGAGAAAACGTTCACGAGCTCTGTTTGTTTTTCGTTGGTCCCCCTCCATGCCGCAGTGCAACCAGGAGCCCCCACCTCCTTCTGCGGCGCGCGTGCCCTTTCTGTCCTCCTTTGTGATCTTTTTTGCGGGTGAATCTGTGTGACATGAACCATATGGCTGCTCCCACACGGCCCCTGCACCATATGCCATGGGGAGCGGACAGCTGTGGACAATACTACAGTACGGTGTACAGTAAGTGACACTTTACAGTGGTGGATTTTGTAAAAAAAAAAAATAAATACAAATCATAGTTGGTTCCTCCTCATAACTCCATGGGTCAAAATAAATGTCCCCGTGTGCATTTTTTGAAAACACAAAGTTGAACAGAATCTACAAAGGCTACAGACCAGCGCTGCACTATGCAGTGGTTGAAGCCAGCCTGTGAAGCCGGTCCTGTTATAAATAATTCATGTCACCCAGGATGATATCCAGAGGAGCGGGGGAGGTACGGTATGAGATACTGTAGGAGGAGGAGGAGGAGGAGGAGGAGGAGGAGGGCGATCCTGGGGGAGGATCAGGCAGCACAAAGGAGGGAGGCACGGAGGGGCAGGGAGAGCTGGAAACGGGGACAAGGAACGAGAGAGTGTGAGGGCGTGGAACGGGAGATACAGGGACACAATATGACAGTCACACGCTGGATGGAAGAACGGCCTCCCCATGATGGGAATGGACGGAGTTATGCAACGTTATTAAAAACATTGCATCACCTGACACAGCGTACACTTTCTATGAAGTTTCAGATAAGGAATACGGTAGTAAGAGGGCGAAGTTACGTCAGCGGACTGACCTAAAACCCTCTGTGCCGTTCCCCCAGCGACGCTGCTCACCGATAAATAAGACTGATATTCTGGGACAGTTTGTGTGAGCACGTTGCCCCGGTGACTTCGTTTCTCATTAAATTACTTCCTGGAGTCAGTGACAGGGGGGGGGGGGGGACTGAAGTAATTTGCTTGAACGGTTTAATGGTCGTGACAAACTGTGGGGTGGTACCCAGAACCTCCCACACACACCCCTTCACACAGGCCGCGTTACCTACCCAGACAGGCCGACCTAACACACACTCACACACACACACACACACACACACACACACACACACACACACACACACACACACACACACACACACACACACACACACACACACACACAGACACACACACACACACACACACTGGTCATTCTTGGACATTCCCTTAATGAACACTAATGAGGTACAAGTAAGGTCATTATGTCTTCAGGCCTTCAAAGCCTTGCAATTTTATCTTGCAGATGGCCCGAATAAGTGTGAAACTACACTAGTTCCTCTGTCCCCAGACTTAAGCTCTATAAAATTTTATATTAATTATAATTAATAACTATTCCCAGGACTGGTGCCAAAGTTAGGTTGCCTTTGACCGTCCAAAGCACTGGGTGGAGTCGTGGAACTGTAATTCCCCTCCTTCAGTTCGAGAGCCACAAAGGCGACTAAAAAGTACCTCGGGTGGGACTCTGACTATATATTGAACTGATGGTTCATTCCTGAGCACTCTTTGTAATCTTACGTGCGGCTGGTATCAATGTCAATGTCCTGGGTATTGTGTTTGTTTCGTCTGCCTTTGGTTGCAGGTTTTTATTTTCGGCGAATGGGGCAGAGGGGGCATCGCCCCCCCTCCTCTCTCTCTGTGTCTATCTGTCCATTTTGTCCCCCGTCCTTTTTCCGCCCTGTGATTCACAGGGGCCAGTCCAGTGACCCGTAGACTTAACTGTAGCCTGACCCCTTGGCAGCACTTAACCCTCACCCTGGAGGTCACCTAAACACGTTACCACAGCTCTCCCCATAAACAGCCCCCCCTAAGCCCCGAGGGGCGGCTGTGCCACGCAACAATCCGTCACTCAGGAGCGTGCGACGGGAACCGACTAGATGTTTTCTCTGAGCCGCTCAAAGGCCAGAGTGGAGTCCAAGCGGCGTCTACTCACGTTTGTTGAAAGGGAATAAACATTTGACATTTTCACATACAGAAAATCGAACGTTCTCTCCTCCAACAGTTTAAGAGGCTCATATTTCCTTCAGAGAGATGGCAGCTGGCACAGTTGAATGTGAAAGTTATTGCGATCAATCAATAGAGAGTTAACAAAAAAAAAAACGCACCGCTGCCTCCTACAGAAATGAGAAAACTCTTGCGGTCCGAAAATCAATACTGCTCTTCCTTTCCTGAGTTTTAGCTACACATAGCTGGGCTCAGTGGGATGGTTCATGAATCCTGGAACTGACAATAGCCCTCTTTTGCATGAAGGTCACCAAGTTGAGTGTATCCATACAGCCACAAATTATTCACTTAATCGTTGCGTAATTACAACGAAAACGAGGCGAGAAATTATATTGTCATTCAAAGGTGGAGGAAAACAAACAAACAATCCAAACAGATCGTAAAGAGTCATTTACATTGTTCCGATGGGAATGTAAATACACCCTTATCGGGTTTCCATAGTCCTGAGTGGAGCTCCAGATAATCATCCTCTTCCCGTCTGCCCACTCTTTTGTTCTTTAGCTTTGGACAGCAGGTACGTAATCGTGGCGTGTCGGATCCGCGCAGGCTGAGGCTGCAGATACACATCTCTTGGTCTTTTTTCATTTTTGAAGCCTGAAAGCCCCGTGTTGGTTGTTGAGACCTGAGAGCATCTCCCAAGTGATGTTGGTCTTATCTATCTATCTATTTATCTATCTATCTATCTATCTATCTATCTATCTATCTATCTATCTATCTATCTATCTATCTATCTATCTATCTATCTATCTATCTATCTATCTATCTATCTATCTATCTATCTATCTATCTATCTGCACTAAACAAGTCGAGGGCTTATAGTGAGGATTATAAGGTACATCATGGCAGGCCTAGTCCTCTTACTTCATGACAGATGAACGAGCAGACTGCAAGCTGTCAGGAATGGACTTTTAGACTTTTACTTCTGTACTGTACGTTACGTCTTATAAGAACGGGGGAAACGGGTACAGATTTTTATTTTACCTGAAGAGGGAGATGATTTCAAGATTATATATGTGATCAAGTTCCAAATTTGTCAATACTTGAAAGAGGGATAATTGGGATGGGGGGGGGGGGGCATGAGGGTAGGGGAGGGGAGAGGGGTGTAGAGAGAAGAAGAAAACAGAATGTGTGTCTATTCTGAGAGAATGGTATGTATTTACCTATTTGTAAAGGGAGCCGAAGTTTCTGTGTATGGCGAGGTGCAATTGTCATTAGCTGACTGCAGCATGACAATCATCTGGCCAGCTTCAGTGGAAAGCTATCGGGTGGTGGAAGGCCTTGTTTGATGGTGAGCTTCTTCTCATCCTCCTGCTTGGCAAAACGAATAGTGACGCAGGGGAAATCAAGCTGGTCTATATGCAGGTGATACGGGAGCTCTTGTCCTCTGCTGTTAACCTTAGCTAGCAGATGGGCAAGCCGGATCCATACTGCTCCTCTAAAAGCCAGCAGCAAACTACAAAGATGCAACGCATGCATTAAAGGTACGCAGACGTCCAACAACGAGCCGACTGCTCACCCACCCACACAAACTACTAGCAAAGCCAAGGTCACAAAAATAATTTTTTATGTAAGACAAAACTGAAGAAGACGTCACACTCCTTACTGGTTCCACTTTAAGGGGAGATTCATCATTCAAATCTGACACTGTGTGTGCACAGGCTGAGCACTGTCACTCTCATCAGTAAGACCGATCCCTCTGTATTTGAGGCCATTTCCTCAGAACCTGAATCCATTGCTTTCGCGCTGTCACCGACGGATTTATGCAAATGTATCACGGGTTTGGAGTGACTGCTCGAGCCTTTTGGAGAAGCACTTGTCTCCAGGGAGCGGAGGACCGTCTCACCATTCACTGGCTTCATCTTCAAAGTTTCTCCCGAAATAAGCCGGAAACATTAAATCACCTGCCTCCTTTTACTTATTCATTGGTTAGTCGCTGGCCCGCTGCGGACGGGACTGAGGGTGGATGGCCAACGGCCACCGAGCAGGGGGGGTTCTTAAAAGTCGGTGCCTTTTGGAGCGTCGGGAGTACAGTATCAGTATTCAGAGGGCAGTGAAAGCGCTTGGTCACAGAGACCTCTCTCTCTCGCTCTGATCCTGGCGCTTAACCCAGGTGGATGAACTCCTCAGGCCGGAGATCTTCACACCAAAGCCCTCTGTGGCGAAGCGAATCACCACCACGGACTGTGCAGTGATATCTGGCTCGGTGATAGTGCCCTGGGGTCGCGTTTCTCTCTCCGCCGCTCCAAAGCTCGGCGGCCATGCCCCCTCCCCTCCGTTGAGCTCCGGCCGGGGCGGGCGACGTGTCATCCACCTCTTTGTGCCCACTTCCTGTTGTCTCCCGAGTCTTCCGTCCGTCGTCCTCGGGGTCTTACCGGGTGCATTAGGAGTCCTGTAACCATCGGCCACATCCTCCATTTGCTGGACCTATGAGTGGCTGCAGAGGTTAGGCCCCCTAAGTGGGCTAGTTCCCTGCGGGGAGAGGGTCTTCTAGACAGATCCATTTCACACCGAGGGGTCAATAACCAGCCACAAGTGATAAGACACAAGAGTAAGCTCTGTCCAAAGCCCACTTGTGTTGGATACACTATAATGTTTCAGCCGTTCTGAAATCAAGAGAAAAGGGTTTACGTAATTAATTAAGAAATGCTTAATTTTGACAGCTTTCATTTCAGTGTTTACGGGCCAAGCCCGTAAAAAAAAAACCTCTTGATTTGGCAGAACTTTTCCTGAATCAGCCTGTCTCGCCGCGCCCGTAACTCAAAAGGATATTAGTACAGCATGTTGACAGAGGGGACAGAGACTTACGCTTCCACATTCCCAGGAGGCCCGCAGTCAAAATGTGTTCCCTCGTGTTCCACTATTGTTGTGTGAGCATAAAAAAAAATGACTTGAGGGTGTCACAGAGGGAGCTGGCCCATCTGTCAGAACACAGAGTAACATACTGGATATAAATACACCAATGAGCTGAGTGAATATAATTATGGCTACCTTTGACACCTTTCGGATTTGTCCGTCTCTGGCTGATGCTCCGTAGTGCTTCAGAGGAGCGGTTTTTAGTCATCCCGAATACTTTGCCGCCACCTGCTGGGGGGGAAAGGAAAATGATCTAAAATCAAGATTTGTCTTGCGTTATTGAATGTCATGAATATCTTAACTACGGTAGAAAGTTAAAGGACAGACATTGAGATTGTGATTGTAACATGAGTGTGGTGTCTTTGAGCTTACCTGGCCATGAGGCCTTGATGTACACGGACCTCATACTACCTTCTGTGTCTTGTTGTACAGTTTTCCACTTCAGACAAGACGCTTAATCCTACACTACACCCCCATAAAAGCGCAGACAAGATTAGGTGCAGCTAATGTCAACTGTAACTAAGGTCTTTGACGCGGAAGGGCCAAGTACAACTCCCTTGCGGTCAAAGCCAAAGTGTCACTGGAGATAAAGGACCAGTGGTGTCAGAGGGAGACAGCTCGTGTCATGTTTGCACAGCCCACAGAGGACCTGGTGATTTCCCCTCTACTGAACGCAGCTCTCGCGTTCAAAACGGTCAGCGTGCGTGTCTGAAAGGCGCTCCTTTGAAGTGGAGAGCGAGGCGCTCTACTCTGATTACGACAGGCCTGTGGTTGGATTTGGATTCGGAGACACCCCCCCCCCCCCAAAAAAAAAACAACAACAGGAGCTTTAGCAAAAGTCTGACGCATGTCTTGTACATGCTCTGCGGATTTCCTCCCCTGTTCCCCTCCATCCTTTCGTTCTGCTCTCCGCTCTCCAAAGTGCACTCACCTAACTTCCCACCACTCCCCACAGTCCCCAGTGAGAGATCAGCACCAGCACGCTGAGCAATTCCCTAGGAGGGGAGAGAAGAGAGAGGGAGGAGGGCTCTTTGATGTTGTAAATGGAAAACAAGCAGAGGACAGTGAGGACCCGCCCTATAGCCTAGCCCAGCCAAAGGCCACGACATCTCTGCTCAACACTCACAGCTCTGAGCTCCGTACAGTGGCACGCAGTGGGCCACCCGCCTGGTGCCTCGCCCAGGGTCGTGATGGCCCGTCCTTTCAGGACACACACAGTAGAGTGTGCAGCGGCATTAGTGTACGTCAGCGTCCCCAGACGCAGCATGGTGCCCAGACATCTGAGAGCCGCTATGGAGGCTAGCCACTGTCTTAGACAGTCCAGCCAGTGTCCGGCCCTCTGAGGGGGGCACTCAGGATCAGCTTAATGTCCATCCTCTGATCCTCTCCCACTAACCTACATTCAATTAAACGAGTGCGGATGCCGCCCCTTGATACGTGTGAAACCCCCCGGGGGATTACGGAGGGGTAATTAATAAGAGTGGGTGAGATTACGAGCCGGCTCGTGGGTGTGTGCTGGACCCCACGCTCTCTGACCGGACACTCCCCGCCCCCCACCCCTCCTCCCTCTCCTCCCCCTGCCCCCTACTGGGCAATGTCTCGCCGATGTCAATATCTTAGCTAGGACTCCCGCTGTGCTCAATCTCTGTTGTAAGTGGATAGAGAAGATGTCTGGGTTTGGATTCCTGGTGAAACCTGGTTCCCATAGACACTTAAGAGCTGTTGTTTTGTTGCTACTCGTACAACCCCTGCGAGGCCCTGTGCGGGTACTTGTAAACGCCCTGACAACAAAGAGTCACTGCTCTGTGACGCCAGATGCAATCAACGTAAACACACCCAGAGGAAAGGGGGAGAGAGAAATATACAGCAAACAGAAAAGCCTTTCATCTAGACACTTTCTCGCCTCCCACCCAGCGTTTCATCAGCAGTGACCTGAAAACTGTGCGCTCACCTCAGATCCACTCAACAGTTCGACTCAGGTGACGTCACTGTGTGTTGAGGAGGAGGCAGCATTCTACTGGGTGCTCTGGCCTTAGAGCTCCCTCTAGTGACGCTATGGGATAATCCAACACATGCACGCATGCATGTGCTAATTTAGTGCCACCACTACAACTACTACTCTTCCTCCTCCTCTTCTTCCACCCACTACTACTACTACTACTAATACTACTGCTACTACTACTACTACTACTACTATTACTACTACTACTACTACTACTACTACTACTACTACTACTACTACTACTACTACTACTACTACTACTGCTACTACTACTATTACTGCTATTACTACTATTACTATACAAGTATTTCCATTAACATATTTACAATTAGTCAATGGATACATAGTTTCATTTCAGACATATAAAAACATGAAAGTTCTTAAAAACTGATTTTTTACTAAGGCATAATGTAGTTTATGTTAAGCATTGTTATGCCTTTTGTTTCTACTGCTTGTGGGATTCAAAAAAAAAAAAAAAAAATCAATATAGGCAAAATTTATAAAAATGTTTAAATAAAAAGTCAAACCCAGTTTTTGTCTGGAACGATCTATTTTCTGACCTCCATGTCTCGTCGGACACCAGACCCCTCACAGTCACCAACGTCTGGTCACACAACATCTCCAGCTGTCTCCTGCTCGGGCCGGCGCTGTTTGACAGATAGGTGGCGTTGCCGGGCTGCTTTCCGGAGGTAACTGGACTCCGTGACTGGACTCAGCCAGCCAGCTAGCAAGCCTTTTGGCACTCCCTGCCCACCGCTCTCCCACTCTTAATTACCTAATGGGATGAATTAATGGATTCAATTAATCCAGGTGACCATCTGTTGGCCAGTCCCAGACAGGGTGAATAGAGGGCTGTCCTATGATGCTGTTGGAACGCCACTGATCCAGGCCTCAGGGCTCCACCCGTCGCCGCATGGCCCTAAGGAAGTCCGTCTAGACACCCAACGGTCTGCCAGGTAAACATGGAGGGAGCCATTTGATACACTTATTGCTTTCCCCCTCACTTCAGACTGATCGAGAGGAAACAAATGGGGAGAAGCTCATGTTGGCGGGGACATTATTTTGACATGCATGTCAGACAGAAGTGGCGGTGTAGTAATACACACTCCCCCACGCCAGCCTCTTATCACGGCTCAGCTGTCGCTTCATGAGCGGCAGGCGACAAGGCGGCAGGTTTGTGTCGTGTCATTTGTGAATACACCGAGCGGTGACTTCTTCTCTCTTCTTTTTTCTTCTTCTTCTTCCGGAAGCTTTCCCTTTAGTCCCTCTGTGTGTGTGTGTGTGTGTGTGTATCTCTCCACTATCTCTCGCTCTGTCTCCTCCTCTTTATCTCCTTCACACCAGGGGCCCCATGCTGCTCTAAGCTTTAAAACATTGCGTGTTCAAATAGGTGCAGCTTAGAGAGCTCGGCACACACTCAGGAAGCGGGGAACAAAGGCCAGCCTCCACCTTTTTTTTCTGCAGCCTGTCAACTCAGAATCAGCCTTCCTATCACTCCCCGCAAAAGAGCACTGGATTTGAATACATTTTTTTGGTCGTTTTAGAACTTTTTTTTTTTTAAGCATTACAATAGCACATACTGATTGCTCAGGAAAGCCAATTTGTACAAGTGGATGGTCATAGTTTGTATTGTTGATTTCAACGTACAGGAGGAGCCTGTGATACTTTCCGTATACATCCCGGTTGGTGAAAAGATGAGCGGAGAGCTCCCCTTGAAAGGCGGATCACACTTGCTAATGTCCCAGGTTCACCAGGGAGAGGATGAGTGGGGTTTTCAGTGCAAAAATAACCCACCTTCTGTTTACCAACCACTTCACGCAATCTCAAATCCCTGTTTGTATTCAGGGGACAAAACATCAGAACTCACACCATCATAAAGCTTTTAATGAGTTCTTCTCGGAATTGACAGATAGATTTTTAAGACCAACATAATTACCCAGCCATTACAAACAATAAGCCTGCGAAAATTAAATAAAAAGATTTAAATACTACCCATGGAAAATTACGGGTTATGAAAACAATCTGTGATTGTAAAACTTTGAGCGGAATAAAAAGTGCTTCTATAAAAAGCGATAAAAAAGTGCACATTTCTTGTGAAATATTTCCGCCAGTAGAGGGCACCACATGGCCTCTTTGTAGAGCCTACGGGAGGGAGCGATGGCCTGAGCTGACTCTGTTTTCAGTTTGCCAGAGAGACTCTCTGACAGTGCATGACAAACAAACAGGCTGTGGGCCTTCTCTAGGTATACTCCGGATTTGTCACGGCAAACATGGGACATGTTTTGAAAAGCACAGCCACAGCCAGATGCATTATGACTGGCCTGTGGCAAAAGTCTTAAACTCCACATACGCCATCTTCTACGAAGGGTCTACCTAAGATCTTTTCATCAGTTTGTCTCTACGGGGATTTGGGAGAGAAGCTTATCATTGAGACAAATAGTTGAAGCGGTTCTTTTGTTACTCCGACACAAGCACTGTTGCACATTAAAGTTCTAGATGTAGAGCCAGTGTGGGAGCATGTGCAGCACTGGGCTTTTTTTTACACTAAATAAATCCCTTTCTTTTATGGCGTAATGAGCGGGAGGCCCATGAAACTCTAAAGAGGAGGGAGAAAAGAGACTAGCGAGAGTGAGGGGAGAAGAGAGGAGAGGAGAAGAGAAGAGAGGGGAGCGTGAAGAGAGAGAAAAGAGACTTGATGGTTTGTGCCAGATCTGTGATTCAGGCAGAGGGAGAGAGTACTCCACTAGTCTTAGCCCCATTTGAAACAGATGCTGTTTCTAACCCAAACCGTAATGGGCAGCTCTCTGGTCTGGTGCTGGCCTATGATCACGTTCCAGCCTAGCTTCAGTGCCCATCTTTCCTTTTTTTTCTCCTTCTTTTTTTTGCATGGGGAAAAATGCCATAGGAAAAAAAGAAGAAGAAGAAGAAAAAAAAGACATCAGCCCCCCCCTCCCCCTTCCCCGTCCCCGTCCCTCCCAAACAGAGCAGCACGTCTCTGAAGCCTAGATTTACTCAATCAAACCCATCTCTCTCTCTCTGCCGACTTCAAATAGCAAGCTCCCTGACTTGAGCTTTGCTCTAAAAGGAGCTCTCAGACTGAGCTTCGGCCACAGTGTGATATGACCAAAGACATGCTTATTATTTCATAGGCTGTGATCTCATAGCACATTTAAAAGAATATCACCCAGGAGTGTGTTTTTTTTATTTTTTTTTTGGGAGGGGGTGGTTACACAAGTTCCCTTTATAAAACTGCAGCTGGCCTTGCATCACATTCCAAATGAGGACATCAGAAATGTAGGTTATGGATATGAGACAGCTGGTCAAATTACAGCCGTGCATAGAAGTTCCTGACGTTTTGCATAAAGTTAATTTTCAACTTAAGCGTCCCCACCAAGAAAACCAATTTGAGATTTATTTTGATTTCACCAACCTTTTAATCTACTTCTTCCTGGTGAGTGCACGAGATCAAAGGGAGGGCCGGCCGTCCCCTCATGCGCAAAATAACATGAAATGTATTCCACTGCTAGACAACACTGCTGAGATTAGAACACATGATTACTCATTTATATGATATTTCTAGCGGAGAATTAGCCATGATTAACTTTTAACTTTTTTTTCTCTTCACATTAACAACTCATCCACGGTAGCAAAAAAAGAAGTGACTGCAAATGGCGATATTTATATGATTGCATCGAAGTGAGTTAGCAACCATATCTCCCACTGTGACTCAGGACTATTGGTGTCTAGCACATTGCTAAGTATCTATCAGCTGATGTTCAGCATTAACTGTGACTCAGGCCCGTTGGTGTCTAGCACATCGCTTAGTATCTATCAGTTGATGTTCAGCATCAACTGATTGTGATATTTTCTTCTTCCAAACATTTGAAGACACATCTGAAAGCCTCAGATTAAATATTGACCAATGTGTACAGAGCATCATTGATCAGGTACGTGTGTGTGTGGGTGTGTGTGTGTGTGTGTGTGTGTGTGTGTGTGTGTGTGTGTGTGTGTGTGTGTGTGTGTGTGTGCAGCCTCCTGTACATAGATGATACTACAGGGGAAGGGGGTTCCATCTGGATTAGGAGGCCAGGCTATGGGAGATCAAACGCTGTCAAGGCCTGCAGACTAGTTTACTGCGGACGTGGCAACCTAAAGTTAGTGTGTTTGTGATTTACAAGGCTGATATCTGCAGGGGCCACGCAAGGATGAGATTACACACATGGATTGAAGCGAACGTTTGCCTGACACACAGTGTAAATGCTCTCCACAGGGCTGTAGGGCACGCACACACTGATTTATAGCACGTGCTGAAAGAAAAGGGGGCATCAGAGAGACGATTCATTTCTTTTTCCTCTTGAACTTACAGACATTTCAATTCAAATAAAGCCAACCTTTGCTGTAACTGTTCATGTGCACACTGTGAAACTCTTCCTCAGAGAATCTGCATCCGGAGGAACATTCTAGGGAGCTGTCGGGAAAAAAAAACATGGTTACTAGGGGGATCATTTGACAAGGACTGGGGGCTGGGGGGGACACAACAGTCACTGTTCTGCCTCTCCCTTTAGAGATTGAGAGAGAGAGAGAGAGAGAGAGAGAGAGAGAGAGAGAGAGAGAGAGAGTGACAGAGAAAGAGAAAGAGAAAGAGAAAAAGAAAGTGCAACAGAAAAAGGTAAAGCGGAGAGGCACTGATGTACACTTGATGCTTTATGTTCTCGGAGCGAACTTCAGTGCCAGTGTTGTGCACCGCGCCTACAAAGGTTTGAGCGGTGCTTTAAGGCCATGTCCTTTTTGCTAGCTCTTCTGCTTGAGCGGCGCTGCACTGTATCGCAGAGGCAGCGTGATTAGAAGGCTATAATTGGGTGTCTGCGCTGATAGACCCAACTCTCCCCTGGCTCACCACTCCAACCTGTTTATTTGCACATTTCTTGTGTTTCACTGCCTTTTTTTAATTTGTGGAAATTCTACGCCGTTCAAACATTTTGATGCTCCTCTCCCTGCAATTTACAATATAATTGACTGTTTTTGCCAATGTATTAGGCTGTGATCACAGGCCCCCAAGGTACAGGCATCTCTTTCCTCTGCACAGATCAAATGGAGCCAGCTAACCAAAGTGCTGAGTTCTCTCGGAAGGAAAATTGGGCTGCATAAATATGGATTTTAATCGCTGGCCAGTATTTATCTTTCTTCTCCTCTCCTCTTTTGATGTTTATATATTTTCTGGCTCGTATATGAGTAACTGACTGTGAGGCACAATGGAGCGGTCTACTATTTTTATTTCCATTTAAATGTAGATTCCCTTGTGTAATTACGGGTAATAATGTCAATAGAGAGCCTCTAGGACAGCGACGTGGAAGATTTGTTCAGGAACCAGGGAAAGGAAAACAAGGAGCAAAGCAGCAGCAAAGTTTTAGTGATTGACTTTTCTCATGGACCTGGAGCACCGACAAAGACTCAAAAGGGGGTCCAAGTGGGAATGGCATAAAAAAATGTGCCCGGCAAACGCCTTCAAGGGCCCAGAGAAAGGCTGGGGAATTTGGGGCTCGAGGCAACGTTCAGTATGTTCCAGCCCTCTTTTGTGGCCGGGGCCACATTTCTTGAATTGTCACTGACTCGCTGGCACCATCCACACACATCAGTCACAGGGGCTGTCTTATTTATTTTATCTGTTGTTCCACTTCTCCCTCTTTGTTTTCACTTCCTTTCTAATGTCAGGTGTTTAAACGGCCCGTCGGTTTTATGGAGACCCTTGAATGGGCTCGATGGGTCAGGGACTCAAAAGGCAGCATGTGACCCATCTGCCCAAACTCCTTTATGAACTCTCCCTCTTTGTTGTTTTGTTTTTGTTTGTCTGTGAGAAAAGAAGGAGAAGAGATCACTTCATTGGGTGGGAGGGAACCGACTCACCTTCTTTAAGCACTGAGGATTTCATTAGCCATAGTCAAACAAGTCAATAAATAATAACTTTTGACCTTTGAAGTGGGGGGGGTTGGGGGAGGGGCGGGGAGGGGGGGGGGGGGTAAAGAGTTGGCAAAGTGGGCTTCACTCCATCAGCTCTTTAAAGGCAGTGGAGAGGCTCTCCCATAGGCTGGGGAAATTGTTTTCGCTGGGCAAATGCTACAACCTGTTATTCGTATGGACTTACATCTCACCCTGGAAATGTATTTTCCTCTCCCGGTCGCATGCAATCTCAGAAAAAGCAATCTCTCTCTCGATCGTCTGTGCCATCAAGGAGGGTGGAGTGGAGCCGCGGAGCAGGCCGCGTAAAACAAGGTTCATTATGAAGTGTGTGAGCGATGGGGTCTTCACGCTCCAGCACACATATGTTTGCTCAGAGGTGATTAACTGCCCCCCTAAGAGGAAGGGCTGTATTACTCTAGCTACTGTGTTTCCAATGGGCGGAGGGGGGCCTGGAGAGACCGAAGGTGGTTTGGGACGGTCATAGGGTAAGAGGTTAGGCCGGAGAGTGAGCCCGCAGAGTCCTTCTGCTTCTACAATTCTACAACCCCAAAAACCAAACGCTGTCCTGCTTATCCCACTTACGATTGCCACCACTATCTCCAAAAGCCTGAGAGAGTCCATCGAGACTCTCAGTTCATGAAAAACAAAGCAATTTCATTAAATTATCAAGTAAAGTTCCGTCAAGCAACCTCTTGGTGACAGCATATTTTGTCTCAGGCAGTGAAACAATGAAAAGGGGTGGGGGGAAGGTCTTTAATTGAAGATTAAGCCAGGCCGACCCCCAGCTGCTTATATTTCATTGGGCCCCAAACGTGCGCGACCTGGTCGAGAAAGGGGCTTTTGCTGAGCCAGGTCCAGCGTCCCATTGAGTGGCCCCGCACAATGGCCTCTGGGAATGCACTGCCTCTGTGCCCCAACCGTGCCCCCTACTTACTCCCGGGGTCCCCTGCCACTGGGCGCCACTTCCTGTAATCATCCCCACATGTGGTGGCATTCAGGCCCCCAGCACCATGGCACACTTCATTAGGCTGGGCCTTTGAGCAGGCAGGCCTACCTAGCTCCAGGCTGTCTCCAGCAGCAACTTTCTTTCAGGAGCCGGGGAGGAAGGTGGAGGAGGCCGGGGGGTTAATCAACTACCGACTGCCCCGAGTCCCCTGGAGAGGTTTTGACGTGACGAGGTAGCACGAAGGAGCAGGAGCTCTAGTGGGATAGGTACTCACGTGAAGGGAGTGTCTGTCGGGGTGTCGGGTGCGCGAGGTCAAGCCAGTGAAAGCTGTAAATCCTGCGAGAGGGGCCGTCCCCCAAGTCAAGCAGTCGCGGCGATTAGAGGGGGCCGTCGACGGGACATAGGAGGATCGGAGGGGGGGGGGGGGTGGCCCGTCAACAGCCTCTCTACGATCCTGCCCTTATGAAGGGAATGTCTGATTGTCTTCGAAAGGGTACCCCCGACAAGTGTGTTTGTGTTTTTGGAAAGCTGGTGACCTCCTCAACATGCATGATGATAAATAATCAGCGATTTCAAATGGGAGTTCAGCCTTTACTGGCGCACGCTCAGCGCAGCCCTGTTTGTCCCGCGCGATGGTCATCCTATCTGTTTCACGAGGTTCCACCCTCTGTTTATCTTTGGTCTTGCTATGAATACATCACTCCGTGCTCTGCACTAGTTTTCTTCGGGGCAGACGTATCTCTCCGCAGAAGCGTTCTCGGGGGTCAAAACACATCTCTCCCAGAAGAGCGCCCTGATGTCCATCGCGTGTAAAGTGTGCACACGCATTGTCTGCATATGCAGCACCTCTCGATTAACCCCCTCCCTGCCAGCGCTCGGCTTCATGGATTACTCTGACCCGGCTCACCTCTGGAGGAGCTCGCCGTGGTCCCCGCTCACCCTTGGCCCACACCAAAGGGCTCTGAGTGGGCCAGCACTTGAATGAGCCAGCCGCCGTGGAGGCGTGGCCGTCACCTCCCCGGCATTCACGGCGACACCCTTAAACGAGTGAGAAGCCAAAGACACAGAGATTCTAATCGCTCGATTTTCCCTCTTTTTTATTAAAGGAGATTAGAGCAGAATCGAGAGCAATTTGGCGCCGGGCCAAAAGCAGGGGAGGCGGCATGCAAAGTATTGTTGGACGGTTTCCACTTAGTGCAGGCGGGGGGGGCTAAAGGACTGCTGTCTTGTTGGATGGTGTGTCAAACCGAGACTTTCACAAGCCAGTTGGTCAACCGGGATCACAATGTCCCATTGTGGACGGTTGGCAACTTCTTCATGAAATAAATAAGCATGGTGGATTCATTCTAACGCCGGTGATAAACAACTCGTCTTTATTTGGGCTGTGTTTTGTATCGGTCACCAGAGACCTGCGCCTCGTCTTTCATGTTGCTGGTTAAAAGGAACGGGAGAGAGGGAGGCGCAGAGACTAGAAAAGAACCGCCTCTGTTTGGTAATCTTTCCCTCTATCTTTTCATATGACCAGACCTCTTTTTCCTCCATCTCTTTCACCTCAAAAGGAAAAGAAAAAAGTTTGTCAGTCCCCTGTTCCTTTTGTTCCGGCCCTTTCTTCCCCGCGCTCTTTCTACTTTTATCCTAATCCCAGCCATGCATGAGCGATCAGTTGTGTCCTGTTGTTTCACTGTTCTGCTAGTTCTCAATCAGTAGGGTTCCTCCTTTGTTCCTTTTCTTTTGCCAAACACAGAAAAGGTGAGGAGAGGGACGGGTAATGAAATCTCCTCTGCAGGCTCAGGTCTTTGTATCGCTCATCAGTTGTTGTTTTTTTTGTTTTTTTTTAGATATAGCCCTGACTGTAATTAAGGGGAATAGTTGCTGTGATGTTACTCTCCACTGCATTCCCCTTTTGGTCTTTGGAGAGCTCGAGAAGCCCGCATCAAAGCACATATCTGGGGTGCAGTGGTCGCAGAACCTGTGCACGTTTTGATGTACGAATCCAATATAAAGATCTGCCGACATCAGGCCCTGTGGAAAATCTCTACCTGACCGTCAAAGAGGCCTCTCATACCGCTGAGACAAAACAGACACTTGTACATCTGAACGTCAGCCAGCAACACAAACAGGATTATGAAAGACTACAACAGCAGAGAACTCAGTGGTCTGAAAGCACCTCGCTAAAAATCAAGCCTTTGATCTTCCGACGCTTTTGCTTGAAAGCATGTAACACACACACACACACACACACACACACACACACACACACACACACACACACACACACACACACACACACTATGTTAGATGTGATCATTTCGAAAACACTTATTTAATTTTTTTTCAATTTTCTTCATAAAGATGGAATTAAACTACCTGTTGACAGTCTTCGCTGTGTTGAGGTTTCCATGGGGAGCGTAAGCAGCCAGCGGTGAGCGGCCACTGCCGCTGTGGACTGTATCTGGGGGTATTGTTATTAGCGTGATCATGGCTCCCCGCTCTCCATCTGGGCACAGTGGGGACAGAGGCGGAGGCCTTCTCAAAGGGACAGTCATTGTTGCCGGCTGATCTCCAATCTCTGTGGTTGTCGGCCCTAATTAAAAGTCTGCCGAGGGCGTGGGGTGCCCGGGCCTTTGCTCGGCAGGAAATTATGATCGCAAACGTCTTCCTGTCGAGTCCTGCACCAGGCACTACAAAGTGATGTGGGCCGCCATTACCTGAATGGGCTGGAATCAGAGCAGACAGCCGCATCATCCCGGCTCTTAGTCTATCAGGGCCATGCACAAGTGGCCATTGTTGACAGAAAAGACGGGATTAAGGAGGGTCTTCAAGGGAATTGATTTTCATGTGAGAACAATGGCGGGGCGCGGAGAGGCAGGGCCTGGGACCGAATCACACGGCCAGAGAGCTTTATGAAAAGGGCTGTGCCGCCGCGAGCACTGAGATTAAAGCAATCAGGTTCTTTACCCCTCTATCTTTGGATAACCGCCACCCACCCCCCTTACCCCCACCCCCGCCTCAACACTACAACAACCCCCCAACAACCCCCCCCCCCACCCCACACACACACACACATATCAAACACACTACCACACCCCGACCTCATCCAGCCGCTGTCATGTTAGCCAAAGGATGACGAGCCGAGGAACAAGTGGCAAAGAAGTGAAGTGGCAAAAGTTGTTTACTTTGCCTCAAATGGCTCATTCCACTTGGGCTCAACAGCGGAGGGCAGTGGTCCTTTGTGGGGATGATGGTTCGCCGGTCTCTGTGGGTACGGAACCCAGACCCATTCTGGACACACTGTCCAACCACCGCTACAGCCGGGCCAAATGCTCCTCCGTTTGTGTGTGTGTGTGTGTGTGTGTGTGTGTGTGTGTGTGTGTGTGTGTGTGTGAGTGTGAGAGAGGGCGGGGCGGGGGGTATGATGCAGAGGGTGGGGGGTGCAGTGCTTTGGTGGGGGCCAGTGTTGGGGGGGACCATGACGTGTTTCAGAGAAGAGATCAGGGGTTACAGATGAAAGGAGAGGCCGACTCGCCCTCTGTCTTTGGCCTTCTGTGTGCAGCTGTGGGCACAATTGTGGCTGCGCTCATTCGCATCCATTTGGCAGGGACTGCAGGCGGCAGCGCCGGCCAGGGGGAGCGGCCCCGTTTAAAATGGAGGCAAAATGGGCGGGCAAGTAAACACCCAGTGTATGCAGATACAAACCCATACATTATCTGCACTAGGCCGGGGACAATGGCCGTGGCCGAGGGGAGAAAAAAGGGGCTATTTTAGCCAAAACATGTAAATAAAAACAGCAGAATGAGACAGCTCGTGGAGTCGTCAGGCGGGTGACAGGGCCATGTCACCCTGATGTCATAATGAAAGGGTGGCCTAGTCGGCCAGGGGGCTGAGCGGGGCTTTTGGCTGGCGATGGAGGGGAGTGTCCCGGCCTGACTAGAGACAGGTTTATTGGGGCTGATGAGTGCTAAGCTCCTGTGCCTGGCCACAATAGGGCCTGTGATCTCCCTTTGTGGCTCATTGGGAAGCGCTGGTGCGCTCAGCGGCCCCCGCTTCGTCATTAGACAGATTGTGAACAGGCTGCACCAGGCCCAGCCAGGGCTGAAGGACCCACCAGCCACTTCATTAGGGGGCATTATGGCGGGGGGACACGGGCTTTCTTCTCTCCGCCTGCGTCCAGAATGCCCAGGTCTGTTTAATCACATAATTCTCCTCAAGTGCCCTGAGGAGTCGGTCGCACAGCAAGGGCCCTTAGACCCATGACAAGTTGGACAGATTAATTATATTCATCTTTTTGGATAAAGTACGGAATAAGACGGAATTTGATATCAGCCTTGCTTTGTTTTTTTTTTGTGTGTGTTTTTTCCCCCTCTCTTCTCTTTCCAACCGGCTCTTTGATGTCTTCCTGTTTTTCTTTTGGAGAGGACGAAGCATCCCTCTGCTGCCTGGGCTTTGATTTGCTCCGGCAAGGGGTTAAGGGTTAGCGTCCAAAGGTCTGGGGCCGGGACGTACTAACTTCTCTCTTGGAGAGGGCTGACCTCTGGACCCGAGGGGCGGCCAAAGAGACTCCATATTCAGCCGGCCTTTGATGTGAGCTCTTTCACAGCAGTTAATTAGCCGGGGTGGCTAAACGTTTAGCTTGGGCGTGAAAGGGTCTGGGAGAGCATGTGTGTCAAAGACACTGCCTGCTTTTATGTGTCCCGGAGTCCTTTGAAACAATGTGCTACTTGGACACAAACTTGTTTGGATAGGGTGGCAGACAGCTGAATGCAGCAACCATTTCACAGCGGCGCATTCAGCCCACCGGCCTTTGAGGAGGTTTGCTGATGAGGAAGACACACAAAGTCCTTGACATTTCACTGATTCCACCCTATCAACACCCAGATTTCACACCCTCTCTTTGTCACTGTCTGCTGCCTCGCATGTCACCCTTACAACCGTTTCGGGGAGAAAAAAGATGGCTTAAAAAGCCTCTTATCTGACAAGCGGCAGTTGCAGTTTGTGCATCATTTGATTTTGACAGTACATATCCATCCACGCTCTTCAAGACCCGCTTTGGGGGGCATTAATATCAATTTGACTATATGGCTTTCATCAAGTGTCCAGTGAGTAGCCAGGCTTCCCGAGCAGGATCCAATTTCCTCTCCCTCCCTCTCTCCCATCAGCACCTATAAAGCAGGAGGAGCTGGAGTCAGAGTGGGAGCCTCAGCTGTAACACGCTGGATTCATCACGGCGGCAAAGTCAGTGCTTTATTGGTGCACTTTGTGGATAATAATTTCCCCCTGTCTCAGTAGGAAAGGGCAACTAAAGCCTGTTTGTTTCATTTTGGAGGAGCAGTAAAACTCCCCCATGCTGGTGGCCAGCCCTGGGCTCCTCTGCTGGCCTGGAGTGCCCAGACGCAGCACTGGAGCCCTGGCTACAATAAGGGAGTAATATACAGCGCGCCGACCAAACGGCAATAGATTTGAATTAAGATAGGCATCGCCCGTAATAAACACCTTGCTGCCTCACACCAGTGTGCCAGCAGCGAACGTGCTGTATGTGCACGGCACTCTGCACGGTTAGATTCTGTTTATCACCCTAAGTTGCTAAGTACCGGTGACCTATTTAATACCTACCTGCCTATCAGAGCCCCTCTAGCCTAAGGCATGCTTCAATCATTTCACACCCCCCCCCCATATCCCCCTCCCCCCTAAAAATGGAAAAAAAAATCCACATCAAATGATATTTCATTTCATGTTGCTTCTGCTTTGGGTGGTGGGAGGAAAGAGTCTGTCTGGGTGTGGCAGATATTGTGGTGGTATTGATCTACTATTGAGTGCACACTGTGTCCAGACAATTCCAATCCCTGGAGCCTGAACACAAAATCATTGTCTAATTTTCAGGTAGCCTACTCGTTTTTTTGTGTTTGTCTACAACTGCCAAACCTCTCAGCAGAAGCCCAAGTTTAGGAGGGAAAAAAGCCCCCAGAGACAAACGCTCCAAAAACATTGGGATTTATTTTCTGCCACCACAAACTAAAAAGATCTGGGCCCAAGCAAGATTCAGTTCTGTAATGAGCATGCAATGATTTGAAGCGATTTAGTCTGCCCCCTGATTCAAACATTAAGGCTTAACCTATTTCTTTTATGAATAAGGAGTTGCACTGAGAGGGCTGCATTCATAACCTGATGAGTCACTCACCTCGTCATCCATGCATACGTGGGGGGTAGCAACCTGTTAATGATGTCGCTTCAGGGACTGCAGATTTCATGTGACATCTCTGATCAAACACACTGTTTGCCATCCATGTTTTGGGGCTCAGGCATGACCCAAAAAGGAGACACGTACTGTATCTCCGGTAGTAATGCAAACGCCGGAGCGAGGAGATGCCAGGAGAGCACACAGCTCCATGTTACCACGACAGCCTTCAGGCAAGGAAGGCCTGTTAGCCTTTTATTTCTCAGCAGCCAAAGTGACTTCTTAAATGGTTCTTGAAATTTCAAATCCTTATTTTTCCATATAACAAAGCCCATTTGCAAACTCTCTGAGAGAGTAAAAAAAATGTGTGTAGAATTTGGGAACACGTGGCAATTGCATTGATCATATAATTATATACATTTCTAAACGTTTTAAATAAATTCATGATATAAATGAACCACTGAGTAAAATGACTCTAGAACCACAAACTATATGTCTGATCCAATGATTGTCGGAGCGTTTATTCACTCCCTATGTGATACTATGAGTGTGTGTGTGTGCACGCGTGTGTTTTAATGTGTGTTTGTGGGCCCAAGTGCGTGTGTGTGATAGAGTGTGTGTGCCCCGCCGTATGTTCGGTAGTCAGAGCAGGTTTTTAGAAGTTCTGTGTGTGGTGTGCTCCAGCCTGGCCACCTGCGGCTGGGGGATCGATCAGCTCTCTGGGACTAAAGCCTCCTCCCCCTCTCACCCCAGCTCTCCATCTCCATAACAGCCACAGGGGCTCCCCAGCCCTACATCTGGAGGAACCACAGGTCACGTCCCGGCAAACCGGACCGCTATTATGGAGTCTCACACCAAAAACAGTTGGACACACATATGCACGCACACACACATACACACACACACACACACACACAGAGGACTTTTAGAATCAGAACATGGTGCGAGTCGTCGTGACAATACAGGTGGAGTTGAGTCAGAGCAGAGAAGACCAGAGGAGGGACGGGCGGACTCAAATCCCCCTTGCTGTTCACCGCTCTGAGCCCAGCAAACCTGCTGAGGTGGGGGGAGCTCACAAAGAGCCCCGACCAAACGGGGAGGGGAAAACGTTCTCCAGCTCGACGGCGACTCCTCCATGCTGATGAACGTAAACAATGCGACGGAGAGCGTTTAATATTTGATAGCCCACCCGCAGGTGTTGCAGCCAGCGGGGAATTATAAGCACATATACTACTATCTGTGTAAGCCAACGGAGGCTTGATAAGGATAGGGTTACTACTACTACCTCTTCTACTACTGCTACTACTACTACTACTACTACTACTACTACTACTACTACTCCCACAACCATTGGCTAGCTCTCTCAGTGCGAGTGTTTGGGCTCGGGGCGAATTCCTTGCTTCGTTCGTCTTTTTTTCCTTCTCTCTCTTTCCCTCTCACTCTCCCTCTGTGGTCATATATGGAGCATATGGGAAATTATTGTGGGGTTATAAAGGGCTGTTGACTTCAGCAGACCTGTAATAAATTAAGTTGTTTGTGTAGAAGGGGGCGGGGGGGGCTTGGGGGGAGGGGGAGGAACAGGAGCTCTTTAAGAACACTTAGGGCTTATTTCCTGTACAGACTTCACTCCACATTACAACCCTTCAGTCCTTCCCTCGCTCTTGTTCCCAGCCCACTCCTCCCCACTCCCTCCAACGCGCCCTTTTTTTCTCCCCCCACACTATTGTGTCACAGGCCACAGCACAAGCTCATTCTGTTCTCCTAGTTGGTGGTAACACAGTGGGATATATCTACACAAATTACACACATAAAACCTGCAAAGCCTGGAAAATATTTTAATAGTTTCCGCTCCCCCTTACCAGCAACGAGCTGCATGTGCACCGCTGGTAAGCCCCGCCAACATTATTGGTGCAATTAAATGTGAAACACAGGAGACGAACATGGGGGAGAGAGAGCCCAAAATGGCTGTAAACAAGGAAAATGACACTTGACAACTTGTAATTTATGGACGTCGTTTCAAAGGCACGAGGCACACTGTTCCTACACTGCTAGAGAGGGGCGAGTAAGGCACAGGGATCCAGGCATTAAAGGAACTATTCACAGAACGTAAGTGCATCAAAGCCACAGTGAGACTAAAAAAGGAGAGAGAGAGCTGTGACTTCAAAGTCCAGGCGTGATGAGCGATGCACAGAGAAAGAGAGCGAGGGAGAGGGAAAGCGAGGGAGAGAGAGAGAGAGAGAGAGAGAGAGAGAGAGAGAGAGAGAGAGAGAGAGAGAGAGAGAGAGAGAGAGAGAGCACTCTGCAGGATGATAGGACCCAAAGCGAGAGGAAAGAGGGGGGAGAGGGGAGCCCCCTGGATACAGGCGTACTCTCCTCATCTCAAAGAATGCTAAATCACACACACAGGCTGTCTGGGGGAGAGACGCCATTAAACAGAATAGAATAGAACCTGAGCCCTCGCGCCCCACCCCCCGCCAAAAAGGCGCCCGCATCATCGTTTACATGTTTGCTTACTTTTCTAAAATAAGATTCAAAACAAAACCTACCCACAAAAGCGAAACACCAAAGAGAATACTTTTTTTCTGCTTAGCTAGTACCCGAAGGACATCGAGATGTGTTCATTTAATCTGATCTAGTCAAGTTATCTTACTGGGACACTGCTCATCTGGGAGAATGGTTGATGTAATAAATATAAACTTACATTTCCGATACTAACAACTAAGGTAACTTTTGGGTATTTTACAATTACATAGCAACTTAATAGAAATGAAAGGTATTATTTTGATTTGAACAGGAGTGCATGGTATGGTTACGTGATTATAGTACTTCAGTAAAACATTATTCAAGTTAATGGACAATTCTCTCTCTACTCTCTCTCTCTCTCGATAAAATGTTTTTACACAATAGGCTCTGTTACATTATCAAAATTGGAGGAGAAAGTACTCTGATTATTAGTTATGAACAGAGGGAAGGGCATATCATTTAAATGGTAGTAGCTCAGCATGGGAGCACATTCTTTGTAAATTGTGATACCTGTCAGGACCGATGAACACTATGAAAGGTGTTTAATCTGGCAAACTACAGGCCTATACAGAATTTGAATCTGATAAAATGCTCTGGTTGATACAAATATTTGGTTCAATGGGGTTTCCACAATAGACTAAAGTAAGTAATCTAGATTACCCCAAATTTCAAAGTCTAATATCTCCGAGACAAAATACCCTTTGCCAAACAACCAAATTAGTAATTCACAGTGTAGGTATCCTGTAATTCACAAAATGACAAGATTCCTGTCTGAGCTACGGCTCGTCTCCAATTGCAACTCATTTACTCAGTCAGGGGGAAGCACTCTCCTAGCGAGGCATATAAGCTATTAAAACAGTTCCATTAACTGGGGGAATAAATATCCCAATTGCAGCCCAAAGTGTCTTCATTTCGTCTCAAATGTGAGATATGCCGTTGCCATGGTGACATGGCAAAGGCTTCAGCCCTCCTCCCAGCTGTTGGTAGGTTTTGTGTGTGTGTGTGTGTGTGTGTGTGTGTGTGTGTGTGTGTGTGTGTGTGTGTATGTGTATGTGTGTGTGTGTGTGTGCGTCTGTGTGTGTGCATCTGTGTGTGTGCATGTGTGTGTTAGTGTTGTGTTAGTGTGTGTGTGTGTGTGTGTGTGTGTGTGTGTGCATTGATGCAGTCTCCGTGCTGTGTTCCCCTTTCAGTCTCCAGAATAGTGTCTCTACTAATCCGTGAAAGTTGCGGTGCTCTGAACCAGCAGCCAAGCCTTTTCCCACTGAATCGAGGCCCAGGGTCCGCGCTCTGCATCACACTTGATTGGTCCCTCCCGTGGCAGGACTCCCCTCCCTGCTGGGCGTGGGCCCGTCCCCCTTGCTGGGCCGCTCAGCGCTACCTAATCGGCTTCTCCCCGCCATAATTACCAGCGCTGAGCCTGGGACTCACCATCACACCACACCACAGCACCAAAAGCCTGACCAGACGGCCATTCCTCTCCAGCCCTGGCAGCTCCAGCTCTCTTCCGCTGCCCTCATCCCAGGCCCAAACCCACCAGCAGGCCTCTGCCCGTGCAGTGCTGGCTCTGGCTCCTCCACGGGAGCACCTGTTCTGAGTGGGTTGCCCTGCAGCCCTGGGGGGATTGGCTGGGAGCGGGTTTGCGGTGGAGGCCCAGGCGGAGGATAGCTGTCACCGGGCTGCCACCACCGGAGCTGCTGTCCTCCTCCCCTGTGGTGGAGGTGATGTGTTTATTTGGGCTGGGATGCTACCGAGGAGATGGGAGAGGTAGCCGCTACTTCCTTGATGTGCCATAGAGCACCAGAGAATCCACCCCGCGGAGACGGACTCCTTTGATATGTGACCACTCCAAACCCACACGCACAATGGGTGCAGTCAGTTGTGGGATTGGCCTGCCCTGGTGATGTTGTGTGGGCTAGGTGGGACAGGCTTCCCATTGTACCCGTCCAACCTTTCAATTTCTGCTCTGTCCCAAGTACGCGCTTTGTGTTAATCTTGTTTATTACCACTGCATTTTTACCAAATATGCGTGTTTACTCACCCTATGCAGTAAATCAAACGTAGAGGAGGACTTTGATTTTCAGTGTGTGTTGTGCCACGGATGTTCTTGGATTTCACATTACCGCGCCATGGGTGTAAGCATATGGGGCGGGCCAGGTGAGACGCTGCGGCCTGGCATGGAGTCCAAAGGCACAGTCGGAGTGGGGAACACAAGTCAGAGGGCCCTGGCTCCGCTGGCACAAACTGTACCCCAGAACGGTCATCAGAGAGACACCCAACACTCGTTAGCTTATTACTCTCTTATTAGGGACATTTTTTGCTTTGCATGGGTTGGCAGAGTCCTGCTAGTCCCTCTTCAAGCGGCCCAGGCTCTGTCAGAGCTGATCAAAAGACATTTCTCTCACATCTCCAGACGCCTAGGAAAAAAGGGAGAAGAATAGAAGAGAGAGAGAAGAAAAGAGCCAGAAGGGGGCATACTGCTCTCTCTTTACTCTGGTCTGATGGTGAATGAGGACTTTCACAGTGCCCTCTCCCTTTCTTCTTATTCTTCTCATGGAGGAAAAAAAGAGACACAAACCCCCCCAAAAAATCTTAGTGGTGTTTTTTTTCTTTCTTTTTTTACATTTTTGCCAAAACATTTTTTTTGTATTATCATTTCAAAAACAATTATCCTCAGCTTAAAGTAGAGCTTGTGCACGCACACGTCCACGTATTTTAGAGGGAAGAAAGAGTTCTCCACAAATCTGACTGGCTTGCAGGCAGCCGAGACCCCCTCGAAGTGGGAATGAAAAGTGTAACTTTAGCCTCCCAGCTGTATGTCTCTATCTATAATCCTTCCCCAAAAACCCTCACCAGAGAGCCGCCTACCTCTCCCATGGTGTTCCCCGCCTGTGCCGGGCCGGGCCTGCACAGATTTATGTGGCAGTCCGGTGTCATGCTCTCGACCTGAAAGGGATTTGCTCTCGTATATCTACCGAGGTGGTCAGAGAAGCGCTTTAGGTAGCACAAAGTGCAGAGAAATCAGGCCTCCCATTTCTCCCAACTTACAACACATAGCTCAGACTTTCTGGACCTTACCGAAACGACCCGGTGGCTCCCCGGCTGTCACATAGCAGTGTGTGTGTGTGTCTGCAGCGCCGAGGTGAGTGAATCTGTCTGGGTGTGTGTTCGCGGGGCGCTCCGGGACCGTATACGGGTACTGACCTGTGGACCTGTTCTACCGCTGAAGTAGTCAGAGCAGAAATGAAGGGCCCACACTTCTCTCTCACTGTGTGGATGCAGGAGAGCTCTGCTACACCTGGTGACAGCGTTCTGTTTACTCTGATACTGGGCCGTTTTGGAGTAGCAGTGTTGTTATTGCTGATCGAACGATTTTGACTATGAATTGGGTAAATCATTCTGTGGGGTTTGGTGAATGTTTTCTGTGTGTGTTTTGTCCACATTGAGGACGGGCCAAAATAGAGATGAGATAGAAGGCATACAGTGTTACTCTCCTGGATCCTCATATTGAAACTGCAAAAAAAAAAGTGAACTGTAAAAGTGGACGCTTTAAAAAAAAGTGGATTAAAAATGTATTGATTTTAAGATAAATATTCAGCGAAAGTTGAAAAGGAGACGCTAATTGGTAGACCTATAACTAATTGATAATGTATATGTAAATTACAGACTTTCAAAGGCTTTAGAGTCATTATAAAAGAGGAATACATTTAGCAAGAGAGAGTGCCATTTGTATATACTGTATTTGACCATCGCTGATTACAGCGAAAAAACATATAGGGGTATGTACCGCTTTATTCCCCATTAATGAATAGAGCTTGACAAGGAATTTGTAGAGTTGTGGAATCATGGGGAAAAAAACTATAAGGAGATACTCATAGATATTTGTAGCGTAGAGTCCTCTTTCCACAACTAGATTGATCTCAATGGAAATAAACAAGGCAAGGTCACCTTCGGACAGCCTGGTCTGGTTTGGTCTCCATGTTGTTGGGCTGCGGTGCTGGGGGCGGTGGGTGGTTGACTCAGACTCTCAGGTAGAGATCAGTTCATCCCATTGTATGTGCCTGCGGTTGTGTGTATGTGTGCGTTATTTTGTGTGTCTTTTTTGTGGGGATGTGACAGCAGTGTGTTAGGCTACTACCAAATACTGTCTGGATCATTCTAAGCAGGAAATGAATTACTTGACCTGAGATGGACACAGAACAAAGTCTATAGACAAAATGGCGGCTGTTGCTAGGTTAGCAGAGAGGAAGAACAAGCTAATACTCGCTGAATGTTATACATCAGTGGTGTTGGTTACAGTACAGCCTATACAGATGAATTACTCTGCAAATAGTAACCTATAGAGTGCCTTGTTTCATAAATCACCATAATAGTAATAATACAAAAAAATCTAATATCTTACAGATTTCTTGCACAAAATATTTTTTATTATACACCTGATGAGATTCTAACGACCATCGTTCGGATATTTTACATGAATGCGATCATATTTTACATATTACTAACAATATAAATTGCAGGCATACTCTCTGCCTTAATGACATTTGACTTACAATAATTTACCAATATACAGTATGTTCAAGTTCATACTTTTTCCTACCAGCACCCACAAACTTATTTATTTTATGTATTACGGATTGTGTTTCAGAAACATAATCTACCAAATGGGTTCATATAGGATGTCAGAATTTGGTTCTATTTAGTTAAAGTGGAAAATGATTTTATTTATGATTTATTTATTCCTTTCAATGCAAAAAAAGAAGATATATAAGCAACATTGCAATCCAAATGGTGTTGTTTTTATCATTTAGTATATTAAATCTTTAAAATTATTTTGTTGGAGATCAGGTAAACTTCAGTAAGGTAGCTGGTGTTACTATGCTGTAGTGTATAAAAAGGGTGCCCATTCATTACATCTTATTTATTTGTAAAATATGAGAGCTTCAAATGAAGGTGTCTTTGTAGTTGAAAGCTTTCATAGCATGAGACCAGGAAATCCTCCAAATTCTCTAGCTCTTTTTTCTCCCTATGAGATAGGTTAACTTTTGAGAGATGATAGATGATATTCTTTGTTATCGAGAATGAAAGGATAAAGTAGCTAACTTTTTTTTCCTTCTGAGCAGTTTCAAACTGTTTTTAGATTTCAAGGAGGAGATAAGAGGGATGGGAACTGACGTATTAGAGGATTTAAAGTCAACGCTTCTGAAGAGTTTGTACATTGTGGGAAAGTTTTAAGAAATAAAACAAAATACCAAATTGCACTAAATATTAAACAACGCGAGGCGCTCTGATGATTTATACACATGAATAACCAACTGTTTTGTTTACCATAGTTTGTACACAAGCTGCTATCATAGTTCCTACATATTGATCTAAAAAGAAGATTGCATGGGATCTTTGATTAAAACAGTAGTCCTTACTTGAGCTTAAGTTCAAAGGATCCAAATCTACATTCATAAAAAAAGAAAGTTAAATAGATAAAAATGGTTCCATTGTTTCATGGAGGGCTCTGTAGAGGCTTTATGAGTGTGAGGGACGCTGATGACATAGTTAAACGTCCTTCTACAGACGAACATATGAAAGACAGATGGTGAGCTTTCATTTTACAAACTCTGGGATGTTTAACATTTCAATCTCACGGAGAGCAACATCTGACTTGGCTGACAGTTTTGATCAAGACTCAGTTTCAGCTGATTCTGTTATACCATTGAATATTATTCGATTACGACTCGAGAGTCATGACCACATCCCTTGAAGAAAGTAAAAGCCTCACTGTAAATGAAAGACTCTCCTGCCAATTAGATACCAACTTGAAATGGCTAATGAATATCCTTCTCTTTTGATGATACCTGTACAGTTTTACAAACATAGAACGATTGAAATATTACAAGAAAACAGATGGTATTATTCATAAAACAAACACTGAGTGTTCAGAAGAGTTTCTCTGTTGTTGTTTCCAGTTTTGTGGGAAAGCTGTAAAACTTTCCCAAAAGGCTTAACAAAACTTTTCTGTGTTCCATCTGCTCTAAAAATGATACACAAAATAGGCCAGTTTGCTTACTTATGTAACCATTGCCAAAGTATGTCAAACATTATACTCCTCTTTTCAAACTGATAAGTGATAATCTTCCGTAAGTAATAAATATATAGATTTTATATTTAAATTGGGTAAAGTGGAGTACCATAACTAGTTGGTAAAAAGTTGATAAAACGCACAGGTGGAATATACAGAGGAATAGGAAAAGGGAAATGGCTTTCTACAGCTAAAACAAAGGAGAAGTGATTTTTTTATACTTTTGTATACTGCACAGTATCCAATTTATTTTAAATGCAATGTATTTGAATTCGATGCAACCTATTATTCAAGGTACTTTCCTTCTTTCTAATCTTACATTTCAACCTTTTTAACCCTCATGTATATTTTCACTGTTAAATCTATTTTATAAGAAAAAATTCCACCAGATTAGATATTCCTGTTAATATACAGATGATTCAAATAACTAGACAAAATAACCTGCTTTAACTTGCTTTTACTGCATTCATTTTACTATATAAATGTTGGCCGATTAGTGTATTGGTGTAGTCGCTACAAGACAATATCTATGTTTTTTCTCTTTTTATGTCCTTGTCTAATTTGTTTATCACAGAACAGTACTGTTTATTCACTTTCTATTTATTAGCTGATAACCTTAGAAAACTAAATGTGCTGGAGTAAAATTGTTTTTATGTAATAGCGTATAAACATAACTTTCCCCAAAGCCGTCGGCTGGCCTATAATGATATTTAGTCATATATTGTATTTTTAGAAGAGATGTAATTTTAATAAACTTACTGTCATACTTCCGAAAGTAATGTGACCACCATTAAATTAATATTGCTAAAAGAAATCCTTGCAATTTGTGCGTCCCCGTTATAACATACGATCAAGTAATAACATTAAATATTATTATTAATACTATCATTATTATAATTATTTGTAATAGTAGTAGTCGTAGGTAATAGTAGGAGTAGTAGTATGTAAATAATGTGATAAAATAAAATGTTTAGAGCGAATAATGATAGATTAGGCAAAATCATACAGCCAGATGCATTGCTAAAAAATACATATGTTTTTGAGATGGCTGCAAATGTTTTGTAATTAGAAAAAATAAAACAGTGCAGTAAGGCATGATTTCCCATAGATAAATAAAATATCAATAAAATAGATAGTTTTCTATAATTCCTTATACAGCAGTAATTATTCGGTAATGGATTTTGGCAAATCGCTAGTACTAAATAATAACATAATTGTTGTTGCAATATGTACTGATTTACATCTTGACAGTGAATGTCAGCGTTGATTAATTAGCCATTATATTAGGCATTGGCAATATGGAAATATTACTTTTTTTATGTTTTTTGAGTGCGAAATGCAAAACATCAGAAATAGGGAGCAAATTTACTCCTAAAATGGCGGCGCATATGGTGTCTGTCAATGCTATACTGTTTTCTCGTAGTAGCGAATGAATTTAGTACAAAATGCATTAGCAAAGACATTAGTAGTTTGGTTGCTCAACAATTCATTTCGGCCAGTTTATTTCAAGTGTTTTAAAGGGAGTATATCTGGCTGAAAATGGTGCCCCTGTTGTTTCCTGTTCAGCCATTTTAAAACAATTACCGTATTTCTCTGAGATAAACATCACCACGGTTCACTTTCTGTTTTTCTGTATTGAGTATTTGTTATATGTCACTTAGTATTTCCCAAGGTCACGTGACTGGTGACCTGTTTACATGTTTCCACTTCAGTTGGTCTTTATAACACCTCTGAGAGGCGAGTCAGAAGGGGCAGGTGCAACTGACAAAACAAGGCTATTGAATAACCTTGATGCACAGGGGCATGTTTTCACAAACACATATCTGCAGCTTGGATCAATGCAAACAACAGCCTTGACACCTGTACTACAGGGTTAATAGCAACATTAATCGTGTGAAAGAGGACTAGTGATGACAGAAACGGACATCAGAATTGGCGTAGGAGTTATAAATACAGGCAGAGTAATATTATTTGTCAGATCTTTGTTCAACTAAAACAAGAATCTGTTATGTTAGTTTGCATTTTTTGACTGCCATTTTAATTCGCCCAGGTCCCTTGAGTAGAACCTGTAATCTTTATTTCGGCAAAACGGGTCACCATTATATAACAACAAAGTGGAGTGCCAACATCGTGCAGCTTGTTTATGGTGACATCCTGTTGCCTGGGTGACGGGGTCCTGCCACTGTGTGTCTTTATTAGTTTTCACGCATGGCTGGCATGGGCACTCCAGAAGTAGGAGAAACAGCCCCTTAGAGTCACTCTCACCCCTCCTCTTTGCCCCACCTCAGACCCAAGACTGGTCTTTGAAGGACAGGCTACTGAGAGGTGACCCAGTCTTCCAACCCCAAGCATGGGAACCCAAATGAGACCACAATACTGTTGGGTAATATCTTGTCAGGTCCTGGACATATTTGTAGACGTGTATGTGAATTAGCTAATTATATTTGTTCCAAAAATATTAAATGTAAACTTGTTTCAGAATTGTTGGTAGTTTTGAATTACATTGTTCATATTGGAATGAAGTAGGCCTACGTGAGATATTCCCAAGACTCCAAAACAAGGCTCACAATTCATACTTAATTAAAGGCAACACAGCAAGACAACGAAAGGCTAAAATATTTGAGCAATTATGGGAAGAGCATACCAAAGCCATTCTTGCTAAATAATAAAATACTAAATAATAAAATCTTTAAACATGCTGAGACAGACGGTTGGGATTACCTTTTAATCTAGGATCTAAATTCTTAACTCAAGGCAGAAAGTTTCCTCGTGGGGAGCAGCAGGAGGCGCTGTAAAGCAGTTAGCCTTTTGATAACGCAACTCGAACGAAAACAAACATGGCTGATGAGGGGGGCAGGGTTGGGACTAGCATACAGTGGCTCGGCAAGTTAATGCAACATTAACATTGGATGAGCTTTTGGGAGCCTGCAGCAGTGATATTAAAGAGATACCCCCTGCACCCCTCCTACCCAAGGCTTGCCAACAGAAAGGGGGAGGCGGATCGCTTTGACCTCAACTCACCATTCAAAGTCATGTGCAAGTACATGATGGCGTGGTTAGCTGTGCAGCCAGTGATTTATAGTGTGTGGAGCACCACATTGCAACATGTACTAATCAAGGTGTTTTGCTGGTGAAAGCAGAGCAGGGTCGTAATAAGTAGGTAGATCTACGGTGCTATTATTGTCATTGAAAATGTTGCAATCACATCTTCTATGCAATTAAAGTAGTTGAGCTGTTTCCCTGCCATCATTAAAGTCCACCCGATAGCATTCTTTTCTGTTTGTATTGGTATTTTCACAAGTGCTGTGCTGAGAACTTCCAGAGCAGATTGTTGCAAAGGTTTTTTCAGGTCATCTCAGTCCAAAAGTTGTTTCTGTATTCGTTATGCTAGCTTGAAACGGAAGCTATTTAATTCCTAGGGATTTGACCAAAGAAGTGAAGAAAGTTTGGAAGTGTGTAGAGTGTTTGGTGTCTATGAACCTCAGGTAAGGTAAGGAGGATGTAATAAGTTAAGAAGTGGCAAGGCAACCTGCTTCGTCTTCATTCACATCTGAGGTGCTAAATCTCTCCCTCACTCTAAGTAATGCTAAGGCAAGTGAGTCACAACTGTGAAGACACAATGTTTAAATCCAATCTGTCACCATGCAAGGTGAAAAATGCTTACCGACTGCTCAAGTCAAGCATCACCTTTTACAAAACACACTCACACACATATTACACAATTTAACATGTATAATCTACTGCTATCTGTCGTTATATTAGCAGTCACACACAATTAATACAAATGCTCTTTTCGATGTCATTAACGCGACTGTTATATTGTCAGGTGAGACATCATGGAGTGCCAGATAAATCAACGCTTACGTTAAACTTAATTAGTCGCCTAAAAACCACGTGTGGTTATTTCGGATAGTAATAAAGAAAGTGTTGAGAAATGTCCCCGTCGGGCTAGTCTTGCAATATCATCAACTTCCCTTTGGGGGTATTCTTGTTCTTTTACATGATGACCCATTCTTTTTCCCAAAACAAACCAAACATATCGATAGTTTAGCAAGTCATTTCATGAGCACTCGATACTAGCCAAACGCTGTCGCCTTCCACTGTGCTATAGTATCAGATGGTGTCAGACCAGACACTTTGCAATTTTGGTGTCCTGATGGTTTTCAGGTAGTGCCAGACTAAAAAAGGATGGTGGTGCATGGTTTGCGAAAGACATACCAAGGCCGAGGAAGTATTCCTGTTACAGGCAAAAGCCGTGAGAAGAGAGCTTGGTCCAAATTGACAAGATTGCGAAGATATAAACAGAAGCAACGGAAATTGTAATTATAGAAATCTTGTTCATAAGAAGTGTTCGTGTGATATTGGTTGGTGTGAACTGTTGTTTATGTAATAATACAACGTTCTTATTTGTACAATGCAAATGAAAGTACAGATTTGTATTTTAGGCAAGATTGACTTTATCGCTTAGGAACTTTCATACAATTACATAAACAAATCTGAATATAATTCAACATTTTGGTTACTAATTTACTTTCTTTTCCCAAACTTTACCTTCATCAAAGTACTAGAACTAGCCCCCGGTTTGATAAAAGAATGGTTGCTGACTTAGGAAAATGTTATCCCTGGAGTCCTGGGTTTAATCAACTTTTGTTTGCAAGATTCCGTGTACTAATTGACCATTACAAGGAATCCCAGGGCCCATGTTTTGACCATCAAATCATGATAATTGTTTTTGGCTTTGCTTTTTGTAGTTTAGGCGCTTCTAAATAAAATACAATTGTTCAACGTCAGCTTGTAATCACCAGCACAACGTGGAACTAACATGAACGGTATAGCCTACTGCAGGTGTACTACATCCTCCAGCACATGAATATACAGTGCTGAGAGAAGCAGCCATTGTGACTTCAGGGCATGTTAACAACCAGATCGACCGGCTGCCAGGCCTGAGAAAAATAATCATGTGAGTGGGAGAGAGAGAGAGAAAAAAAAAATCCCCAAACCCAAATTGGTGAAGCAGGCCGTAATTAGCACACGGCAGTGGGCTCCTCTATAAAGACATCTGCTGATTACACAGTTTGGGGAGGCCTGGTAGAGAGGAGCCTGGCAGTGAATGGTGTAAAGTGATTGAGACCACACCACGGCTGCCGAAAGAGCACAGCACACGATCGCACACAGCCAGCCGCTTGGAGCATGAAGCCCATACAGACGTGAAGCGGAAAGGAGAACCTGCGCTGCCCAGGGTGGCAGAATGCTAGGCCCTGGAATCCAGTCATGGGCTTTTCTTTCTTTCGTCAGGCAGGCACAGAGAACATCCACCGTCTTCAACATGGGCTGGATTGAATTTCTAGCACTGGCATTGTGCCAGTTAGAAATGGTGAGCGCGCTCTGTCTGTGTCTGTGCGCCATCGGGCCGTGTTTTGTTCACCCACCCAACATGATGCCAGCTTGCTGTCTGTCTTGGATGTCCATGACAGGCATATAGACAAGCCTGTCTACATGTGCGCCTGCATGAGTGTGCATGTAGTCGTCATGTGTCTGAGTGAGATGGAACCTGGCTTCAAGTGGTCCGTGTGCGTCCGTGTGAGGCTCCCCGGGGAGATCCACCATGCTGCTACACTGCAGACATCATCCTGGTCAACCCAGCAGGAGAGGCCCTGGCTGCCATGGCACAGGACCCAGGGCCCTCCACCTCACAGGAGCCAGATCACAGCACAGAGACGCCACCACCGGCATTCCTCCTACGCTCTTTGCTTGCTTTTTCTGTTGTCATTTGGCAAGTGAATTACAAGTTAGCGCAATTTCACACCCTCGTGCTACATAACCCACATAAACATATCTCGAAACGCAATGCGAACAGTTTACGACCCTACATTTACCATTCTCGGGAAAGGAAAACGATAAGTATTTAACAAACGGCATTGAAATGACTAAGTAATGTACATTTCAAATGAATAAAGTGAACTACGCTTTAATCACACCGTCTGTAGCAGCTTGACCAGAGTTGCAATAATAAAATAATATTATTATTTGTATTATTATTCTATTTAAATATATGAAATAGAATATTATCTGTAATTAAAACATTAATTCATACTAAATTATTCTTGATATCATGAAATTGTTTTCATTGTGCTGGTGATTTATCAATAAGTTAAATAAATGAATGCTGTAATTAAATATTGGAGTACAATATAGTTAAATCAATCAAGCTTCAGAGAGGTTGGGAAAACATGGAAGTATCAAATGTGTGTATAGTACTGTAAATTAGATTGAACGGTTCATTTGTATCCTGGCGTTTAATGTGGCACTCGAATCGCTCTTAGCTAGGCGATTGGATCACAGATGCACTTATTTATCTTCGTGACTTTACCTTCTCTTGTGGAAAGCGCAATTTGTAATTCGCTTTGGACAAAAGCGTCCGCTAAATGACTGTGATGTCATGCATTTGTAATAAAAGGCTGTTTTAAGACCACAAAGCAAGCTGTTAGAAAAGATGGAATCTTGGCTAAAATAAAACAACTTGATTTACCATCTCAATGGACTCAATGTAGGTTAAGTGTGGGAGGTGTCAGAATTGTGCACACCCCAAGAGTCAATAGACCTCTTTTTTCACTATCTTTGATATGCACACCATCACTGCAATATAATGTGATGGTGATGAAGGCTTCCATAACGCCTTTGATTCCATACAGTCTGTTTTCCATGGAAGTAACTTACAGTTGGATTGACTGACAGACAGATATTAAGGAGAGGAAAGAACCTAAAAGGTTCAAATATCTTCACTTCCATATTGAGTGTGCGGCTAGAGACTTTGAGTGCACATTTTCCTCAACGGGCTTAAAGTTGTCCTTATTGGTAATGCTGTGTTTATCTCCGTCAATCATTGAAAGAACAAAATCTCGTCTGAAGTGCGGGCAGGTGGACAGTTCTGTAATCTTTGATGGGTACAGGAAATTGTTCTTTCACCAGATAAGCTGAGCGATGCCCTTTGGGGCCTTTTCCTTTGAGCTTACATAAAGTGAAATCATGACAGAGACAACAGTGTTGTTGATGTTATCTTTCCTTGGAACAGGGCATCTGGTTCTGCCTCTGTCGCAGCGCCTGTGCCCCTCTGATCAGGTTTAGTCAATGTGTCTGATGTGTGTTTTTCTTGTGCTTTCTCTCTCCTCCTGATCTTTGACCTACGCCCTTTCTCTCCCTTTGTTCTGCAGGTCGGAGTGCACGGACCTTCGCTCCCCCCCACCCAACGCCACATATGTGGCCGAACTCCGGCAAGTAGACCTACAGACGCAGGTAAGTGTGGCCCAGGTGCACCCCACAGTGCTCCTGACCCTCACCAGCTCACCCCCGGAATCTCCGATCAGACCCAGCATGCAGCCCAGCCCAGGTCACCGAGGGCCCCTGACAACCCCTGACAGGCCTTAACGCCCCCGATATGGGACTCCTGACTGGCATGTAGACGAGCGTTTGATGTGAGCCTAAACTGGGGCTATGTTACTAGGGCTTTAATTAGCTCCAGCAGCTGCTGCTTCCTGGTTGAGGGACCTCGGCACACTCCGCTGTCTCTGCCTAATGTCTTACAGGTGACTGTCGGACGCCCGTCTACTCGGAAACGCTGTGGTTCTTCGCACAATGTCTAACTCTGGATCCTTACTGTCAAAAACACGTACAGTTGTGTTCCCGTTTACAGGGTCACTGGGTAGCTGCAACAGAGGTTTACATTGTCTGGAAGGGTATACAAAATGGCTGCTGCTCGCTTAACGACCGCGGAGCCCTCCCAGTCATGCTGGTATAATGTTATGCAAATATGTCTTTCATCTCTCTTCCGCTGCCCATTATATTTGGTTCATATTCCTTTCCATTGTCCTTTAGAAACATTAACTGCTCCGAATTAAGGCAAAGCGCGGGGAGAGTTCTCCTGATGACAGTAAACGTTCCCGCTCTGCGCTTCTCGTCTGTTTTCAGCGTGCGTAAAGAGATCCTAACTGTAGGAAATTGCCCTCTCGAGGACTGACAGCTGGAAATGGATCTCGGATTAGAAGCACGTACCTTTCCTCACACTCCTCTTTGTCGCTCCCAAGTTGGTGGATGCCTCCTTAAAACTTCACTGGAGAGAGAGAAAGAAACAGAGACACAGTTGGCTTTGGCATACTAATACACTGGACTCATTAAATGGATGGGGGCCAGATTCCCTTCCCCGAGCGTGCACTGATGCCCTTTGAGTTTGCCGGGGCTAGAGGGTGTGTAGCCCTTTGAAAGCCCTGCCCGGCATATTGAGCGTGTTTTGATATAACCCTTTTGAGGCTCCTGGTAGGCTGCACAGTGCCTCCTCGCCTTTAAGTTCCCGCACCTTTCCATGTGATCGCGTCAGATAGGCGCTCCAGCCTAGCACACGGCCTAGAGTTGGAGACAGGGGGCAGACGAGATAGACGAGACCAGAGGTGTCCGTATCTAAGAGCAGTGGCCTTCACTCCCTCTCCCCCTCGCTGCACAGGGCTCTGATTGAGAAAGGTGCCCTGTGCAGGACTCTGAAACTGGAGGCTTGCTTGGGGGTGGGGGGGTGGGTGGGTGGGTGGGGTAGGGGGTTGGGGGGGGGGGGGGGGTTGGTGGGATTCCCTCAAGGAAGCAGCAGGGGAGTTGGGCTTGGTTTCGGTCAATTGTGCATACGGTGTGGATTTAATTACAGTGCTGTCTCCTCCTCTAGTGACCCAGCCAGATAGACTACACTGTACGGGCCAGGGGCACCTATAATATGGCCATTATGATTGCCGTCCCCCATCCGGGCAGGGAGACACTAAGTCAAGTCAACCCACACTAGGGAAGAGCCAGTGAATTCATAACAATGGCTCTGAGACAGTCACTTTGGTGGAAGATGAGGAGGCATCTCGGTTTCAATGGCAATGACACATGGAATGAAATACGGTTACAAGCATATTTTAAATATACAATTTTCAATAATCCCAAATATGAAAGATATATATCAAGCATGACAAAAAAATTGCTAATGAGCAATCCTTAAGGTTATCCCAACCAGGAATAATAGATGTACAGATAGGCATAATAATGTAAGATATCTGTGAGGCATGATGAAGATATCATGCTCAATAGCCCTCTAGTGCTAAGTGATTTTTTTATTGATAAAAGCATTAGGAAAAAGCAATGCAGCTATTCCTGTGCAGGGCTGAAAGCACATTATGATATAATGAGTATCTCCCATCCGGCGCTATAGTGTCATTGTGACTACCTGGGATGCTCTTGAACACAAGACTGCAAAATAGAAAAAGCATCCCTCACAATGAGCAGATTATCCACAGGAATAAGGAATAAGACTACCTCATTTCACAGACTGCAATATCTTTTTAACACAGTCTAATAAGACAAGTCTCCAGTGTGCAGGCTACTGAGAGTATATGTTTAAGTAGCAGACTGCACTCTACAAAAGTAGCTGTACAGTGAACAAACAAGGATCTATTGACGTGTAAAAAAAGGAAAATGGCTGACTCAGCTACACAGAGGAGGCGATATAATATACAGCCAACGTATTGTCTCCCATTGCCACTGTGAGGGATAAAAAAAAGGCAACAACGTTATCTGATTTGCATCGCCAGCCCTCTAAGTGAGGATTTCATACAGCATTTAAATTTGGCACGATCGGCATGGCTGAAATATTGCTGGATATTGTTCCTCATTAATGATTCCATAAGCCGAGTGTATAGCACTGATGTAGTGGCTGATACTTACATGGCTTGCACTCTCAAGTGTGGCGGTAATTTATGCTCTCCCCAGCGCCCATCATCTTGACGCGATTCACACACTGACAAGAATCCATCTCCTTGGTATCTGGCAACAAAGACACAAGCAGGGGAGGGAGGGTTTGGGAGAGGATGGAGTGCAGATATTTTGTAATCACCGTTGACACACTCAGAAAATAGGGGATGGTTACAATGTAGATTGAGATCATTCTAATGCATGAACTGACCTGTGGTACAGTATATTCCACTCGATGCTGCTATTACTGTCCGTTGATGACACCACCTAACAAAGTAAACTAGTTAATGTCCAGAAGATGTAGTCACACTTGTAGTCACACACTAAATATGCTTTGTCAGGCATACAACACTTCATACGACCTTCAGATAAGAGGGCCAACTCCATTACATCTGTAAGGTGTATTCATGGCTGAGCTGTGTTTGTCTTCTCAAATTCAGCAGCTCACTTTATGTTTCAATCATTTCCTGTCCACACTCTGACTAGAGGTTTGCTCCAATGTGAGCCGACATCTTTCACTACAAGAAGCTCAGATAGGAAGGCATTAGCCATCGACGTAAAGTATTTTTTTTGGGAGGCAATTCGTATGGCAGCTCATATTGTCCAGCCTCAAAAACCTCAAGCTAGTCAGTGAGTTTCTCATCAGAAAAAAAAAATAATTTGGCTTGGGCTTAACAACCGCCCATTCCCAGTCCCTTTTTTTAAAAAGATAGACCTTTTTCATCTCGCAGAAGTCTTTTCACGTTGGTGTGGTGACTATGTGCTTCACAGGTGGGAGTCTGCCTCCATCGAATAAGCCAGTTCACTAAGGACGGGATTTGCCGCTGTTATTTTTCTATTAGAGAAGAATTATGCTAAGCCTTCAGAAGCCATCTTTGTGTTGCTATGGCAGCCCATATTTCCTGCCGGGTTGCGACCTTGGATGACTACAGTGCAAAGCCAAGTAGTACCGAGGCCCCTTTGAGGATTAGAATCGCGGTCTCATAGTTATGCAAAACGCATCTGATATGATTGAACCTTGAATAGGTGAATGACAAGTTTATTGAGACCGCTGCTCCTTTTGTCTGATCATTGTCATTTCTATATTCCCAATCACTTAGCCTGTGTCACAATTTAGCATTTGTTTGTTAATTTATATATATATTTATATTTATATATATGTATTTCCTTACTACCCAACAGATGCGTATTTATCATTTCATTTTACAATTCCTTTCGAATTGAATTGCAAGAACCTAATGGGATGAAGAATCAGTTGTGAGTTGGCCTACTCTGAATGCAAAGCATAAAGACATAAAAGACATTGTTTTCATAATAGATGCTACATTGTTGCAGTTTCATCATTGCCACTACCGTTCATCCAGAACAATCTTAAATGAATCTTTACTTTGATAAACGATTATTTATCGGGATATAAGCCATGTCTACAGGGCAATAAAAAGAGTTTTTCGTTCTCATCAAATTCAGTTTTCCCATTTTTAAAATTTATAATAATGTTCACAATTGTTGTCCGGCAAGCCATCAAAGGCTCAACTCTATCTCCGAGAGAGATGTATAGACAGCAACTCAAAGCTGACACAGAGATGGGGCTTTGAAAGTATGAGATTGACACTATTGTGGTCACAAAGCACAACAGGAGGCTACTTTGAAGAGGAAAGTGCTTTGGGTATCCAATTTCACTTTGGAAATAGTGTCCAAAGCTTGTATACAAGACCTGTTGAACTAGTAAACGAAGGGGCAGAAGAAACTTGCCAAATAGTTCAGACATCCTTATAAACTAAAACTGCCATAGACACATCAATACAAAATATATAAGGCCAAAAACCCCAATAAAACATTCAAAACCCAGGACATGATGGAACATTTATCTTGGATTTAGTGTTCTCTTTTTTGTTGCTGCTCGGTCTCGGGAGGAAAAAAGAAGGCTTGCTATGCAAATAAAAAGTTGTCAATTTATCCAAGCTGACATGTCTTTTCGCACAATAAAGTGCCGTTATCAGAGCATTCTCTCATTGGTAGTTTGGGAATTGATCAGTCTCAAGCTCAAGCTGTGTCCTAGTCAGCTGACAGGTCTGAAGAAAAAGTTACATTCTCAGAGAGTGCCTTGTCAATGAGGCTACTTGAGTAAACTCCCCAACCACATCTACTCACCAGTGTCCTCCTCTTTCTTATCATAATACTTTTGACAAATTTCCCAGACCATCTCTAAGCCTATAATCACTGTTTTTTTTTTTTTACTTCCCATAAGACAAAGACCGAGCATGATAACAAAACAATATGTGTGCTTTCCTGACTTATGAAAGATAATGTTTCCGAACTGGTGGTGTCAGTGTGCAGCTAATATTGACAATCTTGACATTCACATTTTGGGGGATCATTTGTCACAGTAGTGCTGGCTTAAAGTGTTCTCAATGTGAGGTTTGGTGTACTTTGATGTCAGGGTCTCAAGAGGACTGGTTTAAGCATGCTATCTGCGTCAACTGTTCCCTGCCATCCTCTCCTCCAAAGACTGACACAGGAACGGCAAGAGCAAAGATTTGGTCTTGCAAGTCCATGTGACTACAAATGAGGAAAGCTTGCCAAGTGAAGTCAAGGGGTTCTATGACACATATACACATTGGCTATTATTGTATAACTATTCCTGCCATGCACTTATAATATAAAAATGTTGATGCTGATGGACAAATGATCCATAAAAAGCATGATCATGCTCACAATTCATAACATGTATAGTGCAACTACGTTTCCAGTAATCAGATTAACAAAGCCATCATATAATTTCAAACTGTGGTCATACAGGTTATCCTTGAAAAATTTATTGAATAAATGCATCCATGCAGAAAAAAAAAATATTATAATTCAGATTGATATTAGCATATGCATTTAAATACGTGCTATGGCTTGCCTATTTAACAGTCAAACTAGTTACAAATCGATTCTTGTTCATTATGCAATACTCAAATTATATGGATTTGCATTTCCAAGAAGAAAAGATTTGGTTAATAAGTATCCTGTAATCTTATTTCATGTCTCTAAAGAAGACAGATTCTCCACGCCCCCCTGCAAGGCAAGGCTCACCTGAGATGCAACCTGCGCACCACAGGATGTCAGCCCTTCACATCTCCGAGCCCCGAGAGTTGGGATTAAAAAGGAGTGGAGCATAATATTTCCGCTGGAATGTACAGTTTACCTGACAGTGACAAAATAATTACATACCCTTTATGCAATATGTAATTTGGCAAACGCTAAATACTGGTGACGCAAGTTAAACTAATTTTGTGGCTGGAATAGTTGTAAAAATGTTTGGTTGGGAACTGCATGAACTTTCCTTATTACGCAAAAGGAAAGAAAATAGCCTTGAATTACAACAATCGAAGAAACTTTGCTCTAAGTGATAACCAGTCAGAGTTAAAACTGGTTTCAAGGCTAAATTTAAATTTCAAATTCTGGAATAAAAATATTAGCAAATATTTAGCCCATCGGTTAATTAAAGTTTCTCCTTCAAATGAGCATGTGCAAAATATTGTTTTACTGATGAACATATTAGGATGCATTCCGCCACCCTCTTTCCTTTAATTCAGTTTCAGACATGTAAAGTTTAGAAAAACAAAAAATATTTTTGCTATATCTTCAAATTATTTCATATTCAAATATTTTATAGCCGTGAATGGGTCCATTTGGTAAGGTTCAACCTATAAACATAAAAGGGATTGCGAAAAATATTGCTTTATATAACACGTTTCTCACATGCCTTAAACACATTAAACAGTAGATTATAATGAATATGTTAGTCCCATGCATGCAGACAGTTCCGGAATAAATTCACACAGGTGTTTTCAATGTGTGTCTCGTTCTATTGTGTTTTAAACACGTTCGTTGTGTCAGTGATAGTATAGCCTAGGCCTTCAATGGTGGCGATTAAAAGCTCCTGAAGTGAAGCTATTCTACACATTTCCCAGAAAAAGGCCCCATTTAAAACGATGCAACACTTCAACATTTTATGTCCGGTGAAAAAAAAAGATGAGGCCCTCTTCTTCCCCATGTAAACATGGCCCTATGCATTGTGTAAATTACGTGGATTAGGCCCCCCTTTGTTGAGGGAACACTGGACCTCTGAACACAAGTGCTGCTTTAAACCTCCTCCAAAGCCATTTGCCCTTAACACTCTCAATAACAAATGTAAGGAAGTTCCACATCCATCTTTATATTAGGACATACATAATCAAAACTAGAAATGTATATTTTAGCGGCCTAACACATTTCTAGGCAATAGTCTTACGAGGCAAATGTTCTATTTTTATAAATAGGTTTATTGGCCAAGAGGCCCCACTTCCGATAATAGGTGTTATATAGTGTTTGCAAGCACATTTACAACCAAACCAAAACTAAAATCTTAATTTGTTTTGCTCTGTAACTTATTTGCCTTGATAATCGGGGGGAAAATGGCCAGGCATAATGGACAAAAAGGTAGGGAACCGCATCATTAAAAAATCTTAGGCTGTAAATAAGGGTCAGCATTCTGAATTAAGATTTGGATTCAAACGATCCGATTAAGTGAAATAAATGTACTAAGGTGTATTTTCATTATCCTAAACGTGTAGCAAATAAAACTCACATTTGATCACCCAAGTTTTCAAAAAGATATTTCACATAAATTATAAGATGTATATGTGCACCCTTATTTTATGAAGGTTTTCAGTCTACACATAGACTGCGCATGACTGAGGTGTGTTGATTTTATTCTTGGTCTGACTATACCAAACAAAATACGTTGTTTTAAATCGGTAAAAACAGTAATCTGACCATCGAACATCAGAATATGGACTAATAACTCCGCCGAATAGTTGACTTGCTTTGGATCCATTTTTTTCCTCGATCTGCTGCCTACACATCTCGACATCTAATTGCGTAAACTCTAAAAGAGCACAGTAGAGGTTGATAGTGTGACGTGAAACTTTTGTCCATTTTTAGAAGTCTCGTTCACTCAGTTTTGGTGCATGCTTGACCTTTTCCCTGCTGTCTTAAAATGATTCGAGTAAAAACGTTTGAGTTCTTGATATTGAGATAAGAGTGGTAGAAATAACGAAAATACAGCAGGTTTATAGAATTCAATGTGTTTCATATTACATCACAATTAATAACAACTGTGTCTAATGACTGCCTCATTACTACATCTCTTATCGTTTTAAAACGATTATTTTAAACCAGAAATAGCCTTGAATAATTTTCTGGGTAAAGAGTAAAGAGTTTAAAATTGTATAATTAATCAAAAGCCGTTAGGATCAACGTAATAATTAATAAATGCATCTTGAAGGATTGATTATGGATAAGACAGTGCATTACAATTATCCCTGGTATTCAATAGCGGGGCTTTTGAGATGTAGCCTATTGTGTCTTGATATTCAGTTAGATTATATGCATCACAAGGCAGGTTTTATTGTTACGCTTTTTTCTCCTAAAACTGGGATATTTGAGAATGCTAGACGATAGTCGAGGCTGCTGAATTCCTACAATAAGCCTGCTTACAATCAAACATGTTCAAGCATGACAATTGAATTAGAAAAATGGTGGAAAATACAAACATGTCTTTGATAAAAACTTGTTTTAAGTTGAATAATTAGATACCAAGCAATTTTGTTTTCGAGGATGCAAAATTATAAAATCAGATGTTCAGGTTCCAAACACTTACACAATATTGTTATCAGTGAGTTAAAATTCCAAATACGGCAGTAACAATTTTAGCCAAACATAAAATAAAAAAACGAATACTCGACCGTATACGTTTCATTTTGAGGTCATGACCTCCATCACATATTTCCTGACTCCTGCTATGAAGTAATGGCAATGGTTTATTGAGCATTTACTTTTAAAAAGTTTTCATAGCATATAGTAAAGTTTATAAACAAAACAAGAAGTTGTTTGTTATGAAATACTGATTCTGTGCAATTCTTTTTTTGAAAACGATACCTTCGGGTTTCTATTTCTATTAAAGTTTTGCGACATTGCCTGCTTTTGATGTTGTCTGATGGTTGTTTGTGTAAAAAGTATAAATATTATTTTAGACATTATAGCTTTCACATATTGAGTGATATGTCATTGTCTGTGATTTAATATTTAGTTTAAGTTATTTAGAATATTGCACGCAATAGAATTCTGATTGACACCTGTAAAATAATATCAGGAATATGAGATATGATGGGTGTGATCTGTTTCTCTGAAATACATATCTCAGAAAATCCTGTTTGTCTTAATGAGGGGAATATATGACAAAAAAATCGATTTGAACTAAATCTCACAAGTTCTATTGTTCCATGAAAATGTGTATATAAATGTAAAAAGATCCTTTCATAAATACATTTTAAATGGATTTTCTTTTCTACCTGTTATGAATGCAGGCCAAACCAACCAACCAACCATCACGCTTGCAGATCACCATTACTGAACAACCTCAGGTAAGGAGGCGTAAATGTCTTCCAGTGACTTCTAGCACTTACGTCAGGGCATTATGAACAATAAACATATATAAGTTGATTTGTTCATGAAATAACTTAATTGAAGAAGGACAGAATTAATGTTAATGTTAAAAATAATATTCTAGTATCAATAGTGTTTACAAGTTATTCTGAACTGCACTGTATATTGGTTCAGCTATATTTTTTTCTTAAGCACAACATGGGACATAAGGGAGGAAAATATGCATAAAAAAAAGAAAAAAAATAGAAAAACATAGGTAAGGCTCTCAATAGACTCAACACTCTTTACAGTACGGGCCACAAATATAGTGCAATGGAGAGAAAGTGTACTATCCAAGTTAATCGAAAGGGAGAGAGAGGCTGATCTTATTGTATAGCAGATAACCTATGGAGACCACCATTATAATCTTTGAAAGCAAAGGACAGTTGTTATATAACTGCATGAGATGGAAGCCAATGCATAGGATACTTTCGAATTGTGTTGTGTTTTGTAATTATATAATCACAATGTAGATCCTTCTAATGACATCTAGACGATGCAGAGTCAGATACTACTATCAATTCCTCTACATCCAAATAGAACATTTAGTGATTTATTTGAGTATAGAATATGGTATCTAAACCGGGGAGAACCACTATTGTAGAAAGATTTAGGCATTGTTAAAAAGTAAAAAGAAGAAATTGAAAAAGACCGATATGCGATTGTGTCTGTGACAGCGAGATATGAAGAGATCTGAATAGGTTGAATGTGTGTGGCGTATTTACATTGCCGTATATATGTTTGTGGATCTGTCTGTGGGGGTGTGTCGACAAGTGCCAGCCCATGTCTTCATGTGCCTTTGCATTTCTGTGTGCCCATTGCGTCTATAAAATTGTTCATGTGTGTCTCAGTGCTGGTGTGTTGGCCCATGTGTGTTGCCTGTTGCCTATTAGCAAAGATTAACCTCTGTGTTGGGGGAGCCGGATCCCCTGAACACACTGGGCTCCATTCGAGCAACAGAACGCTGACATTTTACTCTACCCCCCCTCCTTCACTTTTGTCCTAAGAGGGCAATTAAGGAAACAAACGTTTTCTCCCAGATTAGCTGACTGCCAGCTTTGCATACTAATGTAATGCCAAGTGGTTACAAATAGTGAGAGCTCTAATTACCAGCACTGTTTTCAATCAGAAATTGCTCAATTTCCTAGGATGAGGTCTTCATGGCTGGAGAAAAAACACAACCTGACACAGCCAAGAGACAATCATCATCCTAGCGTGCTTGTGATGGTGCGCGTCTATGTCTGTGGGCAATCATGTGTTTCCATGTACGAGTCTCTTAAGGGTGTCACTGCGAGACTAAGTGTTAGTGCACCTGAAAAGCCTATTTATGAAAGTGTTGATCAACCTGTCTCTTTGTCTCTCTTTGTAGGTAGGCACAAGCCGAGCCGTCACCATTTACTCCATGGAAATGTATGGAAGCATTGGACTTCGCTGCATTTGGCAACAAACTTAACCTCCATTGCATTTGGGGTCAACGGGCATAAAGCGGCAATGTACTTGATATAGAACACAATGTCTGGACTGGCAGTTTGATATGACGGTTTCGTCGTGAGCAACGGAATGGGCAAATTACAAATCTTATTTGTTATATTTTTATTGTTTGATCATTTCAATTTTTACCTAAGAAAATGTAACGAGTCTTTGAATTTGCTAAGCCACACGTAATTCTCTGCGAGCAACAATGATGTATAATGTGCACAACATCATACATAATGACACAGAATGAACAGGGACTTTGCCTATACGATGCATCGACCCTCTGGCTAAAGGTGGACGCGACATGACGGGAGGGGGGGACGAGGGAAAGGACATGGACAGAGCTCAGCACAGACCAAAGTGACAAGGACCCCGTCCCTGGGTGTGAGAGTGGCTCACCCCATAGGACATGCACACAGGACCCATCCGCTGGCCTTAGCTGACCTTTAGCTCTGATGAGGTCTAATGGAGGGCTGGCCCCTGATCAATGCACTGAGAGATGGGGCCCCCCCACCCATGCCCTTTCCCTGGACCAGGGACAGAGGGATGCAGCCAAGAGGCACGCCATGGGGCCATCGACCCTGCCACTCTCTCATCCTGTGGGTGGCAGCTGTGCCAGCGGGTCTGGGGATGTCATTCTGCCCTGCCATGCAGGAAGGACAGCCAGAGTCTCTCTTTCTCTCTCTCTCTCTCTGTTTCTCTCTTGTCTGCCTGTCTATCTGTGGTGGTGAAGGGTGGGAAAGTCACTGATCATGTACTCCGACTGTCAGATTCACATATTCAACGGTTTCTTGTTGTGATGTTGTCAAGCCCACTTGCTACCAAAACCATGTTTAACACATGTCGGAAGCCAGTGATGATTGACGCGTCGAGTAATTATGGATTCCACTAAACTCTTTGTCAAGTGTGTTTTTTTCCCCTTTTTTTTGAAAAGAGCGATTTGCATTTCCTGTGCTTCCGGGGTTATAAAATGTGCTTAAACTGTTGCTAACTGCGGGGAGCTTGTCTGCTGTGCTGTGGGGTTGAGAGATGTGCGCCGGATGTTGTGCTTTGTGATGTGCTGTGATGTCCAGATGGTGTACCACTGTGTCTTTTCATCAGACCAGCCTTTCATATGCATCCGAGCAGGCCTCGGCCAAAAGAAAAACAACAGCAATAAAAAAAAGAAACCTTATAACTAACGTCGTGTATCATTTAATAACACAGCCACACACATCCATTGTAAGATTCTCCGAAGATGCATATGATGCAACTACAGCTGGTGAATCACGTTCCATATCGGGACGAGGGCGAGAGAAAAGAAACACTCGAAGATAGATTGTGCACAGATTGTTCTTTTTATTATCATTAACAGTAATGTGATACTCCAGCCCCCCTGTGACCCCCTAACAGCCGCCCATAGTCTCAAAAGATTCAATCATTAGCACAGACAGAAGGCACGACAAAGAGCAGAAAGAGAGAGAGAGAGAGAGAGAGAGAGAGAGAGAGAGAGAGAGAGAGAGAGAGAGAGAGAGAGAGAGGAGAGAGAGAGAGAGAGAGAGAGAGAGAGAGAGAGAGAAATCAAGAAGCCAGTGCATAATTCATCAAATGCATTTCAGTATTCTTATCATATTTTAGGAATTATCAACATGCATGAAAGCCCGCTCCGAAAAAAAAGTCTATCGATATCAACCAATACGGTTATGAAAAAGGAACACATGAAGACATCACGCAGTGACTGTCAGCCAGTCGTGGTCTGACTGAGTGTGCATAATTACTGTGCAGCTACACTTACTGTACATTTCAGAGGGTAAGCCATAACACATGCCTTGAAATATGGGGCAATCTGAGCTGTGCATGTCTGCACTGCGATGGGGCTGAACGAGCCAGTGCATCTTATCAAGACCAAAGGCTGCTGCGGGCACTGGTGAGACAAATTGAAAAGCTTCTTACGTCTTATTCCCCTCATATAAATGGATTGTAAGAGACTTTGCCTCTCTGATTTGGCCCTATGTTTACAGAATGAGATTTTACACTGGAGTGCCAGAATGGGCCCTCTCAATTATACCCCCTCGCCCCTCTATTATGGCAATCAGGCTCTGCTTCCTCCATATCTATATTCCCATGTCGACCTTTATAGACCGGTAAACCTGAGAAGAGCCACCCTATATACATGTTAATGTGTGAGTATAATGGACTCGATGTGTGTCTGGAGGGTGGTGTCGAGGGCTGCCGACCTTGGTCAAGACTTGGCGGAGCGGTGGGGGGGTGCTGAGGAGCGGAGCGAGCCGCTGGGATCCCCGTGGATCCGAGTGGAGCGGCAGACTCCCCAGCCTCCTGGTAGGATTTGTTGGAATGTGAGAGAGGAGGATTTTAGCACCATGCGAGCCACGCCAGAGCGCCGCAGACTTCATGCCATCTGTCTCAGCCTCCGTCCTTGCCTTTGCCAAACTCATCAGACCTTTTTTTCTCTCCTTCTATCTCCTTTTCATCCCTGTTCACAACAGCAAGGGACATACTGAGATCTGCTAATGTAGTGGATGAAATAATGGTCCAGCTCAAGAAACGGATTCAGAAATCTGGGTTCATTAATATGTGTACATGTAGCTGCCGTACTTGACAATGCTTATGGACATTCAGTATGAGAGAGACATGTCTTCCATTAATTAAGCGAAGTCAAAAAATGTAATGGAAGCCAAAACACATCAAGGCATACATTATGTTGTTCATATTCCCACTCATTTTAGTTCATAATACACAACAGCTAATGTTTTTCTAAAATGTCACCGTATTTCTAGACATAGTCATGATAAAATGAGACTGGCCGGACATGCAATAACAATATCACACTTTAAAATAATCAATTATCAGACGTGTGCAATTTGATCCTGTTGAGATTAATTTAACTAAGTTACCACAAAGTAAAATTAAAAAAATAATAATGTTGTGGCAATTGTCATAGAAGTGTATATTTAATACAGCACTCACCAATTCCTGAAAACGAAAAGGTTTTGTATGTCAGACGAGGCATTTCACACAACAACCAACTCTCTTCCATGTTGAGGTATCAGGATTCAGCTGGCGTAATTAAATCAAAAACAGATCCCCTCATCAAATGGATCTGTGAGCGTGTGGTGGTCTTATGGGCTTGACCCCTCACCCTCTCTCCCCGTGTGGGCGGCTGGAGAGAGAGAGAGGGGGGGGGGGGGGGGGGGATGACACGCCAGCCCTGTTCTGGCTCTATGTCCACAGCCTCCTAACTGGAGGACTGGGTGGGTCCTAAGGAGAACACCAGGTGGCAGGACGTGGGCAGGGGGCTTTCGGCGATGACCCCTGCTCTCTGGGTTTGGTATGGCCCCGACCACTGATCCAGCCAGAGATGGCAGGGAGGGGAGCCAGGTGCCCCCGGCTGACTAGCCGCTCCGTTCTGGGCAGGAGTCGTCGCCTGGGCCCCAGCCCCACTGCTCCCTGTCACGCCACTGTTCCCGTGCCCAGTGTCAACTGGCCGCACTCTAGTGGACTGGAATAAAACTCTCACAACAGTCTGGTGCATAATTAGCTCCATAGCAGATTTTTCCAATGGAGCCATAGCAAATTGAATCCCTTGTGTGTGTGTGTGTGTGTGTCTGGGTGTGTGTGTGTGTGTGTGTGTGTGTGTGTGTGTACACAGTATGTTCATTATCTTGCGTAACAGTGAACACCTCTTCTAACAGTGAAAAGTATTTATGTGAATCATCAAAAATAAAAGGAGGGCCAGCCATTTCATGGTTACTAGGAGAGCTCTAAGATTAGCCTTAAAACGCAGCATAGAGGGCTAGAGACAATATGAGAACGTTAGTGTGTTTCAGATGAAATTACCAAATGTGTATGAATGAGACATGTTTGTACACTCCCTTCCATTCATAAAGCGCAGATGTGCAGGAGCAGCTGGATTCACAAAGAGCCTGGCAAGATGTCATCCGTGCAGACCATTTGTGTCTGGGCCAGGCTTGAAGGAGGTTTAGTTTTTTTCAGTGTCTGAGTCTCAGTCCTTCCGTATCTCTAAGATGTTTACTGTGTATTTGTGTGTCGACACACACACACACACACACACACACACACACACACACACACACAGCGAAAAAGACAGAGACTCTAATCCTTACACTTCCCCAGGGGCCTGGATGTGAGGATCCAGGGCACTCGGAGAGGATGGATAGAAGGAATGAAGATGTGTCTGATTCCCACAGCATCCAATGACGGAGCTGCAAGTCGTAAACACTGCTCTCAGATAGGTCTTCCCCATCCCCTTTATCTTAAGGTCCACATCGTTCTGCCTAATCGCCCCCCCCCCCCCCCACACACACACACACACGTGAACACACACGTGCACACACAGGCCCCATCAAAGACAATACTCGGGGAAACGAGGGGATATGGGGATGGAGGGATGATAGGAGTAAAGGAGGTGAAATAGGAAGAGGGTAGGGTGAACAGGAGCTGCAGAGTTAGAAAGAGCTGCTGCAGTGTGTTATTATTAATAAATAAAGCATTTAAAAAGTGAGCACATCAAAGCTTACAGGGGCCATGTTATCATACATGAAAGTAACATACTATGGCTTAATGTCTCCTTAGGCGTGTTATGGTGACGCTGCTTTGATTTGAAAGGCATTGTGTGGCGAATGGATTTACCCAAGTGTGGAGGAAAAGCGTGGTGTGGGTGCAGACCATAATTTAAAACCTGACCTCAGAGGCTCTTCAAAGCCTCCGTTAGAGAGAATATTTAGCTTGCTTGCTGATGTGGAAAAGACCTGGGCCAAAGCCACATAAACAACACATGTGTATACATGCGGCAGTTATGATCACTGACGTCAATGATGGTCATTAATTAAACAGCAAAACTACATTTTACAAAATGTCATTTAACACATTTCTTGCAATACAGAACCCCCTCATATTTTAATGGCCGATTTTTCTTTTCTTTTTCCCCCCAACCCGATTCACTCCCAATGATCTATCTGTAATTCCAGAGACTGTGACACTCAGCCGCGTTTCGCTTGATCCTACGCAGATCGAGAGGAGCTGAAAGTAAGCCATCTTTCTCTGTGTGGCCCCCGTCGCCAGGTAATTATCCTAATCTACCTTCCTCCTCTGCTGTGCTCCCGAGCCACGCTGGCTTAGACCACCTCAGTGGCTTCATTATCAGTGCTGCCACTGACTAATGGCTTGGCTCTCTCACCACACAGGCAGTTGGAGAGACTGCTGCTGAGGAGAGGCGAGCGGAGGAACGGGGGAGGAGGGGGTCGAGGGAAAAGGGGAGGTGGGGGGGTGGTGGGAGTGGGGCGGACTGAAGGTAAACGTCTCAATCATTTGGGACAATACTGCCGTGTCAGTTAGCTTTAGCTTCTTAGAGGCCACCCTGTAATGGCGGAGGGATGAACCTGGACCATTACAATGTCAAAGAGGTGGCCAGGCTGCAGGCTCTTCTGGGTGTAGGCGCCATAAGGCGGGGCGGCCTTGGGATGGGTGTGTGCGTGTGCACAGGTCTCTGAGTGCTTGTGTACTACACACCCTCCCACCTTGCATCTTGGAAAGGAGCTTTGGAATATACAGAAGGACTGGGGGTGGGAATTTAGCTCTTGCACTTTTTTTCTGACAAATGACACCCTTGACAGTTGGAAAGATTTTGGGGTCCCTGAACAGATTTCTCAGTTACAAAAATAAAACGTGTGGAATTAGACAAAGACAGACATTTAAGTCTTACTTTTGAACCCAGGCGAGAGCATTGACAAATGCCGCCCCACCCCCACTCCTTCTGTACCATGATTGTTTTTCTCCCTCCAGAAACTTCATACAATACCAAGTTTACTGTACACGGCATATATGGAGGAGTTACACAGATTGGGAAGGTCTAACATGTGTCTATAGCTTCCTTCCTAACAAACATGCTGCAGTATATGTGGATGGTGAGCACGTGTTGTGAGAGCAACTCTATTAGCCTATGCAGACAGACATGCCTGAATGGCGATGCAAACATAACGCTTGTCTGAAACCTCATAAAGAAACAAGAGAAATTCATGTGAAACGGGGTGCAGTTCCTCCCTAATGTGACAGGCATGTTGTTAAAATGGGATGGAACACTTTAAGCAGTTTGTCAATGCAGTGTACATACATATCCAGAGCTCCTCCACACAGTTGGGATGAGAGTGTTATCTCGGAAAAAGAGTCGCTGTTTGTCCAAACAATGGGAGAGTGTTAAAACATGGCCAAAGCGCAGTATTAGTCGAGAGCTTGAGTCGATACACCCCACTGCGCTGCATGTCCTTCTCCAAACACAACCAATTGCTATAGCCAGCCTCTGCGGTAGATGGAAACATCAATTACAGTAAATTACACCGAAACAATGTGAAACTCTTCTGTTTGTTTAATCTCCTGAGCTACTTGGGATGAAAGTGCAGAGCTGGAGATAGATAACATTACATAGCCCTGAGTTGCATTTCTGTGTTTGTACATACAGCTTGGCTATTTATATTGCACTCCCTATGACTTGGAAAGCATTATAACACAGGGAGCATCCACTTCAAAACATTTTTACAGTGTGCGGCCTACTTTGGTGTGTAGAATTTCAAAAAGCAGGCCTCTGTAAGGGCACCAATGATGGTCCTTAGAATCCCCAGCAATTCTGATGCTTGTCTAATGTGCTTTAGACACCAAGGGTTTAATTAATAGGACAACAGTAGTCTCTGTCATACACAACCCATGAAGCTGGACGCACATTTGTGGGGAAAGGCGAAAAAATGGGGGGAAAACACGATCATTAAAAAGAATGGTAAAAATCCTAGAAATAAAGGCAGCTGAATTCTGCCATGAGTCTACTTTGTGGGATATCGAGACAATGGACAAAATCTCTACTTTGTTTACACCCTCATTCTTTCTGCAAAGTAAGGCACACAAGGCAGCTTACTAACTCCAGTAGCTATGCACCAGAACAGAAATGCCAATTTCATCCCCAAACTGTAATGTATGAATACACTACTTGGCCATGCTCAATTATCAGGGTGTTTGAATGCTCGGGACAGATGAGGTTTTTGGCTGTTTTAGGGAGCATTTGTGTGTGTGGTAGGGGGGGGGGGGGGGGGGGGGGGCCGGGGGGGGGGGGGGGGGGGGGTGGGGGGGGGGGGGTGGGGGGGATGGGGGGTCGAAGTAAATGAAAGACAAATGCAAGTAGTGCCCACTCAGCTATTTTCCCAGTCAAGATCAAAGACACCGCCGGACTGGCCGCTCCGCGGGAAACTTGAAATAGGCCCTGCCTTTGTTTGCTGTTGCTAGGAAACCTGCAGACAGCTGAAAGTGTTTGCAGTGGGGTACAACATCAAAAACATCTCCAATATAAATGTTTAAGACTGCCGTGCATTCTATTCCCTGCCTTGCAATTTACAGAGGACATTAAAAAAGCCCAACAAATAATGATCTGCCAGTTTGTAGGTCACAGACATACTATGATTTAGTTGATAATTGTCTGTTAAAGCTTGTTGCTGGCAAGGCTGCTGGTGGGGATGGTGGATGTTGGTTTATTTGTGAGCAACTCACAGTTTAAGTTTAGCATTGTCACAGTAAGAATGTAATGTAAAGTACATTTATGTCCAGAAACCCTTACCACACAACATTCATGGACACACAACTTTCCAACTGCACACAAACTGCGCCAAATATATTTTTAAGTCTGAGATTCACCTTAGCAACAAAGCTAATTACACATTGTTATCTTTTAATAGGCCCCATGGTAGTGAGGGTTCCTAGACATGTGTCAGTGAGAGCTCATTAGATATCATTAGTCCAACACTCAAATAATGTACAAGCCTGCTGAGCAAGAGATAATCACTGGGCCCTTGATATTTCTAGGACTATCATCTAAAACCCCCCATCGCAACAGCCTGACCTATTGCTTGAAATTAAATAAGACGAAAGGAAAATCAAATACCGTTTTAGTGACACTGACCTATAAAACAAAAACCTATTATTTTTGAGTAACCAAATCTATTAAATATGTATGAGACTATTTTGTCTGTCTAGGCCTATCATAACTGATACATTTATGCTAATAATTATATTTATTTGCCTGAAATAACTATTTATCTTTTAACTTACACATCTAAAGACATATCGCTCAGTCAAAGACCATATCCCAAGCCTTTGGATTCTGGCCATAATTTTTGAAAGTGTCTGATATGACCTATTATTTGGTCAGCATCTGCCCACTTGCTAATTCCGCTCTGTAAAACAGGTTGGTCGAAATACATCAAGGTGCAAAAATAAATTTTGTTGATGGCTCTCAGCACAGGCTGCACCTGTTGAACTGATCTGGCAAATTCTAAGCCTTTCCGTTTTAAACCATGCCTTATCCTCAAAAGGTAACACATGTTCTGAACCTTATAGTGGGTCTTAATTAAGGATACCTAATTTGCATATGCATGCAATACACTACCATTAATTATTTCAATTTAATAAACCTAAATAATTACTCATATTGAAAGCCATTGATTGAGAACATAATCATGTTTGACCTAATCACTAAACACAATTTATTAGGTAGGCTATAACCTTGCTTCTGTGCTGATACTTATACACTGACAATACGAGATTGGTTAAATGTGTGTTTGGAATCAGCATTTTAGTTAGTGGAGTACATGGTACTGCAATAGCCACCGTAGTGACCTTCACGTCTGGAGCGATTAAGATTAGAATCGTTCGTATGCCTGTTGTTTTCCCTAACTCGGGCCAACTGGCACGGTGGTGGCGTCCTCTCCCGGCTCCCAGTCTGCCGTGGTGACAATGACAACTAGATACCGCATGCCGTGCAAATATGACAAAAATACTTGCACGCCAAAGGATTCCTAAAAAATACAGGCAAATGACAAGCGATAACTGTACAGCAGAAGAAGAAAAATAATTACTGTTGACCGACGTTTGCGTCCATGCCACCTTTATAGGCCTGCCTATCTATATACTATGATTGAAGGTTAAGTAGAATGTGATTTATTTAAGGAATCTAAATAAACTTAATAGATCAATTCGAGACAAGCATTCAGAGTGAACATTCTGTGCTGCCAGCCTAAGCTTGCGTGATCCAAGAATGACGTGAGACGGAGTAAGGCATTTGGCCAACGATAGAACAGATGAGAGTGTCCCTCCAGTTTGTTTACTTCGCATCCGAATAAAACTTCTGCATTCACTTTATTAGTGTGCCCACTGAAAGTGGCACACTCTTGTACTCTCGCATACTAGGGCCTCCGTATGTCAATTACATGCTACACATACGGTTCATATATTCAAAACGTGCGTACTGATCTGTAGATGTGTGCTTTTTATACTGTGACATCCGATATTAATATAATATTTAATAAACTGCAAAAAATGGCCATTTTTCACACCTTTTCACACTTTTCGAATGTCTCGCAGATCAGCCTCCGTACATGCTACACATACGGTTCATATAATTTATATTTCTCATTTGTAATTTATACACTACTCCTCCTACAAATTTTATGTTACGTATACGGTTCTAATGGGAAAATGTTCAGAATATCATGGTGCATTGGAAACTTATTCAGATTTTTGATACAATTAATACTTTTATAATTATGCAAATATGTAAATGAGCCTCATTTGCATATACCACTGAAACTGGATTATCTCACTGAGTTTTCATGCGAGACACACGGTTCATACATCAAAATGCTCATCTTGACATGCTGGATCATGAAACGTAAACAATTTCAGAAAATATTATGGGATGTATGTGGCACAATCAAAAATGCTTAACGGAGCATCTTTTTCAGCTTTTATGTTACAAACACCGTTCCAACTGCATATCGCTCAGCTTGGCCAGCTTAGTCAACGTACTAAAAATCATATTGATACATCCCATAATTTGGAGTTGTTTACAGTTTAAGTGCCTCTCCCATAGACTTACAGTCAAGTTGTAGATCAGTGACCGTTTATAGTACAGACATGATTGAGGTATGTACATACTCAGGAGAGCATACTGATCAAAGTTGCAAAGTTTCATCTTGATATCATTTATACTTTTTGATTTCAGAAATGCATGTATGTCTATGGAGCCTCATTGACTTCCATTCAAATTGGAGCTCAATGACTGTTAATGGTAGACTTAAGTTCAATGTATCTAACTGGTCAGTACAGCATACGGATTCAAGTTGTTCAGTCATTTACCTTCAATGTGCGTGTGTGTTTGTACATACATACACGCGCACACACACACACACACACACACATACATATATATCATATATTTTAATATATTATAATACGTTTATCATATATTTATATACATATAATATATACACATATATCAATAAACTTACAGAATACACATATTTTATTGTTTTAAATCATTTACATTCATACAGTATTAAACGTAACATCATGAGTCAATCCTTATAGCATACAGCACATGCGTTGTGGGCACACTACATTTTCTTCAGGAAATGTCATACCATCTAGTTTTTTATTGTTTTGCCTTAATGAAGAGAAGCGTTGCCTCCTCTTCAGTAGGCTAGCAACGCTCAGGGACACACCCCTGCGTGACATCATCTAAACGTACTGTACTAGAGTTGCTTTCGAATCGTGCATCAGCAGTATACCCACACTTGATTCGGGACCTGCATTCCCCAAGACTAGAGGTACCAAAAAAATCCAGAAATAAATTGCTGCAGAAAAAAATGAAATATCCAAAATATATTGTGGCAATGCATAATATATGCGTTTAAATGTAAATAAAGTAAACGTAACATAGGCTCTTAGGTCAACTCACTCGTTTGTTCAAAATATAAATCTAACATCTTCCTTATTTGCTCATTTAAAATAATGCTATCAATGATAGTCATGGAGGTATGATGCTGATTACATATTTTGCCAAGGGGAGATCACCTTAATTTCGCTTAGTGTGGGAATCTGATTATATTTAAAATATGAAGAAGGGATTGTATAGATTTCAAAAGGTTTTCAATCTTGAAATGAGCCCTATAGGTTATCCAAAGACTATCGTTATCTAAAATCATTGGGAAAAAACTAAATAATAGGTAGTTGCATTTAGTGTCATGAGAAACTATAACTAACCTTTGTACAATTGGTAGGCCTATACTGACCACATTCACACATAGTTCACATAGCTCGGCCTAACTATACCCGTTGACATAACTGTCGATAGCACAGATCGCTGGGACTATTGTTGACGTAAAAAATCAATTTAAACACACTGTTGGCAGTTTCAAAAATATGTTATTCTCATCGATAACTCATAGTGGACTAGGAATTTGATTATGATTATTCTGTTAACCTCTGTTTGTAGTTTACTTGGGTCGCTTTGGATGTTTATTTATATACAAATATTGATGTAAACAGATAAAGTACATTCATTAAGAAATAATGCTCTAAACAAATTGTATGAATCTATTTGCCTAAGGCTTCAATTTTCAGCATAGGCATATGAGTTTTTTTCTTTCCTCAGGAATAGGCCTAAAGCATGTTTTACAATGACTACAATATTAAAATAATTTAACACAGACTAATCAATTTCAGACTAATAACTATTTCAACAAGTCGGCAGGCTAAGGTATAGTCAGGTTACTTTCCTGTAGCTCTGTAAGTTGGATGACTGTTGCCTGAACTCTCTACCCCTGTGGTGACAATAAAATGCCTAGGTTACTGGGACTAGTATAAAGGCCGTCAGTTTATAACTCCAAAGGTATGGCAAGTGTGAGGGGAAAAAAAATGTACTAACAGTGAGTGATTGGAATTCTTAGTTTGAGGTCAAAGGGCTAAACGTTACCTTTTACAATCCCCTGAGGGTTTGTAAGGAGACCATGAATATAGGCTAACCAGTTAAAAGTTACATCCTTTTAGAAAAAGCTAGACAAAAGACAAAGCAGTTATTGGTACAGCCATAAAAGACAATGATTTCCGTGTATTTTTTTAAACATTCTTTAGCCTTTAGCATTCTATTACCTTCTTTAGTCTTTTAATTTTAAAAGCAAAATATTAAGCTTATCACATACATGACAGTAGCAACAATTAAAGTCCATTGCAGTCACTTTTTAAAGCCAATATTAGTTGTTTTAACATAAACATAAAGGCCCCATCACTAAAAACTAAGAGAAAAGTTAAAAAAATGTACTATTTCAAATTTCTTTAATTGTTTTTGAAATAAGGATTTTGATAGCTAAACATCTTCTCATCATTACAATAAAAATGGTTTGCATCCTCATAATGCTAAACATGCACACTTGTAGTGCACATTCTCTTTCTACTATGTATTTGCTATTCCTCACAAATATACAAGCAAATGTACAATGTTAGCTGCACATAGTTCATATTTAAGTAACATAAGAGAGGCTTAGTTAATCATGGACTTCTTAAAACACCTAATTATCACACACTGGTCAGATTTAACACAGGTAACATTAACAAATAAAACACATTTTTGACCAACAATAATCATGCATGTGCACAACACCACCAAATCTATACAGTGCCTAAATTTGAAGGACCGAAGTGAAAGTGCATGATCATCTAGGAGAGAGAGAGAGAGAGAGAGAGAGAGAGAGAGAGAGAGAGAGAGAGAGAGAGAGAGAGAGAGAGAGAGAGAGAGAGAGAGAGAGAGAGAGAGAGAGAGAGAGAGAGAGAGAGAGAGAAAAAAAGATATTTAAGAGCAGTCTCTCAAGAGTCTTGATCTTTTCATACTTTTCGAAAGAGGTGTTATTGGAGAGGATTTGCCGTGAGATACTCTTTTCAATATAATAGTATTAAAAAGCGTAAAGACGTGGAGAAAGAGGAGAGGGGCTGACGTCACGCTCCAAGAGTCACCCGCCGTGTGTTTGGCGTCTCCAAGTAAAGACTTATCGGCGAGAAAAGTTTGGACTGACAATGTGGGTGGACAGGGCGTGAAACTACTATCATCATCAGTTTTGAATGAAAGAAAGAAAACATATCTTCAACAAAAAGAGAGGCTCATTCCAATTCAGCTGCGTTGTTAGGACAACGAGAACCATCCCTCAGATGATTAGTTCCACTTCAAAAGAATTTACTTTCTGCGGTGGAAACGTCCCCCTTTTGTGTCCATACACAGGGTTTTTGCAACCCAAAAGAAGAATCGTATGTTCAGTCCGTCTGTTTATTTTTTCTCCTGTTCAGAACACAATTGTATTAAATAAATAGAGCTGCCATTACAATGTCTTAGTCTATAAACATGTCCCTATACAGACAAAAAAGGACTTTGTAAAGTACACAAGAAAATAAATGCATATAAAATGTGCAAACTATATTTCTTGAAGAAGCTGCCAAGTTTAAAGTTATTCCTAATCAATTGAACACAAATAAGACAACTTACTACGGTTTTCAATAAAGTCTCATCTCAGATAAATAAAAATCCACCCCTTGCAAAACAGCGCTAGTCGCTGGTGAGGTTGTGAAGCAGCAGCTGCATTATCTTTTCACACTAACGGATGTGCAAAATGATGAATGATTTTGGTACCCCCTATTGTAACATCTAACTGATTCACTTAGAAGGGTTCATTATAGCTTTAAAGAACATTTCAATGTGGAAGTGTTTTAAATGTACACATACAGATTGGAACTGGATTGTACACATACAGATTGGAACACTTTTCATTAGATGAATATATTACAAAAAATAAATTCCCCAATGCCATTATTAATAAGACAATAACATTATTAAGTGGTCAAACCCATGTTTCACGCCTTTAGAATGAGTAATTCTCCTTAGAAGCAAGTACATACCCTTCATATTACTACACACTGTATAGATATTAAGTGGAGTGTTTTCTTGTTTGGATCAGGAGTTTCCATACTCCCTTCACGATGAGTGATATGTGCCCTTGTGACCTGCATTAATATGCTGGGTGGAAAGTGACCCTCTCGGTACAGGGACACACCAGGAACAGAGCTTTACCTTTGGTCACCATCAATGCTTTGATTGCTGATTGATGTGTAAGGGCTGTGCAACAACAGAGCCATACCACTAGCCAGCCAGTCCCTGTCCACAACCTTGTGGACCCAAATAGGCTTGAGCTCCTACTGAACCAAATCATCTAACTGTAAAATATAAAGCATTCGTAATGAGTGCACCCCCCACCACCCCACCCACCCCCTGTTATCCACACACACACACACACACACACACACACACACACACACACACACACACACACAAACCTTGATATAGTTATATGACTGGACAAAGATAATCTTTCTTATATCACAAGCAGGAAATGTTTAAAACACTACCTCTTTACATGGGCAGGAAGCAAAAGATTAAGGTACTTAGGGGTTATGAAACATCAATATAAGTCTGAAGTAAATAAAAATATGCTTTTGTCTATAATATAAAAAGTGAAAAAAAGTAAATTATTTAATTTAAAAAAAAGAAGATTCATCTTCCAAAAAGGACACATTCTTTACTCAACTGAAGCTAATTGCTTCTTTCATCTATCCAATTAAAATCCAGAATTTTAATCCAAGTAGTTTATTTCTTGTTTCGATAACCATCCACGTGCCATAGCCTTGTTATTTGCAACAAAATGTGAGCATTGCAAATTAATTCAGCAGAGGGATGGGCTTTACGTTATTTACCCTAATGATTGCATTCACACTATAGAATTCCAGTAAGGATGCTTGAATTTTTTTTTTTTAAATGTTACGTGATATTTTGCTAAAACTAACAACTAACTAATTCTATCCACTTTCACTTAGCTGTGAGGAGGTGTGGGGAGGTTGTACAAAAAAATGACAGATAGGATCAATCTGACATTTTTTTATTCTTTTTTTGTGAGGGAACCTGTTTTTCAAAAACACCAGGAAAAGGTGACATCACAAGTAGTAATGTGTGATATTGAGAATTCCTTCAGAATTTCTCTACCTTCCACTGCCTGTATCTATATAGTCAGCACAGTCAACTCAATTCCCCTGGTCTCCCTCTGATGAAATAACCCAGTTTCATGAGGTAATCTCAGCCCTCACCCACACCCAAATGAGATGCTAAAGTTTTCACTGAGGGAATACAGGAATACACACAGAGCATTAACAGGTTCTAGAAGGAAATAGTCTATCAATGTGCTCTTAAAACCGAATTGTATAGCCACCTTCAAATATGAGAACAAATATATAGGTCAATGGGAATATTGGGGAATAGAGAGAACAAAGGCAGAATGGGGAAGCAAAACAGAGAGTGAAATATGCACTCCAATGACTCCAGATCTAAGGAACACGGTAGCCATTAGGAAATCAGTTAGGGAGAACAACTGCACAGAACATTAATTAACAACATTGGTTTCAACTGATTGAAAGGGAATGCATCCACACTCATGAATGCAGACCTAATTATTTGCCACCGCTACTTGTCTAAATAGGCTTTAGAAACAATGATGCCAGGGACGTGATACTTATGTTCAAAGGAAATCCTTGAAAAGTGAAAATGATCAATGAGAGCTAATTCATAACTATCAATTTGCAATAGGTTACTGTATATAGGAACCTCCCGCATCCCAAACGGGTATGTGAGGAGTTACAGCCCTCTGGATGATGGATCATGCACTGGATGTAGAGCAGCATTCTCTGTTTCATTATAAGGATGAATAATAGAATGTGTTTACATAATTATGTCAGCGTCTTCCAGTAGCCTCTGGCATTGTATTCATGTCTATGTTAACCATGGCCCATGCTGGCTCTAAAGCGATTACTTTGTTGGCTGATATTTTCACTTCATAGGCATGTCAGGAAACATACCACAAGTACAACATCCAATACATGCATGCAGAGAAGAAGCTCAGTGCATGTGGTACAGTGTGGTCCCAGGGTAATCAGCGGAGGCTGCCAACGCTGTGGTTTTCCTCCTATAGAGCAGTCAGGATAGCATAGTCCTAATGATTAAAGACGTACACGGGCATAGCTAAGGCAAACTCAAGGATCTTCCCTTTAAGGGTAATGAATTGATCAAGCCCCAGATTGCAGTTTAGGAGGAAACGAATGCATGTCCTGATTGTGTTTTCTAAGGCTATTATGAAGTCAGTTGTAATTTTGCCTGGTAAAATGTTGACTTCGAGAATTTAACAATTTGAAGCAAGATTGTCATTAAACAGTCTTGTTAAGATAAAAAAAAAACGTAAGACACAAAATTGGAGTGCTGCACGGATTCGATATGTTTCAAACTAGAGGGGATTTAGTTTCGGACTTTTGGCTTTGAATTTTCATGAGCAATATGCTTCCTATTTTGGGAGATGAACATTCTTAAACACCTCCCAGTTACACTGCGTGATTGCATAATTATGTCACTTACATAATGAAGGGAATAACGTGTGTAACTGCAGTCATGCTTATATCCCAGATATGGGTATGGAACTGAGATTGAGGACTAATTACTCCAGCTATATCTCACTCTAATAATAGGCTGAAGGAACTTTACGGAATAGTGTCTGTTCTTTCCTAAGGGAAGTATTTTTGATCCTCTGTCCAATCAATACATCTAAATCACAGGATTATTTTCTGGGAGGTGAGATAGAAACAGTGAGATCAGCCTTAGTCCTTTTGAAAGTCATCCGGGCTGCATATACGTATGAGCTTAACCGTTTTAACGTCAGCAGTGTTACAAACTGCATACTTAGCCACACACAAAACATCTTACAGTAAGGGTGGTTTGTCAACTCAAGTTTGTTGTACCACGCGCACATACACATTGCAGATCACATTAGCATATCATAGAGCACATGTCCAATAAAAGGTCAGGCTCCCTTACTGATTCATCAACAAAGATCAAGGAACAGTCCACTCCTTTCCCTTCTCCACTCCTAAATCCACTACCTGGTTTCCTCAAAGGCCCACTGGTGTCTTCTTACCCTCTCCCATGCCCCGTGTTCTCTGTTCCATGGCTACTCATATTCTTCAACCTGCAACAACTTTCAAACTTGGTAATGATTTAATAGGCATGTGGCAAACGGGGGTGGGGGGGGGTTAGGACTTGCAGACATCCGGGGCTGGACCCCTAAAATGTATTTTGAGTAATAACGCTGATAGCCTGTCCTACTATCTGTCGTCAATCACTTGCTATTATTGGTTTTTGAACAGACAGTAAAGCTATATACAGTTAGGCCCGAAAATATTTGGACAGTGACACAATCTTCATGATTTGGGCTCTGCATGCCACCACGTTGGATTTGAAATGAAACAACTACAACGGAATTGAAGTGCAGACTTTAAGGTTTAATTCAAGGGGTTGAACAAAAATATATGATTAAACATGTAGGAATTGTAGCTATTTTTATACAAACGCTCCTCATTTCAGGGGCTCAAAAGTAATTGGACAAATAAATATAACCCCAAGTAAAATGTTACTTTTCAATATTTTGTTGAGAATCCTTTGCAGGCAATGACTGCCTGAAGTCTGGAACCCATGGACATCACCAAACGCTGGGTTTCCTCCTTTGTGATGCTTTGCCAGGCCTTTACTGCAGCGGTCTTCAGTTGTTGCTTGTTTGTGGGTCTTTCTGCCTTAAGTTTTGTCTTGAGCAAGTGAAATGCATGCTCGATTGGGTTGAGATCTGGTGATTGACTCGGCCATTGCAGAATATTCCACTTCTTTGCTTTAAAACTCCTGGGTTGCTTTTGCAGTATGTTTTGGGTCATTGTCCATCTGTACTGTGAAGCGCCGTCCAATCAACTTTGCTGCATTTGGCTGAATCTGAGCAGAAAGAATATCCCTATACACTTCAGAATTCATCCGGCTGCTTCTGTCTTTTGTCACATCATCAATAAACACAAGTGACCCAGTGCCATTGGAAGCCATGCATGCCCATGCCATCACACTGCCTCCACCATGTTTTACAGAAGATGTGGTGTGCTTTGGATCATGAGCTGTTCCAATTCTCCTCCAAACTTTCTTCTTCCCATCATTCTGGTACAGGTTGATCTTAGTCTCATCTGTCCAAAGAATGCTGTTCCAGAACTGGGTTGGCTTCTTCAGGTGTTTTTTGGCAAAGTCAATTCTGGCCTTTCTATTTTTGAGGCTGATTAATGGTTTGCACCTTGTGGTGAATCCTTTGTATTTACTCTCATGAAGTCTTCTCTTTATGGTAGACTTAGATACTGATACACCTACTTCCTGGAGAGTGTTCTTCACTTGAGTGGATGTTGTGAAGGGGTTTTTCTTCACCATGGAAAGGATTCTGCGATCATCCACCACTGTTGTCTTCCGTGGACGTCCAGGCCTTTTTGAGTTCCCAAGCTCACCAATGCACTCTTTTTTTCTCAGAATGTACCAAACTGTTGATTTGGCCACTCCTAACATTTCTGCTATCTCTCTGACGGATTTTGTCTTTTTTTTCAGCCTCAGGATGGTCTGTTTCACCTCCATTGAGAGCTCCTTTGACCGCATGTTGTGTGTTCACAGCAACAGCTTCCAAATGCAAACGCCACACCTGGAATCAACTCCAGACCTTTTAACTGCTTAATTGATGACAGGTTAATGAGGGAAGAGCCCATGCAGCGTTGTTATTTTTTTTTGCAGCCTTCTGAGTCAATTGTCCAATTACTCTTGAAAAAGAGGCGGCACTTAAAGAGCACACGTGCTCCAATTTGGATGTAGATACTCTCAAATTACAGCTGAGAGTCTGCACTTTAAGCCCATATTGATTATATAATTGTATCCTGAATGTGTTTTCGTAAACAGCTAAAATAACAAAACTTGTGTCACTGTCCAAATACTTTTGGCCCTAACTGTAGGTCAACTTCAGTTGTTACCCTTTGTTCTCTTTTGAAAATGTTTTAAAGATCACTTCGTATTGTATTGTCTAAATTATTTCGTGAAAAATCCTTGCGCGATGTATATTTGTTGTGCGATTGTGCTCAAGACCACGGCGTCTGATGTTACTGGGGGTGACGTAATGACCTCAGTGAATCAGCGTGGACAAATGAAAGCACCTTTACATGGCACAGTCTTGTCTTTACAAACCCTCTGTCTCTCTTTCACTTACACACGCACGTACACTTGCATACTCGAAGGCCAGCACCTACACATACAGTGTTCGTCAAGCCACGCACAGACTTTTTTAAATACATCGGAGACTCGCCTCACTACATCCATGACTTTCACCCAGCAACGCCCCTGGTCGCAAGGTACTTTGCCGTGGTATTATTTTGGATGGGGACATACCAGGATGCTTCTGAGGTTGTGTCTCGAATGTCCCGTGCCTGACTCCTTTCCCTGTCCTCAGAAGTTATATGTGGCCTCCACTTCGGGGTCAGCACCACACCAAATCCCATTTGTCCCCTCTGTTAATGTCACGGCCTAAGAGCAACATATCATCACAGTGCGGGAGCCTGCTCTAACTGTAATTGAAAAGGCCCAAGGGGAATTCCTTGGTTCTGCTTGGCCCTTCATCCGTCCCCTGCAACTGTGCATCCATCACTGTTGAGTTAGAGCCCCGAGGTGTTCTTGTAACGCTGAGAGGTTAACAGCGAGATCGCCGTGCATACGCTCACTTACTGCCTCCTTAACTGCAGCTCCTTAGACCCTTGGGACATGCACATACAGTATGACACCAGCAGAAAAACTGCATACAGCATCGTGTCAAGTACACATTGATTTAGCCAACGCATGGCAAAAAAGTGCTGGCTAGAGTGCATCCACACCGGCCCACTCAGTAAATGGATAGACATAAATGGCCATGTGATCAGAAACGGCCTGCTTCCCTTAGATGTGGAGTTCACAGGCTTGATTACACAGCCCCCTCGCGACGCATCCTGCTACAGATCCAAATTAAAGACCCGCGATTACACTGTGCTTTGAAATACCCTGGACCACAATCAATGTGATCCCTTCTTTTTAGAGCTCCACCTCAATAGATGGAGATTTGGGGATTTATGCTCATTTGAACGCTATATAGCGCACAACGTCACCAAATGTTTTCGAATGAAATGCGATGATGTTGAGACGGCAAAGAGAACAGACACTTGGGGTCTCCTGGCACATGGGTTTGTCAAATCTAAGCCATTGTGCTCGTCAGGCATCTTGATCAAAGGCTGCTTCTCATCATGCTTTGAATGCAATTTGTAGAGCGTAGATCATTAAGCAGAGGCATATTTTAAAATATATATAATTTAAGATGAAGCTTCATAATATTATCAAGTTGCACAAGGGACACAGATTAAATTGGACATACTTAAATGTGCTTCTTTAAACATATTCATCTTGATCACCAAAGTGGCCATTTGTCGTGCCTACGTATATGGAAGACATTGAAGCTACTTTACTGGTTCATGTCTGATGACATGGATCTGGTCTGGAGATCAGAGAGGAGGGGCAGCTATGGTCATCCCTCTGAAAGGAGACAATAGCCCTCCTGGGTCCAGAGTTTGCAGTAAGTTGCCACATCTTCAAACAGCCTCACATCCGCCCAACGCAACCCGGCACGTCCCTCATCCAAACTAGCAAACACCTATTTCCGGCACCCCGAGAAAGGTGTGGATTTTAGGAGACGGATATAAAGGATTTAGGGCGTTCCCCTTGGCAACACATGGGGCCACAACAAATGCTGCCGAGCTTGTCAAAGAAGATCCTCTGTCGACTTGCTGTTGCATCCTGCCGTGAGATAACCATTCTTAGCTGCGTGGGCAACTCCTGATCTGATTGGCTCGAAGGAGACCTTTAAAGTCGCTATTGCTGCCCAGAGACTGGCTCATCAAAAAGTGTCAGAAATATCTCTTATATAAGCCATGGATAATGAATGAAACAGGGGTAAAAAAAAATTTAAAAGCGCCTTTCAAAGAACCATCCACGGGGGCAAATTGAAATGCTTGAAAAGACAAAAATGCATCTGATAACGCAAAGGGCGGAGCCTCTACCACATCTCTACAAAATCTCTGCTGTTCCACGACACCTCTGTTAGAGCAGTCTCCGACTCGTAACAATAGTGGCAGATATGGGTATTTTGGGGGGGATTGGGCTTAAGATGACAGTGGAGCCCCAGTCAGGAAGTGTGAATAGAGGGCCATTTTAATAAGCCCTGGTAGCGCCTGGGCTACGCAGGGGTCTGGCACCACTGACACCAGAAAACTGCAGTGCAGATGAAGATGAGAGAGAGAAAAAAAACAAGGATCAGCCTGGCCACGACATGAGATCACGGGACTAGGGAGCTTGCGGTTGTAATTTAACTTTTTCACAAATCCTCTAAACAACCCCTCATATTCTTGTCTGTCGTCTCTTCCGATTCTTACATAAGGGCCCAGTTCCTCTGACAGCATGATTTTTTTTTGAAAAGCCTGTTGATTGTGAAGTTGTTGAATGCACAGAGGCTCAGACTCGAAGCCGTGTCCGCTGTGAACGTTCCAAGAAACCCGCGTCACGTGACTCAATGATATTCTGCTGGAGGAACGTCCTCCTGTGTCCCCGGTGTTTCATCTTTTTGACAACCTGATTATGTATTGTTAGGCCTAACCTTTACAATCAGCGCTTCTTCGTTTTCACAATCACCCTCATTACGCGTTGTTAGCGTCAGAGATACATGTGTGCCGTACAACTCGCATGCTCCATTTGGAGGGAGAATGAAAGTGAAACATAACCACCTCTGACAGAGAGGGCTGAGGTGCAGCTGCATCCAGTTTACCACGTGGGGATGCAATTTTCCATTGTGAAAAACACGGTTTAAACAAGCCCATATATGTAGGCATACACTAGCAGAGGTACATTTATGGTGCTTGGACAATTCGGTGGGAGAGACCTACCTACTAAGAGACTACACTGGGGACAATGCAAAGATTAGGGGGCCAATGTGAAGGAGTCATGGAGGGTGAAGATAGCCAGGAGCAAAGAGAAGAAAGACCGACGTTGGGGGTGCAGAGGGTTATATGAAAAGAAAGCGAGTAGGGGAGCAGCAACCACCACTGCCTTGACCTGGGGAGGATGGTAAAAGCCAGCACACCAATTAAATTTAAACACGGTCAGCTCGCCAACAACGCCACACCATTGCCCTGCTGACGCGGCGCTATGGCTCCTAGCACTGCACAGTTCCTTTCCGTTAGCTATAGCAGTAGGGAGCGCATATATATAGAACCGCACAGCGCTAGTTATACACGTTGTCTTTCATGATGACGATGACACGGCACACCAGAGTCCTGGTGCGACCGAGCGGGGTCCACCCCCTGCTACACGGCTGGACCTGGAGTTTGGCGTAGCAAACGACGCAGGGATTCGCACCATGCATGAGCTAGGCTAAGCACAACCTTGCCGCCATTGACTCCAAGGTGAAATCTATATTTACATGAAATTGTATGTCGTGTACCAAGCCCAAAAATGGCGGCGAACTCTTGTTGCTAGGCAGACCGCATAAGAGTTAAAATGGCCGATAACAAATGGCAAACTGGGAAGAGGAGGTCCCAGCATTCACTACCAGTTTTGATTATCGAGGGGAGGAAGGGCTTTAATGGAGGTTGGATCGTTATGGAATATTGCCGTTGCATCGTCAGAATAGGGAACACAATCGTTACATTAATTCAGTCCAGTTTAACTAGATCTCGTAGAATTAAAAGTGAAGATAAAATTTCAGGGCGTGGTCTCCTGGTCCTTACATACGATCCACACATCCTACCTGTGCTTGCATAACAATTGTAAAAGAGACCCCACCCCCCATTCCCATCAAACAGACATTTTCTAGGCCACATTCATTAGCACACTGAAATATTTGTCTTTGGCCCCAAAATCATGAAGGTACAGTTTTGAGATTAAGATGGCCAAATTCAGAATATTGAAACATAGGGCAGGATTGGCTCAATCCTTTGTCACACTGGCATAACAATTATTTAGTTCTCTCTTAATACAGCGTAAGTCAGTATGACCAAATATATGCAACTAACATGTGGTCTGAACTGACTCACCAAAATAAATATAAGCTAAATTAGAACATTTCAGATGAATAGCTTTATGTAATATACAATAAGGATTTTACAGTCCATGATAATATACTTAATTATCCTACTGTATAACATTAGTTGGAGTAAGTGCTACATGAGTCGAAATAGCCTGAACAAACTGAAAATCTTAAACTTTAACATTTCTGTAATTCAGTATATATCTCAACCATATCTAAGAGGGAAAGTTGAAAGCTTTCTGTGTTGCTCAGGAAAATTATTTAAAAAAGGTTTTAGGATAGCCAAACTGGCAGCAAGTGTTAGTAGTGTGTGTGTGTGTGGGGGGGGGGGGGGGGGGATTAACTGGTGTAACTAGTTAGAGAATCTGACAGATGGCAGCGGCCTCACACGCCCTTCCTATATGTCCCCCATGGTCGACATGAAGGACAACACTGGAACAGCAGTTGGGCAAAAATTTAATTTGCAGCAATCCATGCAGCCTACCTTTTTTAAAGAAAGTGCGTCCCTGAAGTGTATCCATTATATTGCAGAATCTTATAAAGCGCAGCATAGTGAGGAGGTAAACTCTGGATGCATTAGGCCTGGTTGTGTTGGCTCAAGAACAATACTGGCAAGAGAGTTTGGCAGTCACATTTTGGGCGGCAGTCTAAATTCAGACATTTGCAGGTCTTCAGTAGCACTAAACGGAACAGGTTTGTAAGAAAAATTAATTATAACTGATCACATTAAATTAAACATTCAACCCCCACAAGCAACAACTGGATTTAAAAGTTTTGCATGGCCCTTCAGGTGTTAAGTAAGGGTTTTGTGCAGAAAACCATGATCCGCACAACATCAACTGGGTTCCGATTTTATGGATGTTAGCCATTTATATTTTAGATTGAGATATTACACTATATCCTTCTTACAGGCTGAGGACTGCTATATATAAATGGCACTCATAATATCACTGTGCGTAAAAGGGGGCACATAACTTTTCTGTTTTGAAATATGGAAATGGACCTGTGATGTAAATCACTTTTGACAGTCCTTATATTGTGCAGAACAGCACAAGTGAATTATAGACAGCCTAAATAGTCATTGAGCAGAAAACCTGTTCTTATGTATATATATATATATATAAAAGAAATCCTAACAACCTTGTACAATAGAGAGGTATTTGTGTATGCATTACCAAGGAATCACTATCAACTGACCCATTTGGTTGCACTGTATCCTGTAGTCTCTGCTTCTCCAGCTGCTCTCCCTTTTAAGTAGACTATAATGATTTTAGCCGGAAGCACCATCTTTTGCAGAGGGAATTGGGTGTGTAAACTATGAATGAGTTGTCTTATAGTAATAGCTACCCAGGGATGAAATTAGTCGTTTTACACATAATTTGCTAGTATCATCTTTGACACCATGGTTAAGCTCACTAAAAATAAAAAATACGAATAGAGACTGAGAAACTGTGTTTGATTCCACTGGTAAATCTAACCATGGAGTCAAAAAATGTTTATCTTGAAGAGAGAATGTTTCAGCGATTCTATGTTATGCACCACATTACTGATAAAATAAGAAAACGTGTTCCACACAATCAAATCAATTATGGCAACCTGTGATAAATATATGAATATGTAGAATAAATTACCTTGAACACTGAGAGGTCTACAGTACAATACAAAGGTAAGAAATAGGTGATTATCTCATCAAACTAAAACCACATGTTCTCTGATAAAAGCTTATCAGAGGATATGAACTGCCTTAGAAAGCATTAGGGGTGGAAGAGAGATACTGATATGGATATTATAATTTTTCTTTGTCAAATAGGGTTGGTCTGAGGCTAAATACAACTGGCTATTGTTTTATATATATATATATATATATATAATATATAAACGTTATATTATCCACTAGAATGTGGATATATGTAGATATATATATTATATTTTATATTATATTCATTACATATATAAAGAGAGGTTCTGATACTTTAAACTGTAACATTACCCAATAAAAAAATGCCAACAATTACAGTAAGTGTACGATAGAGTTACCACCACATGAAGCATGCTTTTCCTTGTCAATATGAATAGTATCAAGACAAGGAAAAAGCAAATGTAGTAAAACTGCTTTTTTTGTAATTTGGACAAACAAACAAACCGCTCCGTTGCCAGCCCTATAATTTTGGAGCCTTACACTAAAGCGTTAGAACAGCGATTACATGGACGAACAAAGAAAGAATTCCGTGTCCGAGAAGACACCTATACCCTAAATTCCTACTGAAAAATGTCAAAGTTATAGAACATCCATTAAATGATCGAAAACCCTATGGCCGATAGGCTAATGAACCACTGAGGCTAGACCGACATGTCCTGCCATTCTTAATTACATGACGTAACTGTTTGTCACAATAAAATGCCTGACATGACCTGCTAAAATGTGATTGACTACTTTGGTGAATCTCTCATTCATAGCCAAATGATTGCACTTTATTATTGATACATAGTATTGGATAACCAGGCTTCTATTAAATTGGCAGAGTATATACAAATTCTTCAAAAAGAAAACCATTAAATTAAATGGAACTAAATAGTGTATGTAATACTTGAGCAGATTTTTTGACAAGGTTTTCGATGACAAGAAACTTTCGACCAAAAGGCCATAGGCCTTACACCTACAGTTATATTGCCAATAATAATAGGCTATGAGAAGTCATAATGGCACATTGTTGAGAATACATCCATTAGGCTTAATAACACGGGGCAAAATCAAAGAGAATACGCACACTTTAATAAAATATTGAATGCATAATTTATTGTACAGTATGTACAGTAGAATTTTAATTTAACATTTTCGTATCAATGTTAAGTAACACTGTGAAGTAGATTGTGCTCTTAACATATGAAGAAAAACACCTATTTGGAACGAAAATTAAAAACAAGTACGGAAAGAACTAAAGGATGAAAAGAGACATGGTATGGCAGCAATGCATAAAAATGTTTCTTTTTAGCTGGTAAAAAGGAAATGGCCATGTTTACGATCTCTCTTGGCCATGCAGTAAAATGGGCCTGTAGACATATTTGTCAACATTAAACTTGACCAAAAACGTTTTTAAATTAGGCTATATTTATTTTTGTATGTGGCATACATGACATGAGTAATGTGTCTATACTTTCACATGATACAGTACATATACATTCAACGAATGTCAGTTAAGTCACAAAGAAAACAAGTAAAAAAGATTTGTAATACATCGCTCATCAAATGGCCTATACGTCTATTTAATTCACACTTACTGGCTTAAAATACTTTACTCACTTGTCTGCCAATTTGCTTTCATTGCAATTCTAACAATCCAGTGAAATGCGTTTTAAAAGTACAGCACTATACAACGTTAGCTATAGTGTGTAGGCACAAATGAATCAAGCAGAACACCCACCATAAAATGGCTGCATATGCGTCACACAGAACCGTTTAAGCGTTTAATTTCGCAAAGTCCAATGACTATATGTTTCAAAAACAATTTGCCACGAATAGACTTGGCTCATATTTCATACAACATCGAGCACAAGAACACTAAATGAAACACAACTAGTATAACAAAGGCCCAAATACGTGGGGCTCAATTCTTTGAGAGATATCAAACTCAGATAGATCATATATTATTACACTGCTTTGGTGAGAAAGAGTCCACGCCACTATGACATGTGTACCATCCATTTACAATACTTTTCTGGAAAGGTGAGCTAGAAGTGAAAGTTCTTGAGCTCTGGATGAAGCTGTGACCCGATTGGCTGCAGGGGTACTGCGATGATTCAGGCCTATAACTACCCCTTTGAATTAACAACGGATCCAATAGGGGCTGTGACCTGTGTGTAGAATAGTCCAAGCTGTTGTCAAATGTGTGATGGAAACGTGACCTCAAAGTTGACTCATCTCGAATCTCAGGGGGGAAAGAATCTTGAGTTGATCTGGGTGGCTGTGGCCGCGTCATGACTGATGTTTCAGCTTGATCGGTTACTTCGGGGGACCTGGCCTCTGTAAGGGTCTCTCCATCGGCTGTGGGCTCATCACTACTTTTTCCGTTGTAGGCCTTGCAGTGGAGTTTCATGTGTTTTCGTAGGGAACTTGGGTGGGTGTAACACTTCTCGCAACCTCTGACCTTGCACAAGTAGGGTTTATCACTTGAGTGCACATGAGAATGCTTCTTTCGGTCACTGCTGTTCGCAAACCTCCGGTTGCAGCCCTCGAACTCACATTTAAAAGGTTTTTCACCTAAACGTGCAAAGAAAAAAATTACGCGTGTTACGACTTACAACCTGCAGGCCCCTAACCCTAACAGGATGACACTAATTCTCAATATTATTCCCAGAGCCTAAATATTAACTGTAAATGTGTATGTCATCATTGAGGTGACACATTCGCTGTCAAGTAGGCCAAGTCTTCTACTTCCGGTAAGTAGATAAAGCCCTTCTCAATAACATTTTGCAAAGTCTCCGTGAGTTTTTCTTTGTTTATTGTTTGTGAGTCTAAATAAGCTAAATAAGTACCAGCTTCTGAGTCAATTTAAACAATACCGTAAATAAATATAGGCTAATTATAAAGCCTACCTTGAATAGCCTTGGCTAAAAAAATTATAATAATCCTTTGCCATATTGCCTGGAACTGTAAATAAACCGTAAAGCGTGCTAACTTGTGCAATGAAAATAATCATTTGAATTTAAAGTTGAAAAAACGAAGACGTTTTTTTTTATTTCCTCCAAACTTCGCTCTCCCTAAAGAGGCATTAGAAATTACTGAAACTGTTAAACGTAAAGCTTAAAAATGTCAATATGAATGCGCAGCTTCACACATAATGCTCATATTGTCAATATTATTGTCAATACAAGCCAATGTCTGATAATAACCTACTTCACTGATTGGTTATGGTTCTAGTGCAGGCTTTCCTCTTTTAAACGTGGTTCTTGCGCGGGCGCAGAGGAGAGTCGTCCCTGCTGAGACTGCAGCTGAGCGAAGCGTAAATGCTACGTCACAACTCTCCGGTGTCCCAGGATTTATTTAATTATTTCACTGAATGAGTGGGAGAGGCACCCTAACAACTGGGCCTGAGAAGTATTTGTTTACACCAGTCTCACGTTGTCCAGTGTTGTGTATGTCTCTTTCGGACTGGACAACACACAAAACCTTTAAAACTGGCCCTCAATAAACCAAAATGTACCAGGATCCTTAACAGCTATAACTGATAGTAATCACCAATAGGCCTAATATTATCTCTTCATAATTAAATACAATTATTTTAGCGAATTATAACACCATACGAAATAATGTCGCATATTGTCGGAAATTATGCAACCTCCTGAATTAAATTATGGCGTAAGATTTATAACTGACAATTTTATAATTCCCACCCCCTTCAAAAAACAAACAATAAATCAAAACAATACATGTAGAAATTATTCAGAATTATTTAATGGTTCGCAAAAAAATACTCATATAGCCTACAGCAAATAAGAATCTTTTAAAATGGGGCACTATTCCTTTTTTTATTTAGTAGGCCTATGTATATCAGTAATCATGAATAAATAGTTATATAATAACAATAATACATGTATTGTTGTAATATTTGTTCTATCATATAATAATGCCATATTTTTAAATAGTGCTCTGTATTATCAAAATGCAACTAACCTGTGTGTGTCCTCTTGTGAATTTTGAGATTTTCTGATCTTGCAAAAACCTTTTCACAGCCATGGAACGGGCATGGAAAGGGTTTTTCCCCTGTGTGTACTCTGACGTGGTTCACCAGCTTGTATTTGGCTTTGAAGGGCTTTCTGTCCCTCGGACAATTCTCCCAGTAACATACGTATTCAGAATGCTCTGGTCCTCCTACGTGCTCCACTGTCACATGGGTGACAAGTTCATACATGGTCCCAAAAGTTCTAGCACAGGGCTGACGCCCAGCCCCCTCTTGGCTGTCGCTCCACTTACAGACAAGCTCATGCTTCAGGTTTTGCTTAGAGCACCTGAGGAAAGTGTCAGCCCCTCCACGTTGAATTGCCATATTCAACGGTTTATACAGACCCAGAAACTGGGTAACAAGTTGTTGGCTGTTTCCTCTTGGACCGGTTAAAGTTTGACCATAAGGGTGAGTCCGGGTCAGGAGGTCTCCAGGTAGACCCAACATCACTTGACTGCCGAGGTCTCGGGTTGCGTCGGAGGAACCATGGGCCTGCTCGTGATAAGCTGTGAAAAAAGCATGGCTTCGGCTGTCTCTGTAGCTGGGAAGGTCACGATACCTACCAATCCCGCCATGTTGGTTAGTTCTTGATGCCAGTTGATCAGTGACAGGCGGCATGCCGGCTCCAGAAAGATTGGTTCCAATAATAATGCCCCTAGGGCTGTGCTCTAACCGGTGGCTGGGATATCCAGAGTCTGAAAAGTGGGGGACCGAGTGGTCAACATATGCACTGGACCTCGTCTCGGGGTAGTCTCGCAAATTGTGCGAGGGACAGAGTTTTAAGGAACTGCCAGTGGGGTGCCCCATGTGCTCCCCTGCCAAAGGTGGCAGCACCACGCTGGGTTCAGTATTGCTCTCTCCGGGGTTGACGCAAGAAAGAGGGCAGCCACTAAACCTCGACAAGCTTGACATGTTTTGTTTTGGGCTTGTCTATGCAGTTTGCAAAATAAACCAGCGATTCTGTGCTCAGGATTTACCTAGAAATCTTGTTTCCATTTTCCCTGCTGTATATCATCTGCATGTGAAATTCTTGGCCGTGAACTTCGCAGGAGTAGGAACCAGACTCAAGTTCGTTAAAGTTGGTGTGAGTCCCATGCCGTTCACTTTGCCCTCTTGATTTGTGGCAATAACCGTGGTAGTAAAAATGCTTCGAAAGAGGCCATGGTGCAATATAAAAGCACAGCAGGCAAACCTGCTTTTAAAAAAGGGCGCTTTGGGATTGGTTAGAATTTGCTGTGATTGACAGGCGCTGGGTTTGTTTTAAAAGGAACACGCAGGCGTTCACTGCACGACTCCGTTTTCAAATATCGGAGAGAAAATGCTTTGAAATGTACCGCGTATGCTGTCAAATATTGGTCCCTCTTTAACTTTAGGTGACATTTTACAAGATTCTCTTTCTATAGCTCAATTCTGAAATGGCCATTACAGATCATGTGTGGATCAAGAAATGTTTTCCAGAAAGTGTAAAGAGGAATACAGAAAGAGGGAAACCTACATGTTATATTGCCTATATAGATATATTTATAAACAAAAATTATCTCAAAGGATTTCGTATGTATTACAGGGATTGTTCTATTTTATGAGAGTATATAAAATATAAATGTGGGCTCAGAATAAGGCATCTTTACTTTTGATTTATAAGACTATAAGTTATAGGCCTGCAGACTAGAATTCCTGAGACTGACCTTGCTATATAATGTTTTGACGTGTTTTCCATTATATGATTATATTACGGAAAGCAATGGTAGCCATTTGTGCGTGTATTAAATAATATTTATTCAAATTGAAACACAACAGACTTTACGACCTCCACTAACAAAAGGAAGGGAGAAAGCAGAAACTTTGAAAAAGACCCGCAACAAGTGGCGGCCCAACGTTTTTCGGTGCCCGGGTGTCATTACACTCTTCGAAAATGTTATTAACTTGCATTTATAGGTTTAAGCTCGTTGACAAGCGTTGTCCACTCAAACACCTTTTTCCCTATATGCCTGTATATCGTAATTGTGTCACACACTCACTAATCAATAGGCCTATAGGTAAGTTATAAGAGGCCAAATGTGTAATTTGCTATTATAGGCCTTTTGGTTGACGTTGTATATGCTTCAAAATTGTTACAAAGAGGAAAGAGGAATAAGCAATGGTCTCAACTCTAAAAGTGTAAACTTGCAAAAGGGAGCAATAAGGGCAATAAGAGACTTGAGATATTGCAGGATTTTTGAAGATTGTCCCAATAATTCCGGAACATATCTGGAACGATAGCCTTTATCCAAGAGGCCTATACGCAGCACTGCATGATTGGTTTGAGCTTTAGTTCGAAAGAAAAAAACAAAACAGAAAAAAGTATCATGATTATGTTCACCTCCCGATTCAAAATAGCTATACCTTATATCATATAACTGCAGGAACAAATTGAAGCGGAAAACAAAAGCAGCATGAATATGTCCAAGCAAGGAGTTAAGGATGCTAATGCGTCAATATCTCACCGAAGATGCTTGCGTGGGGGCACCAGAGCGAAAATTAAATTAATAAGGCCGAATTGAATAGATTAAACAATATGCGTCATACCTTGCCAAAAACATTAGTTAAAATTAAGATTAAGATTTATAAAATCTTCAAACACAAAAGTAGGTAATTAAATCTGAAAATCTATTTGAGTTTAACTGTATTTTTGGGATTATCACTTTGCCATGCTATTTTGTGTGACCCAAAGTCTACCATCATCATAAGGGTTTGCATATAATTTATTGTTTCAGTGCTTTTTTTAATAAGCCAATGTTGAACCACATATTGGTGAAATGTGATATCTATTCCATATGCAACGACAATTCCAATTATTTGAAAGTGACTTTGATAGCCTGCTCAAGTCAAACAATTAAATCAGTATATTGTATTAAATATTCATATTTTACCTTCCTGACTTTAGGGTTCATGCAACTTAATCCACAATATGCAGGAAGTTTCTGGTCACACAGTATCAACAACACATACATTGACTTGTCCATGTCTTTGGAAGCTGTTGACAAGTGGAGTGTAAAAACAGGTGGCAAATAAAATCACTCATCTACTATGGTGTTAATATACATTTATTGAATCGTAGTGTGTTCATATAATGTGGTCTAACAGAGTCAAGGTTGACCAGGCGAGACACAATCAGTCTGAACAATCAAATCACTTTCAACTATAATACCTGTGGTCGAGAATAACCATTGGGCCCAATATAGGCCTAATGCTGACCAAATTAACTAAAGCCTTACAAATGGTTGACTTTTATACATGTATTGTATAGTAAAACAACAATTATTTCACAGCATCAGGACAAGATTGTGAAGTATTTGAGAATATTTTTGACCAAAACAATAACGCTATGACAGAGAAATAAGCATTAACAGAACTAATACTTTTCCTCAACGGTTTCTGTGCTACCGCTGGTTATAATGGCACCCAAAGCCATGGCATAAGATTCAATCATACAAGGTACAGACATTTAACAACACTATCTTAGCTTAATAAAATTGCCAACATCTTTCATTTTGCATTTAAAGGATTGAAAAACATTAAAAAACAGGGTTGTTATGCCGAAAGGACAAGGCAACACCACTGTGTGTCCGCATGCACAATTGTGTGTGTGTTGTTGCACAGGCATGCTTGGAGCTCTCATTCCCTCTGGACATATCCATGTGTGTTTACTACACACATGTGTTTGATGAAAGTGTATGTTTGTACATACATACTTGATATGCATTAGGGACAACCATATAAGTGGTTTTCAGTCTTATCTCTCTAGTGATACAGCCAATCAAGGTTTTCTGTATGTAGTGGTGTTGTAGTCTAGGATGGAATCCTAAACGACCAATCAAATATTGTTTAGTTTTTTTTACAATTAAAAAAACCCCAAAAGGTTGACCTGAACAAAATAAACTAAAAGGTTTTACATACTGCCTTTAATTTTATCTGCACAGATGAAGTATGGATGTGAAAATAACAAAGAATATATTGCATAAAAATATCAAACCTAAACTTGATCTGTCAAAATATACCTTGGTGTTTTGTCGACTGCAACATTGTATCTTCACCATTCTAAATTGTTGCTTTTGTTATCCGCATTAAAAAATGTATGTATATTACAACAACAATAAAACACAGCTGATAAACACCTTGACCCTTAAGTCAAAAATAAACATTGCACAATTATCTCAAAACCCCTCACATAATAAAAAGGAAAAACTATTTTAATAGCTAGCTTGTGAAAGTTTTGGATTGACCATCACTGCCAGTATTGTTTATACTTTGTTCATATCAAATCTTAAACAAGAACATCTATGTACTTTATCCCCTTTATAAGAGCACAATTATTCAAATATGGATGCAGTAAGTTTACATTTACCTCCTCACATATTGTAAAACGTAGGCCTATATAGAAAGAGCTCTGTAGGAAATGGTATTTAAATGCAGCAGATATACATTAAGTTGAATGTTTGATTTGCATTATATTTTCAATTTTACTTGTCATGTAAAGTGTAGTGAAGTCTTAAAGGGAAAACAAATGCGCATGCTCCGAAAAAAACTATGGTTGTTATGTTTTGTATGGGCTATTGCTGTAACGGTTAAAAAACGTAGGAATAACTGTGCAATAGAAACATGTTTTAACCCTGCTATATCATAATACAATATACCTTATAGCTTAATTATGGCCACGGGTCCCTTAAAGCCACCCCCTCTCTCTCTCTAAAAAAGAAAAGAAGAAAATGTTTCTGAAAATTTTAATTTGAATCATACAGCAAAAAAGCAAAATGACATGAACGCTATCATCAACAGTACACAAATAAAAATAAAGCCTTAAATATACAAAGTTATTGCCCTTGCAGACAAAAAAAGCTAAATCTATATATATGCAAAACAAAATTAAGTTTTTCCACAGTTAGGCATCGACAAAAATATAGCTTAACTTGTACTTTTTATGCACGTAGAGTGTGGCAACATCTTCGAAGCATCCAAGCGTACACGGTAGACCTATGATTAATATAAACTTTTAAGTTAAATGAAACATAACATTGGCTGATGAAATGGGGACTTTTCAGTTTGGCTTTTAGCAACAGTTGCATTACTATTGGCCTTTTTTCAACTATTTTCTTCGGCCATGGTTTAAGGCTATTTGCCTAAAAGTAATATACTCAAATTATCTTTCTGCAAGTTGGATGCTAAATTAATTGTAAAGTGCATATTAGCTTGCTTCTTGTTGTTCAGTGTATCATTTTATAGTAACCTAACATCTTCACTGTGAAAATATTTTTTACAATAACCTGACCTAGCACAGTTTGGAAACCGCCAATGAAATACCGAGAAAAGAAGTTAACAAAACTTAACTGCTTCCATGTCACTTACAAAAGTTCACAAAAGATCGCAATATATATTTATACTACCATTTTTTTTACACATGTAAGGCAAACTCGAAGTTAACTCATGCTCTCTCTCCGCATGCGTGCATGTACATGCATGTGTGTATGTGAAAGTGTGTGAGGGAAACAGTGTTTATGAAAACGTGTATCTGAGTGTGTGTGTGTGTGTGTGTGTGTGTGTGTGTGTGAGTGTGAGAGAGAGAGAGAGAGAGAGAGAGAGAGGGAGAGAGAGAGAGAGAGAGAGAGAGAGAGAGAGAGAGAGAGAGAAAGGGAGGATGAGAGAGAGGGTTGGGTGCATGACTGTGTATATTTAGGCTACGTGTGTTATAGAGAGAGGAAGGGAGGTAAAAGCGAGAGAGTATGCCTGTACGCGAATAGAGGAGAGGAAATAATAGCAGAGTTAGAGAGCCATAAAAAGAAAGACGATTATTTTGCAGCGTGTGGTAAATATGCCAGGTACATGATTGTATAAGCAGTTAAACTCAATGACAAGCAAAAAACTATAAAGAGCTATCAAATTAAAAAAGACAAAACATGTAATTATATCAAATAAAGTCTGTCGCTAAGATCGGACCTAACAAGTTTAAATCAATAAAATAAATACACCGTTTTCTAATTGAAGACCTACGTGTCATAAAACAGGAGAACTCACCTTATAATCTACAACACTTTCCTTGGAAAAAATGTTGTGGGAATGATTGCTGGGTGGAAGAGGGCGAAAGGAGAAGGAAGGACTGATTTGAAGAAAGAAATATTTTTTTCAGTTCTCTAAAATAAAGAATGTGAGCTCCTTCCTGGGACAGATTGAAGGGAAAGGGATGTGAAAGGCTTGGAGTTATAAAGCGCCGCTTGAAGCACTCAACGCGTCTCTGAACTTGATCAGATTGTATGTGTCCTGCAGCGAGTCAGCGGCAACCCTGTGAAACTCTTTCAATAGCACGAATTTTTTTTGGGCTAAGCACAAATCTCAGGATATTACAATTACTGCCATCTCTCTTTCTGCCTTTTATTCCTCCGTCTAACACTCTTTAGAGCTTTGCAAAAAAAAATGAACCCCTCCTTTCTCAAGCGACTTCAAGAAAGCCACATTTAGGCGCTATGCCAACTACATTCAAGTCCTTAGTTAATAAGAGCCCAAATAGACAGCTTGAGGGAAGAAAATGCATATTAGTATATAGATGTAGATATGACATACATAGATAGATAGATAGATAGATAGATAGATAGATAGATAGATAGATAGATAGATAGATAGATAGATAGATAGATAGATAGATAGATAGATAGATAGATAGATAGATAGATAGATAGATAGATAGATGATAGATAGATAGATAGATAGATAGATAGATAGATAGAGATACAAAGATAGATAGACAAAGTATATCTATCTAACTTTTATTTGTGTGTGAAAAACTTGAAACTTTAAACCCAAGTTGTTGTTTTTTAAAACGTCTTTTGGCCTTCAAAATGTAGGCCTTCCAAATTGTGCTACGTATATAGCAAAAACAATCTATAAGCAAACACTGACAAAAAAAAGAACCTGCTAGGCCAAATACAACTTTTACACTAGTCTATGTTTAACATAAGAATTAGGCCCCAAGTTTGACATATAATGCCCTGTTAGTCTACCTGAAAATAATGCCTGCATTAACCAATCAAATTAAACCATTGGGACGAACTGCCATTTTCAATACCAAACACTGCCAATCACCAGAAATCTAGCCAATTACCGCTCTTCTGTGCAGTCACGTGCTAGAGGCAGAGCTGAGATTTCATTGGGCGTTGTAGCACTGCCTCCCGAGTTCATTTATGTGCTGGGAGTGAGTGATTGACTTTATCAGTCCAAGGACATCATTCGTCTGGAAAGGGGGGAAGTTTGATCCTCTTTCTCACGGACCACAGTTACGGGAGTTTTCTCCCTGTTCTGTGCGCGAAGGATTGTTAATTTTTTTTCGTTTTATTTGTTTCATTTTTATATCTTAGAAACTGCTGTCTATTTCAGCGCACTAAAATCGGGGTCCCGTTATACGCAGTGTGCTCCACGAGACTGGGGTTTCAGGTTTTTTTTATTTGATTTCCGCTAACTTTGATTCAGTCAAATGACTATGCTACTTGATAGCGGTCCGCAGTTCCCATCGCTAGGAGTAGGGAGTTTCGGAACACCACGCCACCACCATGAGATAGGGAACAGAGACCCCAGCATGGGTCTGAATCCTTTCGCTGATTCATCTCACTCCGCAGCTTTCAAAATCAGCCCGGTGGCTCACGATATTGCCTCCAGTCAGACTTCAGCTTTCACCCCGCAAGCCACTGGATATGCAGCTGCTCTGGGTCACCACCATAGTGGACAGGTGGGTTCGTATGGTGGGGGAGCGTTCAATTCAACCAGAGACTTTCTCTTCCGGAACCGTGGCGTTGGAGAGTCCGCTGCATCGAGTGCTCAACATGGGATCTTTGCTGCCTCTGGGAGCCTGCATGGCCCTCCTGGAATCTCTGATAACCCAAGTCATCTCTTGTTCCCAGGGCTTCACGACCAAGGGGTGAGCCACACTTCTCCAAGCGGACATGTAGTAAACAGCCAAATGCATCTCGGTTTACGTGGGGACATATTTGGAAGACCTGACCCATATCGTCCGGTGGCAAGTCCTCGAGCAGACCCCTACAGTGCGCAACTCCACGGCTACAACCATCCAATCAATATGAATATGGGAATGAATGTGCCGACACACCATGGTCCGGGGGCCTTCTTTAGATACATGAGGCAACCCATTAAGCAAGAAATGTCATGTAAATGGATAGATGAGAACCAGATGAATCGACCCAAAAAGACGTGCGAAAGGACTTTCAGCACAATGCACGAGATGGTGACGCACGTATCCATGGAACATGTTGGCGGCCCAGAGCAAAGTAACCACATATGCTACTGGGAAGATTGCCCGAGAGAAGGAAAATCTTTTAAGGCCAAGTACAAACTTGTGAATCACATACGAGTACATACTGGAGAAAAACCATTCCCCTGTCCGTTCCCTGGATGTGGGAAAATATTTGCCAGATCGGAAAATTTGAAAATTCACAAAAGAACACACACAGGTAGGACTCAGCACATTGTTTAATAGTTTTCACAAACTAACACGCATAATTATTATACATGCATATTTTGACTATGTCAGTATTATCCCAAATAACACATGCACATTGAATGAAATAGAACAGTGAAGCAGATAGATGACAATTTCTTATTTTTTAAGGTCAAGTATGCTAGGCCTACACTTTGTATGGGTTACTGAGATACGCAAAATAATGGTGTAGATCTACATCCGATAAAAAAAGCACTCCAGAAGTTTTAATGGTTGTAAGGATGAGAGGCAACAGATGGACTACGGAGTCATTAAGACATAAAATAGGCTAATATTAAGCAGCCTATATAAAAACATATCAGCATGTTTTAGTAAACAAGCTCTCTCAAAGTGCTCTGGATTATGTTTTAGGGCTGTAGTTGGTCGGGTCTAAACTTTTTGCCAACTTAAAAACATTTGTGAGAATTGACCAGACAAAACATATAACGAGTTTATTAAATGTGTTGTTTCGTGATTCTTTCAATTGTCCCGTTGCTCACATTATGTGTGGCCTAGACTGTCCTGTTCCTCCCCACCGCCCCCACCCCCCCCCCCCAAAAAAAAAAAATATTGCAAGGGAAATGTTCTTTCACAATATGGCCACATAGTTTTCTTGTTAAATTTGAAATGCTGACATGAACAGCAGCATAATTTATCACTGTAATTTGAATTAGTAAAGGTTGGCTTTTTAAATAAGTAGAGGAAGCAATAGGCTAACCAGTTAGCCTAGTAGTGCATGGGATATTACGTTTTGACAAATAAAGGGTTGCAATTTGCAACAGTTGATGTAAGTTATATAGGCTAATATTGTGTGTATTTCATCTCACAGGTGAAAAGCCGTTTAAGTGTGAATTTGACGGCTGTGACAGACGCTTCGCCAACAGCAGCGACAGAAAAAAACACATGCACGTGCACACATCGGACAAGCCATACATCTGCAAAGTGTGTGACAAGTCGTACACACACCCCAGCTCGCTCAGGAAACACATGAAGGTAATTACCATCTTCATTAGTCCTACACCTTAAACACATTAAGGTAGACCAGGGGCTTTAGCTTTACGCTATTGCCTAGCATATCAAGAGCAGTAGGCCTATATGAGTCCTAATTCCAAATATATTTCTGAACTCAATAAATACCCTTGCATAACATAAATCCGATATATATATTTATGTTGGTCTACTTCGTTGGTTCAATCATTATTTCTATTACAGGTCCACGAGACACAAGGTTCTGAGTCGTCTCCGGCGGCAAGTTCAGGATATGAGTCGTCTACCCCACCAGTGTTGCAGTCAGCAAACACAGAGGACCCCACAAAAACGCCACCGTCAGCCGTGCAAAACACGTCTGGTCACGGAGATGGACTGCCACCCAACTTTAATGAATGGTACGTTTGAAGTCAGAAGTAACTTTTCTTAATGTGGACCAAGAGGAAACCTTACAAACATTTCACACTAAGGTGTACAATATGGGATTGGATCAACATGAGGAGTTGAGAGTAAGCCAGCTGTAGCAGGCCTAGTCTGTTCTCAGGATTCAAAATTAGACTTTTCCGAGTTGGAAGAAAACAAATAAATCATGAATAATAAAATAATACTTTCTAAGAATAAATAAAATGTTTTTCTTTTATTAGTTTACAGATTTCAGATAATTATTTTATTTTTCATTTCATGTATTTTCTCAAAATTTATTTAAAAAAAGAAAAAGGATATCTCACGTTGTTTTATATAATGGTGACTATTGTCGCCTTTCAATTGATTGTTAAATCTTAAAACAGTCTTAAGAAGCGTGCCAAAGTCTTTGTCTTGAACTTGAACAAAAAATAAATCATAAATAAATATATACTCGTGAATGTATTTCCTTGTTTGATGGGGTCGAATCTGTTGTCAACGTCCGTTTTCAGGTGGAGAAATGTGGTATTAGGTTACGATTGTTACCGTTAAATATAACGTTGCCTTTTGTTCATAACGTTGTAAATACATATCCATGATGCCATATTTATCAATTTGTAATTTAATTATGGGTATAAGTTCTGAATCTTAAAGCATATTTATGGAAATGTTTTCTAACAAGACTGTACAGTTTGGGTCATAACCAGCTTAACATTGAACAAAATGACAAACTCTAAAGCTCCCTTATTGCGATTGTATGTTTTTTTTAACCAATACATGTGTCTTATTTGGATCTAAGATATCATCTTTATGAATATAATGGATTTGTCAATATGATTCTCATTTCCATTTATTATTATTTAGCTTAAGAGACCATTGACATGTAAATCATCTATCTAGCTTAATTCAAGTGAGTTGATAAGCTATAATAAATGGTTAATTTTGGTTAAATTTAACTTTTTTATATTTTACTTTTATAGAATCAGAGAATAGTCACTTGTAGCATAACTTCAATACGCTTTGGAAAAATCCAATAGCCTATTTCACTCCTTTACAGATGTTAGGCGTGTGTGCAAAGTTTATTCCTGAATTCTAAATCAAGGTGACAGTATTTAGAGTATTTCAAAATCGGGTCAAATGCCCAACCATATGAGCCAGTAAGGCTGTCCTTTCTAGTTCCAACCATGTCTTTGTGCGAGTATGTTTAAATGTGTGCATCGGCAACAATGGAACTGTCACAACACAGTATCTTCAAAATAAAAGTTTTTTGTCTGTCAGCTTGCATTGTTTTAAATGTACTTCTTCTGTGAAACTATGCGTGTTATTTGTTAATGTGGTGTTGCATATAGAGCAGTTTGATTACACATTTGCTTGTTTTGTGTGAATAACCTGTCAAGAAGACATTTTTGTGTTAACAACATTTTGTGAAAACAAATATTAGATCTATGTGGGTTGGGAGAATATTGTTTAATGGCAAACGAGTTACAGCATTGCATTGTAACCCATTCTCAAGAATTGAATCTTATGCATATACAAAGTATATTGTGCTTATATGAAAACGATTTCAGACCACCAGCACTACTTTTAAAACAAAAATGTAAAACAGTACCTCGTGACAGTGTAATATGAAATAAGTTTATTTAAATAATTTAAGGAATATATGTTTTATATACTATTTTCTATACCTTAATTTAAAATAAGTACTTTTCTTATTCCAATCACATTTCTGCCCCATGTCCAGAAGTAATTCAAATTGCTGATACATAAACACAGCTAGAATGTGATGTTGTAACCTTCTGGGAGAAATGGGTCACGCTCCAAGTTATTCCTAAAAAGCAAAATGTTTTACTGATGAACTGTGTCACTGTGCCACATTGAGGCAAATATAACAACTCTGTTCGTTTTATAGCGGACAGACAAAGGTTCCTTGTATTTTAAAAGTCGGCTACTGTTTGTTGGTTTATTTGTTTTACCAACTATTTAAGAAGAAATGTGAGCATACATTTGGACTGAAATTAAAAACCATGAAAAGACTTACAGAATGCGAAATTGATTTTTATGTCACTGTTGTTGTTCTATTCGCCGCTAGTGATTATGTTTGCGATGCAGTTCCGACTGCACATTGCTGGAAGTCGGTAGTTTACTTGAACTTGACACTGATGAAGGCGCCATCTTAGCATCTTGTTTCTGTTGAGGGAATGGGAAAGTTACCAACCTTAGGCAAGTTACTGCTCCCTTGGCAGAACGGTGAAATATCGAAATAAAGTCTACCCCTATGTGTCATATAGCCTATGACCACAACTTGGACATATGGAATTCTAAATGTAAATTATAAAAGTGAAGACTTATACGGCCCATTAAAAACGCAAGCGTGTCCTGATATCCCAGGGTTGCCAACAGCGCTTCGCAGCACCTAGTTTAAAGTTGCTGATTTATAATACACAATCATCATAATGCATTTTTATATGAGATCCGCTTATTTATTTATGATATGTGACTTTTTTCCATTGACCTAATGACAGTAGTTTGCAATCAAATGTAGCTTATACACCTCCTCACGCCTTGCCCTACCCCCATCTTCCTCGACTATCAACAGATTTAAGAATGTATTCAAATTCCCTTTCTCACTCTCGCGCAAGCGTACTGCTGGAGTAGCCACTATTTTTCTGTTCACTCGTGCAGTTCAAGTTCTTCCTTACAGACCAGTGACGTCATATAACGGGGCAGGGTATTTCTTCAAAAGAAGCACAGAAATCTGAGGCACATGGGTGATGCATTCAGTATGAATTTCTTTTAAAGCAAAAAGCCTCAATAAAGAATGTTGGCCAAGCAGAATCAGGCAAATTGCCAAACTTGATTTTAACATTTGAGAAAAGGGGTATAGCTATTCTAAAAGACAAAAAAACAAATACAAAAAAAAATAAAAATAATTCTTTTTGAAGATCTTCAATGGATTAGAATAGCCGCGTGTCACGTGGGATGAGTAGCAGCGGCGGTGTGATAGTAGGTTTATGCTTACTGCATTACTTAAAATAATAATAATAACCTTGTAGCCTACACCTTAATCTACACCATGGACTGTTAGCTATAACCGCCTGTTTAACTTTGTATATTTTTCTGGAATATGTGCAGCAGAATTGGCTACAGCCCAGGGTCTAGGCTACTCACGTGTTCTGCTCTATTCTATCTATTTACTGTCTGCCGTGTGTAGTCTATGCGGTCCTTGAAACTTGTATTATTGGATTGATTTAACTAGTCAACCCGCCCACTACCTTCCTCCTCCCCCATGCTCTTCTCATCCTCATTGCATTTGCTGGCTAAGCAGGAGAGCATGGTCTAAGAGGATGAACCGATGCAAGCAGGTTCTGTCACGCAACTGAGTTTGCCAGCTTAATAAATTGAAGTCGCTGGCAAAATTATACTGTTCATGCAATCCTATAACGCAGTAGTCTAATTATAAATTGGTGGAAGTACTCAGTTGTCGCTAGCCTCAGTTGTCTGAGGCCATGTTCATACAGCAAAAAGCCAAGTAGGCTCATAATAAATGCGCAGGTGGTATAGCTGCAATATCATGCATTTGTGATTGTGATTAAGTATTCTAAGTAGATGAGGAAGCACTGAGTATTAGGCCTGACTTGAAAAGAATCCGCTAACTAAACAAAGGGGCTACACAAAAAAACATGCTTATAAATAACTATTTTAAAATGAATCATTATGATTGGGTTCTCAATTTGGTCAATATTGCAACCTAATGAGGTAGGCAAACAAATGTTTGTACCGTATAGGCAAACAAATATTTAGGCATTTATATATATAAATATATAGGCTATATATATATATATATATATATATATATATATATATGTGTATAGGCTATATATATATATGTATATTAATCAGTCATTAGGAATTTTAAAAGAAAAACACTCATTGGTCGTAGGCCTACATTCTGACCTGACCAGAGGGTCTATAACATTATTTCGTAATCTAGTTAGATAATCAGGCTACACTAAATCGTGCACAACAGACATCAACTAAATAATCCTTGCATGCTCTCAAGTTCAATGTGTCAATTGTCAATTGTTAATTTGATAAGCAGGCCTACATTGCACACCAAAAATAATAGTTGTAATAGAAATGGGTCTGAAGAATTGTCAGATTATCAATATCATGTCTAACAGGAGACAGTGTTAATATCCCAACATCTGGGAGGGTGTCAAAGACGACGAATTTCTCATCAGCGCAAGCGTTGGAGTCGACGCTAATAGGTCCCACGAGTGTAATGGAGGCAAACGCTCACTCAGCAAAGCAGATGTTCAGCATTGGGACTCTGCGTTTGTCTTTTGACAGATATATTAACAAAACACTTTAGAAAGTGTTAAATTAGCAATTGACTTACTCTCTCGCGCTTTGCACCAAAAGCAGTTATCCCCGAGTCAAGTGCTTATTATGCGTAAAAGGTCAAATGAGAAAGGAAAACGTAAGGTTTGGTCGGCCAATTATTTTTAAGGCCTAAACAACAACAGCAGCCATAACAGACTAGTATAGTATTCTTGAACTTTCCTAATAGTCTTCACTAAGGAACTAACCTCATTCCTTTCTATAAAATCACTTGGGCTTTTTCGAAAGACTATTCACAATCCCTATAAAGTAACCATTTTTAGGCTGGCAAAATGAATAACAAAATAAGAGGACTTTTGGGGTCATTGAAATATATTGGTATTCATTTGGAAAGGATTCACAGATTGAAATATGTTGGGGGAAATGTATTCTACGCATGCACAACTTGTTGTTTAACGTTAGAAAACTGCTGTTAAAGTTCTGGCTTGAGACGACACCACCTGATCAGATGATAATCAAACACCACAACTAAAGAGGGTACTTGCATAGCCAAACAATATACTGGCCAAACATCGCATCCTGTGTATTTTGAAAAACAAAATGCTAGCTGATTGTTTGTCATTAAAACGTTCCTGACAACCACTGCATTTTTTCGGAGCATGACAGTCCTGCAAAATAGAAGATTATCAAATGCAAAACGTTGGCATTAAAATATTACATGAATTAAAATAAACCTTATAATTCAGTACCTCCCAAACATATCTGTCTGATAGGGTTAGCAAAAAAAAGAAAAGAAGACTGCTTTAAAGCTTTCGGAGTGCAGTTTTATGTTTAAAAAGCCAAAACACTGGCATAGCCTACATTGATAACTATCACTTAGCTGTGACCTGGGGAAATCTTTACTGTCTATTAAATGACCCCCAGACTGTTTATGTATCAGTATCATATTACCAAATATGGCCATAATTGCATGAAGTCCCACTGAAAAACAAGGATTTCTATCTCACAAATCAGTTACCAGCCCAGATGGAGTATCTCAATGATGATCAATTAAGGGAAGCATTCATTAGGGGTGTATTCATTGCTTAGTACATATTAAATTATTAGAATCTAGAATTGCATTACTTTATTTAATGAAGGGGTTCAATACTATTCGCTTGATTTAAAAATAGATAAAGCTCCTGGACTAGAAACCATATTACGATTATTAACAAAAAAATCACACCTACACAATAGGCACTGGCAATGAGATGAAGCAGAAATACAATAGAAATGATAACACATGCCTTGCCCAATTTTCTCCTCGTCTGAGCCCTTGGTCAAAAAGATCTTTAAAATAAAGAACCTTGCAAATGCCGGAGTCTAAGATATATAAAGGTCCAGGGAACACGCAGGCCTCTAAAGAAAAGTACTGGTACAGTGCCCTTGTCTCCGCACCCTGGAAAAAGTTGGCACATAACTTTTCCTGGGCAACGTCGGCAAGCACAGCAAGCGTACACATATGCAGGGGGAGGATTGAGATTGTGAGAAGGGGAGACTGATTTACATACCAAATCTGAATTACAAAAATATACTTAGCAAGTCAGGCTATGCAGAATTGCAGATACATAGAGCGATTATTGTTGAAAACACCTGAGAATTTGCATGGATTCTCATTCTCAACTCAAAGATATATTGCCAGTTTTCCTGACTAAAATCACAGAACAAAAGGGACTAAGAGTTATTTGTCCTTTTTTTTTTTAGGCTATTACTGTGTTCTTGATAACTTTTCATGCCAACAAAAGAGTGACAATGCATTTTCACCAATAGATTCATGTTTCTGAAACCCCATGATCAAAACTGTGATTGTTTGTCCTCTGGATTTTCTACATTGTACGTTCCTTTTTGTAATTCTGGTAAAACAAATAGGACGAGTGAGGAACGGAGGTAGGGAGAAGAGGAGACAGGTAGGAAGGCCCAGTATGGTGAATGGGGGGATGGGGAGGCCAGGTGCTGGCGGAAATTGCCAGGCTATTGCCAAAGCGACCTCATGCCAGGATAATGCAAGGGCCATAGGTGTCCCCGAGCCAATCCCAACCCTCATGCTGATAGCCTTTCAGTGCCTGTGGGACAATCTCTCAAGTAATTGCTTTTTCCTGTTTCAAACCTCTGGTTTGGACCGGCCTGGAAGGAACAAAAGAAGAAACACTTTGTTTTGGCCAAGCATTGCAGAAGTGCCCAACGACATTTTAGCCATTCTTATTTACCGGATGGTATCCTTTTGTGTAGGCCAACATTATAGCTTTGTCTTTTGCATGGTTCTTGTTTGATAGTCGTTAGTATATGAATTAGGAATAGGCAACAAAATTAAACATTTGTTGTGAATCTACAACATGACTTAAAGTGTGAATAAAGTATAGGCCTTAATGTTTGTCATATTTAGTAAGTTATCAATGCTTATTTCTCATAAAAAAAACTGCTGGATTTTCTCTAAAAGAAAATAAGACATATGTAAAAGATATCTGCTAATTTCAAAATCTATTTTGCTTAACGTTTTTCAACTTTGAGACACTCTATCCATCCCCTGGTATGATGACCTGTGACATAATTATTTTCTAAAGGAGGGAACGCAACCTAAAACCCTTTCCACCTCTTTTCTCTGCAAAATTCCAAAGTCTTCGAAGTTGCTCACATCTTCTACGGTATATGAGACTATTATCCTCATTCGTTCCTATGACAACTACACATTCAAAGATGGTTAATTAGACCATTGCTGTTAAAGTTATCAAGTTGCTTAATAATCGACAATTAAAATATGTTTTATTGTTTTAATTGCATGTTCCAACGAAATTATTAAAATAATTAAACATTGCAAGTAGGCTGATTGCAAATATTCCTCCACTATGAATGCAAGCAAGCAGTGCTTGAAGGCCGGCAAAAGGTGTGCAGTAGACAAAAGGTTCAAATGTGACTGACAGCCTTCCCGTAATTGCCTTCTAAATCTCACAAAAGAGAAAAAGTACCGCCGTGCATCATGTTATTAACGATTCACTTGCCAAGTCCTTTAGGATCTCAAACAAAATGAATTTCAAGTAAACCTCAATCATGCACCGACCCATTTCCCAACGGTCTATAGCCTATGTGCCTGTGTCGGCCTTGGGACATAAAATTGAATACAACTTGTAACCAAGCATCAGAGTAAGTTTAAAATTTTGGCAATATCAATTCAATATCAATTCAATCGTGGTATTAAGACACAAAAAAACACGGTCCGATGGAACAAACGTAATTAGGATATGCATCGATTAAAGTTAACTTATTATTATATATTTTCCATGTGTTTTTTCAGCTTGTAAAGATCAATTTGGAACACGGATGTCTAGCTACTCCGTGAACCTATAACATTTCTAAAATGAATGATCTGTTTAATTTTCGTTTAGTGTAGGACATTCTGCAAAAAAATTTTTTTTACATGGGCCTAAAAATATGATTCATAAGGCTTACAAAATATGTTCATACTCTGCCTAAAAACGTCCCGCTGTCTAGTTTGTTTTTTTGCGTGCGAAAAGCGTTCATTTATATTCTATAAGTCAAGAGCAAGTGGTGTTTATGTGATTTTGTAAGCCATTACTTCGGGATCTTTGCGTCTGGGATCTGGCTTTGTTGTAGCCTACTGAAGATCAAATTAGCAAGTTACCTCACACCTTCAGAGATGCTGCTGTAACTTCACTGTGACAATATCACAAAACAAAACTTAAACAATATCCAAATACATGTTACAAAAATGTATTTTAAAATAAATTAGTTATCCTGTAAAGAAAATGTTATTATGGCACCATTTAAATATTCTTATGTTATAAATACTCACTAATTAGTTAAAGTTCTGTGAGGTTCAATTGAAATTTCACATAGTGTGCCTGTCAAATACCCAGTTTAATTTACCTCATCTGCAGAATGATTTTGCTGCATTACCTAAATAAGGTGAAATCCGGGACATGCAGACTCTAGACTGGTTGTCGGAGTCAGTGAAGTGTGAAATTGCAACACCAGACAGCCAGCATAATAGCTCAGAAGGGGGCTAATGTTCCTGCTAAATTCACAGAACATTTTTATAATGGCCAAATTCAAAGAGAAAAAAAATATATAGATTATACTGTGGTCGGTTCAGTCATTGTTTCTGGCTGTCCTCTTCTGTGCTTACACTTTCTATATGTCCATTTGTGTCTTTTATTAAGACTCAATACACTAAAGGGATGCTGACCCTAAGTGCTCTTTGTGAAATAGAAATAATATGGGCAGTGTAATGGGGTATCAGCCCCAGCGTTCCTTGGTTATAATTTGGACCCTTTAGAAACCTGCCATCAGCAACAAACGGCCTGGCGTGTCAGTGGAGGAAGAGACAGAACAATTAAAATTAATAACTGAGTGCAGTTCAGTTTTCGCTCCGTCCCACCTAGCACACCATTGCACAAATACGTGCAAGTCTGCATGCTCACACTCAAACTAAAAAGCAAAAGCATACACATGCACTTATACACACACTGATATACATGCACACACAAATTCATACATCTACACCAAACAACTAGACCCACAATGGGTGGAACGCACACACAGTCAAACAAAACATACAGAGACATGCACACACACACACTCATTTGTACACAAACTCAAATCAGACGCACGCATGCATGCCAACACAAATACAAATACACACAAACAGTTGAGACACTTCTCATGTTGATATGCTGAGAGAAGGCTTCTATACTGCTTTGTTTATACGAAGTTTAATAGTGGTTTCACTTATTTCACATCACTTTAGTATCATCTTACTCCAAATAACTCCCAAAACCCTGCCTATCTTCCACGAACAGGCCCTCTGGTGCTCAACCTCATTGTCCCTCTGGCTGAGGTCATTGTCCTGGTTGGTCCAAGTGCTCCCCAGCCTCTGAAGCGACTCCAGCATGGCACCTCTAAACCCACACAGTACTCTACGTCAAAGCACCCTCTGGATTCAGGGGCAGCACTTCTCCCATCTTCAGGAAAAGCATGGAGGTAATAGTGTGAAGGTGTGACTGAAATCTTTTCATTGATTGATTGTAAGGACGGCTAAACAAACTCTAGCCTTTTGAAAGGGGGTTAAAAATATTTTTGCCACAGCTGAAAGACATTGAGAAGAATTTGTTTCCTACATTAGTTTGGTCCATGTTACCGAAATCTTCAATGAATGGAGGCAAAAGGCACTAATACTGATTTGACACATCAGAGCAATATTTAAAAGCCTGAAAAAATGCAAAAAGTGATAACTATTTAGCAAAAAAGGGGGAGGTTTTGAGGTGTACAAGTAAAACAAATACTGTAAAAGCAATGCAATATGCAGTATTGAACACCATATCAAGACATGACATTAAATTGATGACAAAGGTGTGGAATAACAAGTAAAAAAACGCTTGTATTTGGCCCTCAAAACAAAAAAGCACAACGGCAGAGAGCAGTGAAGGGGCGTCAAATCTTGATCCTGTTCCTGTACTTTGTAAACACCATATTGATATTAAGACATGGCAAGAAGAAGATCACTATGATATCTGCCTAAACTCAATTTAAAGCTTTTCCCCTCAGGACTCGTATGTCAGAGAGTAAAAAAAAAAAAAAAAAAAAAAAAAAAAAGCGGAGGTACACAAAGTGTTCTTAATTAGTGCGATTGTAGGATTTTAGATTTGTTTTGATGAGTTTTCGGCAGCAGACGGACTTTTGGCTAAGCATTCGAAAGAGCAGACAGACAGACAGACCGTCCAAGCGGTTTAGCCTTGTTTAAAATTATTAATCCACCTCTAATTCCAGCTGGCCCCCTAAAGAATAGGGCCCTATCAAAAAAAATCAGCGCCTTCATTGTGAGTCGTGGCAGAAGGGGACTGGGCGTATTTTATATGCTCCAATCAGTTTCTAGAGATCGGGTGATTAAGAAAAGAATCCCAAGCCCCCTCTCAACAGGGAATAACGGAATCATTAATTCTCCATTAATTTCCCCCAAAAAGACATGTCGACTGGATATACTGCCATAAACAATGTACCAGACAGAAGCAGCAGAGCGACAAGTGTTTCATGCTCCCTTTCGACGCAATTTAACATTTTGTGAATGTATCACTGGTGATGTAAAGCTTGGTAAAGCCTAGAAGGCTATTGACAGGGGACTGCATCAGACGGAGACGGGAGTAGTATCTGACAGATGTTTATGTGCCTCTAGCATCTGGCAATGATTAAGACACCTCGGTTTGCAAGTTCACAGGAGCCAAGCAGAGGCACTCCCTGACCTAGCAGAGACACACACAAGCCCCAAAACCAGCAGCCCGAAACCCAAATGGTAGTGAACTTCATACAGTTCCAGACCAGCTCACCCGTAGTTTGTAGACTTATGACCAGGGGCAGGGGAGGGGAGGGACTATTGAGGATAAAGCCAAACCTCTGATATGGTTCTGCCCCATCACCCCCAATGTAAATATCCAACCATAATAACATCTACTTTATACACAAAAGATTAATATGGTGCCGGTAAGGGGGATGTGTGTTTCATTGAAATACAAGCCGGGACCTTGTCAGGGCTCATAACATCAACACCCCAAAAACACACAAACGCAAACACACGCACACACACACGGACACACCTAAACACACACACACACACACGTAAACGCACACCCAGCCACACACAGGATATGTCTCTGCCATTAGAGCTGTCTCATTTCAGAATGACAGCTTTTAAATCTGTCCATCTCACTTGGTCATTGTCCATACACACATGCATTAGTAAATGTCACACAAACACACACACCCACACATTACACACACACACACACACACACACACACACACACACACACACACACACACACACACGCACCAGCACAGTCAGCGTCGTTCCTGGTGTTCAGACAGGAAATTGGACCCAATTAAAATTAATCAATGGCAGATAAGTAAAAAGCATTTCAAAAATCAAAAATCTCTCAACCTCTCTCTATTTCTGTCTCTTTTTCTTATTCTTTCTTTGTCCATCTTTCTCGGAAAATGATTTTGGAGTGCTGTAAGATTGACATAACAAAGGAGATTGTTGTAGAAACACTAATTATTTAATGAATTCTTTATTTATTTTAAAGTTGCCTGGCTGCTGATGTGCCCAAACTCTCACAGTAGATGTAAAATTACAGGCTGGGCGACAGTGAGTGACACTTGAACAGAGACACAGGGGAAGGCGGTGAGACATGCCCACTGAGCTATCCAAGCATCGCCTTTGCCCCTACTGCTGCGGCAACAGCCAGCCCCAGTACTGCCTATGGACCAAGCACATCCATTTACAATATTCACACACACACACACACACACACACACACACACGCACACGCACTCGCACACACACACAAAAAACTGTCATATTAATCATGGTTGCTCAGCTAACTGGCATTGTCCGTTTCTCCATCACTCTCCTGGGGACTCCATATTTCAGGAAACCACATTTAAAACACTTGCCATTAGAAAAATGATTTACCTCAGCGGGGGCCTGAGACATCCACTACTGTTTATCAATTGGAGCCTGCCAACATATTCTCTCTTGGCATAGGGGTAAAGCTTTCACCAAAACGATGTGTCCTCTCCCCAAACTGATAAGTAGGCCACGAGGAGAGTGGGCCAGGGAGGCTCTGGGTCATTATTGATTTGACAACCGAGTGAATAATTTATCTCCAGTGGCAGCCATCATTTGGGGCCACCAAGACAAACACAGTCCCCTGTTTATCCCTCCTTTTAGCCCCAGTGTGTACAGGCCAGGGTCCAGCCCACAAGCCTGCAGGCCAGCTCCCTTTGTGGGGGCTCCGGTTATGATCTGTCCCAACCATTCTAAATGTTCCTGGCAATGTGCTGGGTGATTCGAAGCCTTCCTGGGACTCCTGGCTGAGAGGACACAAAGCCAGCTTCATACACAGGGCTAGATCACCCAGTCATTTGCCCCAGCCCCAGTGGCTTAAGCCTGCTCCTGTCCTATACTGGGCCTCAGGGGAGGAACCGGACAGGACTTAACCAAACTGTCACGGGCAAGAGAGGATTTTCTGTGGCTACTCCACATAATAGTTAGCCTTATAGCCGCCTGGTAAGTTAGACTGGCTTGCCCAGGGAACCAGCACTGGCCTTGCCTGAGGTGACCTCATGATAGTGTCACACGGAAGTAGTCCAACCTAGCAGTCACCTCTTCAAATCTATGTCACAATCCCTTCCCAGTCACAGATCATTACTACTCAGCGTTTTCTCCCAAGTTGGTGTTAAGTTCATACGATGTTTAGGTAGCTTCGGCCTAATTTAAGTACATCCACCTAAAGGGGACATGTTCAAACTAAATGAACCAAACGTACCAAAAGGAAGCATTGTGCTCACTGCAGGCACAGAGGGGCCGTAATGGTGGTAGAGTAGTGAGGGTCGAGAGCGGCTGGCTACCCCGTCGAGTTTATAGATCTCCAGCTATGCTGGACTCGGCGGCCCGCCGACTTCACAGCCTCACGCTGGCTGCCTTCCTGCCACCACTTCGGCCCGCCATGATTTACGTCCTAGGAGAGTCTTTGGGGTGGAACGAGGAAGACATCCCCAGCCAGCGGCCTGTCACTACGCACCTGGTTGCGTTCATAACGCGGGCACGGATATGCACAGGGGACGCCGGTGTACACACACACAACACACACACACACACACACACACACACACACACACACACACACACACACACACACACACACACACACACACACACACACACACACACCTACGTGAATAAATGCACATACGTTCTCTTTCCGCTCGCTCAGCCAACACAGACGCTGTGGGTCAAGGCGCCATAAAGGGTGTCAGTGAAGAGCTCCGGGAAGAGAAGTTATGGGCTGCAGTGGTCTGTGACCTTTGATACCTAACCTATATGAGATGTGTCAGAGTTGAGAAACCAATGGGGGCTCCTCTATCCTACCCCCGAGACTGTTAACTTAAATGCCCATCCGAGACATTTTCTCAGTAACTGCACCCCCGTCCCCCCTGCTGTATTCTATTTTCTATTCCACCATCGAAGTCCTCGACGTAGCGCTCCCTTTCTTTTTTCTCTTCGTCTGGAAGAAGCTGAGCGGCTGCTTTGTGCCCGAGGGTCTGTGTCTCTGTCCGACGGTCTCTCTTTTTCTCTTTCTCCCTCTCTCTCTCTCTCTCCCCTTCTCTCTCTGGGAACTCTGAGTTTCCATTCATGCTTCTCATTATCGGGGCATGTTGGGATTTTATGAGGCCTTGTAAACCCCTGAATTACTGCACTTTAAAATGGATTCTGACACTATTATGCGACCGTTCTTATGGAAAAGCCTTTCATTGCTGGACCGGGGACTTAAAATGGTGGACGACAAAAGTGCATGACTTGTTAATTATTTTTAACTGCCGGATAAAATGATTATGAACTAGGAAGCATACACAAATGACCAGAACCAGAGAAGGTAGTTACATAATAAAATGACTTCCTTTCGTCCTTGCTTTTAAAAGGCAGTATAACATTTGAGAGAGCTATACAGTAAATTATGTTGCAATCATTTGCAAACAATAGACGCATAACACGCAAAGCACCCCACTAAGTTGGGATATGTGTTTTGTTTGCCTAACATCAATTCATTTTCATTTTGTTAATTGTACGTGCTGTGTAATAAATGAAAATAATTTACAAAAACATATGAGAACATTTAAATTGCTATTTCAAATAATAAAGATAATCATTGTGTAAGCAAAATAGTTTGTATGTATATTATTTCAATTTGTGCCAGTAAATCATACTTATTAAAATTATTACCATATAGAATTCACAGTTAAGCACAGATATGCAGACTTAATTTATATGTATAAACGCAGATACAATAGATACAATGTATGTGTATGTGTATGTGTGCGTGTGTGTGTGTGTGTGTGTGTAGAGCATGACAGCATAGACATGCAAGAAACTCTTGCACATCAACACGTGTGTGTGTGTGTGTGTGTGTGTGAGAGTGTGTGTGTGTGTGTGTGTGTGTGTGTGTGTGTCTTGCGTGAGAGTATTTCTGGCCCTTGGTGGTACGGCTGCGGCGGCGGCTGCATGCTGCTGGTAGACCAAGCGGTCAGAATAAAAGGTGGCAGCCCAGTCAAAACAATGTGCGTCCTTCCAGCCTAGCCCCAAGTGCCGTTGAAGAGGCTCTTTTCAGGCGCCCTTAATGTGGTAAAGTGATCTCCCACACAATTGGGACACTCCAAGAGGCCATCTCTGACAAACAGGCCAAAACAAACACACCCCTGTGGGCCAGCAGCCTCCACCTAGGCCCCCTGGAGCAGACAAACCCCGTGCACCAAGGAACCCTCTGTTCCCCACAGGTCCCACGCAGGTTCCGTTCAGGATTTATAAAATTACATTTACCGTGAGTGAAGAAACCTCTGTGCAACACAGCCCTAAATTGACTGTTGACCTTTCGCAGAGGTACTCGCGCTTCACTTCACGTTTCCCTGAATACCGCTATGCATTGGCCGTTTCCTTGTTTTTCTATAAATCCTAAATTGTTGAGCTCAATTGTTGGGTAATATAATTATTATAGTCTGTGGTTAGTAGTAAGACTAAAACAAGTAGGCTTATGTTATAAGTCTGTTACATTGGAAGGATAATGAAAGTGTATGGGGCAGGTTGTATTAAGCTTTGTGATGCACTTGTGTAACTTAAAAACATAAGTTAGACAGAGGCAAGTGGATCTACATCATTTTCTGTAGCTGCGGTCCAAAACAAATAATGCCGGTCCGATCTTCAAACATCTAAAACATTGCATAGGTGACAACATTTTGATATCTACTCTGTGATAGGTGAATGAATTGTGATAGCTGAATAAATTGGGATAGCTGAATTATGATAGGAGAATGCATTGTGATGGCTCAATTGTGAAACTTGATCCTGATCCTGGCCTTTAACCAGCCCTTGGTTTGACGTTTATTAGGGAAAACGTTTGCTTCATATTCCACTGTCAACGCCCCTCTCCTGAAAGCAGAGCTTGGGCAGTGTGGGGTGTGACCTTTCGGCTCCCCTCTTTGAAAGGCTGTGTGTCCCCCAACACCCCCACTCCGCTTCTCTGCCTCTGACTGTTTCACCATGATGACCTCTGTCGACCCCTGGGAACTGGTTCTGATATTGTGGACCGGAGATGGACTGAGAAACAACCCAGTCGAGCTGGCCTAGTGACAATTTGGCCTTCCATCGCAGTAGAGTTAGCTCTCACGCCTTGCAAGCACGGCTTCAAATTACTTCCCGCTCTTGCTTTGGAACAATCCCAAAGAAGAGAGAGTCAAATTGAAACGGAACTTTATACAAGGCCAGCGATCTTTGGTAATAAGCATGGTTGCCCTCAACCAAATACATAATTATCGCCATAAAAGAAATCTGTTTACAACACAAATTAACAATGATACCGACTCTCCATGCAGCACTAGAAGTGCAACAACACTTTTTGGATTTGACTAAAATGAAAGGGAATGGACTTTTTTTCACATTCTTTTTTTTGTTTTGTTTTGTTCCATTCATCCCCTTTTCTCTGTCCATCTCCTTCTTCTTGTCTGTTGAAACATGTGGTCAGCTGTTGTGCTTCCATGCCGTCAGATGATCAAAGCCTGAGAGCGGCAGTAATTGTCCCCCGCTGAAGCCCTGCCCTGGCTGGGATCAGGGTCCCAGCAGGTGGGGGGGACAGCCATGAGAACGGAGGGAGAGGGTGGAGGAACGCGAGAGGCCCTGCCCGGCAGAAATAAAGACTTCCTAAGGGCTGCTCTCTGACAACAGGGGCCCAAAGGGAGAGTGAAAAATGAAGCCTCCACACATTAGGAGGGGTTTTCACTCAGGGAGAAGAAAAAGGGGGCCGCCACTGGCGTGAGCTAGGGGGAGGAGGCAGACCATGGCAAGCATAAGAGAATAGGATTATAATATTTGTTCACAGCGTAGAGGAACAATTGTGAGTCCATTTCACACCGGCCTCAGAACTGGGTCTGTGTCGAATGTGAGGAGCCTTTTAACGGTGGAGGAAATATAAGCTTTGTAAAATGTGTTCACCTGCTCACCCTGACCTCATACAAACAGCTCGGCTCCACTGGGAAAGACTCACCTTTACACAAACACACCCAGGAAAAAAAAAAAAAGTGTCCACTCGCTCAGACACCACGCATGATACGAACAGATGCACTGACCCAAACCCTAACCACAGTGCAGATACTCACACACACACATACACACACACTGACCCGAACCCTAACCACAGTGCCGGTACTCACACACACACACACACACACACACACACTGACCCAAACTCTAACCACAGTGCCGATACTCACACACACACACACACACACACATAAACACACACACACACACACACACACAAACACACACTGACCCAAACCCTAACCACAGTGCCGACACTCACACACACACACACACAGACCCAAACCCTAACCACAGTGCCGACAAACTCTCTCTCACACACACACACACACACACACACACACACACACACACACACACACAGGGATTGAGGCCAGGGGCAGGCATACCTTGGCTGGGGGTGTGTTTACCTGGAGACCAGAGGGAGCTGTGAAAGCTCACAACTTGGGCTACTTCACGTGTACGTGGGAGCCTGTAAAACACTTCTCACTGCTGTCCGTCATTTTGATTGCCCAGCACGACTCCCCCCCCCCAGCCCCCCGGCCCCCCGGCACCCCCCACCCCACGGCCAGATGGCTTTTTTTGAACTGTGTGGGCTCTTGCACCTCTCTTCTATCTAGCCTCCTAAATCCCTGGATGGAAGGGGAAGGGGGGGTCTGTGTGGACAAATGGTTTGGAGGTAGCAGAGCAAATAAAATGGATTAAGGGGAGTCTTTTCACAGATACTTCAAAACTACTTTGACGCTCGTCCGAAGACCCTCCTACCCCCCTCTCACCACCACCACCACCACCACCACCACAAGCTTCTCCCTCAGGTTTAAGAGCAAAAATCACCCCATCACAGCACATTTACGATTAACATCCAGGAAGCCCTATAGAAGTCAACTCCCCCATGTTAGTTTTACAAAGAAATACTACAATAGCTCTTGAAATCAAGATGACCAATGCATTGTTGATAGTGGGCGATGTTGATGTGGCAAAGCAAAGTAAGTCATTCCACTTCAGAGAAAAACAAATCAATGAATTGTCCCCCCATCTACAACCGTATAAGCCACTGCCATGTCAGTTCACGTTCTTTCAAATATGGCAGCAATCTTGTAGAATGCTGATGTACTCATTCTTTTGTGCTCCCTCAAGCCATGCACAAGGCAAAGCGACCATAAGTAGTTGTGCTTTCTGTCCGGTTTGACTCATGTGGTCGTGTACGCTCGTACAAGGACTGGCATTGAAAAAATAACAGCCCGTGCCTGACGATGACTGCAGGCTCCGCACCACGTTACACGCTGTGTTGTCGCTTTCCTTTTCGCTCGACTTCTGGACGGCGCTGAACAACAAACAAGAGCCCGCGTCAGGTGCGGGCGACTGTTAACACGGCTAGTTGCTACAATCCACTGTGACCGAGAGACGTGAGCGCGCCTCAAATGTCCCTCCTTGACTTGTTCAAGCCAAAGGTTAGATTCTTGACTCCCCGCTGTTGACTGTCATTATGTTGCCTAGCAACGTGGCACCAGCTATTATTAGCGGCGCAAAACAAAGATTTTGGTTTTTGTTAAAACCTGTTTATCCGTTATCCGCACATTCCCCCCTCAACACATTCTGGAATGGATACAGTGGAATCATTACCAATTGGCAAAAAAAATATACAATAGTTGCCAACCTTAAAAATTTTCTCAAAACAATTAAGATACCAGCACACCGGCTCTGTAGTCTATGGAACCATTAAAAATAAAATAAATGCAGAAAAACAATCACGTTTCTTTTAATCAATATTCCTGTTACAAAGAAGGCCAATAAACATGACATGCTATTCACGCAAATGCTACACAACACTTCACCATCCCTCGACACTAAAGCTTGGCCTGACCCTCCTCCCGGTGCCATGTCAACACCTAGGCACCTCAGGGTCAACTAGATCCCTCAATTAGTGGCTGAGACAAAAGGGCCAGCATGATCCTGCAGCCTTCACAGTCTAGCAGCCTTAACCATCAGGTCCTACCGCCATCCACCAGCATGTGTGTGTGTGTGTGTGTGTGTGTTCATGTGTGTATGTACGCTGGTGTGTTTTGTTGTTTGCGCGTGCATCTGTGCATGTGTGTCCCGTGTGTGCGCGCACATGTGTCCGCCTCTTATTTCCCTGCGTCTCCATACCTGCCATGCTGTCTGTCAGTGTGTCTGTCTGTCTGTCCGTCTGTCAATCCATCTGTGTGTGCTTCGATCTCCCTGCCAACCTGCCTGCATGTATGGCTGCCTTTCCATGCCTCGCTGTCCTATTTGCACAGAAAGACTGCTATCTGATTCAATTATGCATCTTCTATGCCCCCCCCCCCCCCCCCGCACAGTTAAGACTACTGCTACACGGAGTCTGGATCCTTCGGAGTGTTTTTTCCTTTTTGTGTTGTTGGTAGGGACGTTGAATGCTAGAAATATAGATGTCAGAGGAGTCGGCATCAGTTCTAATTAGCCCGTAGTGTCTGATAGGCCTCCACATCCACAAGGAGAAGATGTAGGGCAGTAGGAGCACCAGTAAAGAGAAACTCAGCTACATCAGTTGTCCTTTGATTTTAAGGCGGCGTTCACACGGCTCACTGAAACGCACACACACACGCATACGCATACGCGCACACGCGCACACACACACACACACACACACACACGTGCGCGTGCTCGCACACACACACACACACACACACACACACACACACACACACACACAAGCAAACACTATAGAGCATGAACACATACAGTAGCTAGGGAGAGAGAAAGACAGAGCGTTAGAGAGGATAGAGAAGGAAAAAAACGATCTCCACAGAGGACTCAAAAGCTTTGTGTGTGCGCACGCGCGTGTGTGTGTGCGCGCGTGCGTGTGCGTGTGCGTGTGCGTGTGTAGTTCTCTGATGGTAGGGTATGTAAGGCTCTAGGTGAGTCTTTAGTCTGACGGTGGGGGCTGGATTAGACTCTTAATGCTGACGTCTCTTTTGTTGTTCCAGGCCCGTATTCCCACTGCTCCCTCCCGGTGATCACTGTAACCCGCCGTCACTGACAGGCGAGGGCCACGCCGCCGTCCCAGTCAGATCAGCTCTGGAATCCGGAATCAGCTACCACAGTATAGAAACAACAACAACAACAACTACTACTACTACTACCACTAATACAACAAATAAGAGCACTGACTTAGCGGGAGGCAAGTGATCAAACCGCGGCAGTTGCCTGTTGCCAGGAAGGACGGTTCCCCCTTTCCCCTCCTCCCTTCTCTTTTTTTTTAAAAATACCTTTTAATAGCCTCACGTATCTTCACGTGTTCATCTTTCTGTTCTCAACACATCTAGTCCAGACGGACGCTCGTGGGGCCCGGGACATGCAGAAGACGGGGCCGCGGAAAAAAACGGAGCCCCCCCCCCCCGCACAGCGTTACAGTAGGGGGCGTCCCCCTCCCTTTCCGGCCGAGTCTTAATCCTATCAGGGACTGGCCCGACCTCCTCAACTCTTGGCCTCCCCTCACACCGGAAGTCAGAGCGGGGCAACAGCTGGGGCCACCATTTACATAAGAACGTGGGGCGGCACCGCAGCTGCTGCTGGTCTCCCGAGACATCTGCCGGGTCCACGCGCCGCCTATCAAAACAAACAGACCTGTGAGAGTCAACCCACGCAGAGCGATCCACCCTCCTCACTCAAATCACCTTCTCAACACACAAACTCCATATGCATGGCAATCCCAAGTTTGTTGATTTTACAGTGCTTTGGAGGGGCCCCCCTGCTTTTGAAAACACACACAAGCACAAACACACACAAGCCTTCATACACACACACAAGCCTTCGTACACACACACACACACACACACACACACACATGCCCTATCAGTCATTTACACCTCACTAATGGTGCCCTTTTGGTGTCTATTAATTGCCCAATGATTATGTTGACCCTCTGCAAACAGTCCCACATGGCCTGGTGTCTTTGCAACCCCTCAGACAGCCACACTGGAGGGGCCCTCCCACCTGGCTCCCGACAGATCTGATCCTGCCACACATTTCACCGCCAGCCTTCCCTGGTAATGGATTAGACGGTGCTCGTTTGGCCCTGACCCCAGATCAGAGCTAAGGGCCTTTCCAACCTGGGGCCTGGGAGGGGGAAAGGAGAGAGAGAAGGGGCAGGCCGTATCGCACCTCTGGCTGTTGACTTGACACGTGTAGAGATTTGATTAGCTGTAATCCAATAGAGGGAGACGACTTCCTGTTTGAAGAGGTGCAAAGGGTCTGAATCAACAGCTTAGAGGACAATGAAACGGTAAACAGTCCAATCGGCAGCCTTGTGTGCGCAGACCGTGGCCCCGGTCTGAAAAAACAAACTCTGACAGACTCCACCAATTAGTTGTGAGCTCCACGTCTGGCTGGTTCAAATGTGTCCTCTAATACCTTTGTGTTGAACAGGGAAAAACCGTTGTTTTATTAATAAAATCAACAAAGAGAGAGAGAGAGTGAGAGACAGAGAGAGAGAGAGAGAGAGAGAGAGAGAGAGAGAGAGAGAGAGAGAGAGAGAGAGAGAGAGAGAGAGAGAGAGAGAGAGAGAGAGAGAGAGAGAGAGAGAGAGAGAGAGAGACGCATGTGGGATCAGAGAAAGGCTCATTTCAACATTAAAAGCTTCTTATCTTATCTCACTTTCATCTTATCTGGCCCCCAGGGGCCATTAAGGTGTGTCTTTTTGGAAAGCCAAATTTTCAAGGGAGATCAAAAAGTGACTAACATATGTTTTTAACTAGAACACACGCACCAAATGGGTTGTTATTAGGTTATTATGATAGCCATCTATTTTCCTCCCATCAAAGCCTTTCCCTGGACAACCAGAAAGCAAAAGATCACAGCTTGTATACACTTTCTTCCCTTTCATTTTGTCCAGTGTGGCACAAAATGCAGGGAAAAAAGACGACCATGCTAGGAGAGAACAATTGGTCCCGAGGCTGTAACAGTTGGTTGATACAGAAGGCCTGGCCTTTAAGCAGGAATAAATACAGCTGAGTGGTGGAAATGTGCTGATTAGAAGATGGCTGATAACCATGGCAACAGACTCTTCGGTAAACAATTTATACAAGGCCCGAGCACAGTGGGAAACGTGGCGGTTTGGTAATGCCAGCCTTTTGGCTAATCAGTACATACCAACACCTTTCACTGCACAACCTCCACGCCATGCTCCGCAACAGATGTGTTTGTCAACCGCGTGGGCGGGGAGCTGCCGCGCGCTCTCCTTTCCGCCGCGGCGCTGCCTGTCACGCAGCGCCGGCCGCCGCGTCCAGGGGGGGCCCGGCGCGGCCCACCCGAAACCCTGTCACTCAACAGAACGGACGCAAATATGCCAAACGTGTAGAGACGGTTGGACGTATGTGCATGCATCGCGTGGGTGCGTCGGTGTGTGTGTGTGTTTTTGTGCGAGTGTGTGTCATTGTGTGTGTGTGTGTGTGTGTGTGTGTGCCCCCGCAGAGTCACTTGTTAATTTAGTGGGGGTGTCGTCAGGAGTCAGACAGCCCTCCCACTCTGTCACTCTCAGCCAGACAGGAAAAGAAAAGGCCATCAGCGTTCTTTCTACTGAGACTTCACCACGACAGAGCAGTCAAACGGTACACAATGGAGCCACCATGGAACATTGTGCGCGGTTCTCGTGCCCACGAGTTTACGAAGGCCAGCAAACCACAGACATTACGTGGTGTCAGATAATGTACATGTAGGTACAGAGAAAAAGACACCGAGACAAAGCCAACCCTTACAAAGACCAGCCATGTCATTAAATACTATCTTTAATGTTCCTCCTGCCAAGGATGGCTGGCTTCGACAGGGATCAATAAGGGGTTTAAAGAGAGAACTATGTGAACTTTTAGGGTGCACTACAAACACAACTCATCTAATCATCTTCAAAGTATACACTGCCAGTAACCAACCCAGGGTCCAACTGCAAATCAAAGAGCTTGCTGCAAAGTTCAGTGTACGTGCCCACACACAAACAAACCCACTCCGACACACACACACACACACACACACACACACACAGATCCCACACACCACGTGGCTCGTAGACCGCCGCTCATCAGCTCCAGACCGCGGCGTTCCCGTGTGCGAGCCCAGTGTATAATTTGACACCGCCGTTTAGAATGCTAATCACTCCTGCGGCACAACGTGTCGGAGTCGGCGGCGTCCCGAGGTCAAGGCGAGCCGCCGTCGTTGTTGCCTAGCGCGGGGCCGACGGAGAGGAGAGCACCTCGACCGCGGCGCTGCCAAGGAGTGGATCCGCTCGCTGGATCCCGGCGGCGCCGGCGGAGGCAGCAGGGGGGGCATGGAGGGGGGGGGGGGGGGCGGCGGGGCAGTGCCAGTGCAGATGCCCGCCAACAGACCACCTTGCCTGAGAGACGAGCGAGCTGTCGGAGCCTCCGACAGCGCTCTCCATCACCCCCCCTCCAGCCCCCTGTCCCCTACCTCTGCCATCTGTGAGGCACACTCGAGCGCATGCGGGCACACACACACGCGCACACTAACACACACACACACACAGCCAGCAGCGGCACCAACCAAGCGACCAGGCCCGGGGACACGGACGCAACGTTAAGACCGCCGCGCGAGATAACTGCTGACAATCTTTAAAAACGACTGGGAGGGAGTGTTAGGGGGGAGGGAGGGAGGAGACGGGGGAGGGAGGGATCAAGGGAGGAAGGGGGGAGAGCTGTTGAGCCAGATGGTTGGCCTAAGCTATGCTAAGCGCCAAAGATTGAGAAGACAGGCAGGTGATTGTGATCGTGATCTCTCTCTCTCTCTCTCTCTCTCTCTCTCTCTCTCTCTCTCTCTCTCTCTCTCTCTCTCTCTCTCTCTCTCTCTCTCTCTCTCTCTCTCTCTCTCTCTCTCTCTCTCTCTCTCTCTCTCTCTCTCTCTCTCTCTCTCTCTCTCTCTCTCTCTCTCTCTCTCTCTCTCTCTCTCTCTCTCTCTCTCTCTCTCTCTCTCTCTCTCTCTCTCTCTCTCTCTCTCTCTCTCTCTCTCTCTCTCTCTCTCTCTCTCTCTCTCTCTCTCTCTCTCTACGCGGACTGTGCACACCGTCGTCCTTAAAAAGCACTGTGTGTGTGTGTGTGTGTGTGTGTGTGTGTGTGTGTGTGTGTGTGTGTGTGTTAGGAAGAGAGAGAGTTGAAGCGGGTTAGATGTGTGTGGCATGTAGAGTAAGCCTTGGCTGCGGTTCCATCCTGCCCATGCATCAATTACGGCGGATGGCCATGACATGTGTAATTACAGAGAAGGGACCTCTGATTACTCTTCACCATATCCTCTCCTCTCCTCTCCTCACCATCTCCTCTCCTCTCCTCGTTGTGAATCACATCTTCGTACGCACATTGAGCGTCATTCATAGCCCCCCAAAACACACACACATACACACACACACACACACACACAAACACACACAGGTGCGTAGGTAAGTCACACAGTCGCATAGCAGCAGGATCCCCAGCGTGCCGCATGTCTTTTGAAACATTTACTATAAGCAGAAATGTTTATAAGCACATCCTTCCTGTCCACAAATCAAAATGGAGCACATGCAAAAAAAAAAATAATGAGCCTTATACGTTTAAACGGCTAAGGTAATGAAATAAATGATCATGGATTTCATTTGCGCTCAATGCTCTCATCGATAACGTCCCTCCTGGTGACAGTAGTGCTGGTGGGATTCAGAGTGGCCCCGCGAATCTGGCAGGGAGCCGCCAATCGATCGGTGATGGCGGCTCAAATCCACCATTAATATTTAACGATTTGTCTCGGCGAGCCAAAATGCATTCCGTGATCACTTTGGGGAGACGAGACGGCGCAGATTTGTTCATTGAGGAGGAGCGTTCTCACGCACAGATGAGCTGTGCAGACACACAGACTTGTAAGTACACACACGTGAAGACGCACACACACACACACACACACACACACACACACACACACACACACACACACAGCGACATGGCTCTAAGCTGTAACCCACCCAATATGTGGAGCTGTTGGACAGCGCTCTGGGAGGCCATGCTAGACAGCCCACAGAGTCTTGCACGCTAGCCCCAGCCCAGCCAGCCAATCAGCACCCTCCCTGGCCCTGGTGCAGAATCATTCTCACACACACATCTCGTGGGCCAGCCAGATCAGACAGAGATAGACCAAGAGGGATGATTACACCTTGGCAGAGATTTTGGGCGAGACATGTAGAGAGAGATGGAGAGAGAGAGAGATACAGAGAGAGAGATACAGAGAGAGAGAGAGAGAGAGAGAGAGAGAGAGAGACAGAGAGAGAGACAGAGAGAGAGCCCTCAGTCTCCTGGGGCTGTTCCCACAAGGTCACCCCTCACAAAAGGGGCCCGTGTCTAAATAGCTGGATAGATGGAATCCAAGAATCAGCATGAATGTGCGTTCGCTGTCACCGATATGTGCCGATTGTGATGCATAAAAAAAATTAAAAAAACCTGTCCACTGCATCGGCCTATAATGTGTACATTAGTGCCTCTCTGATGGAGCAACCCTGCCTAAACCTCTGCTGCACTGCATGGGGGTCTTACCTGGCTCAGCGTGACCAGGCTTCCCTGGGGGTTCCATCGGGTGAAGCCCGTCCCTAATACACAACCTGGAGAGAGAAAACAGAGAGGTCAAGACAGGGGCCATTTAGTAAGCGGTACCAAGATAGCACTACAAAATGTTGCATACAGCATTAAAAGCATGTGTGCAATCCTATATACTGTGTATATATATAGATAGATAGATATGACAGAATCCATACCAAACACTGTATTTTGTACCACTACCCATTGAAGTCTAACGTGTGGGTATGTAGTGGCTGGCTTCAGATAGGTAGGCCACACACGCCAGGCAGGTGCACGGAGGCGCGGGTGGTACGATGCCTGTTCCAAAGACGTACAACGGGCTTTGTAAGAAGTGAATGGGCGCTAAGTGAAGTCATAATGGACCATTTTGCCTAGGTACCGCGTTAAGGCAGAAAACACGCCACGCTTTTACATCGCTCCGTGGCTCCACAAAGGTATTGTTGCCCTCCCCACCATGACCTTAAATGGCTTATTGATTTTTGTAAACGTGAAAGGGAGAGACACGTTTAGTTTTTTTCTTCTTTCACTGCTCTTCTTCTGTATGCTTTCAATGCGACTGGTACTATCATTGGTTGCAATGGGTTGTATCATTGAAGCAGCGAAAAGAATAACAACTGTTTTTCGGGGTACGAAAAAATATTTCTAAAAATAAGCAAGCACGTATACACAAACACAACCGAAAAAAACTGTCTGTTACTGAGGGCGTGTTACGTGTTTTCAGTCAGCCATGGAGGTACTTGTCCAAAAGGGTCAAAAGCATAATGGACGCTAATCCCCAGTGGATGTCCCTCGGCCCACTGCCTCTCAAACAAAGACCACAGCCTCCCAGATCAGCTGCCACTTCCCCTGGATGGCTGGCTAGCTGGTTGGCTGGCTGGCTGGCTGGCTGGCTGGCTGGCTGGCGGCTGGGTCTGGCTTGCTGGCTTGTTGGCTGGCTGGCAAGTTGATTGGCTGCCTGACTAGCTGGCTGTCTGTCTGACTGGATGGCTGGTGGATCTGGCCCAATCTACTAGGCCTCTGATTGCCAGCCCTTTGTCATATTGCTTATCGACTTGTTAGATGAAACCAAATTCACATGTCAATTAAATGAGTGTTGCCCTGGTGATTAGCAGATCCCACTAATTGTCTCTGCACCCCCCCCCCCGCCTCTCTCTTCTACCTCCTCCTCTTTCTCCCCTCCCATTTCCACTTGGAGGAGCAGGGAATGGGCTTTTGTCTCGGCGAGCCCAAGACGACGTGTTAAAGATGGCTCCCCCACTCCCTCTGGCTCCCTCCCCTCCTCCTCTCTGGGGGACGGCGGGCAGAGGGAGGAGGGGGTGCAGGGGAGCGAGCATGGGGACGAGCACAGGGACGTTTATTCTGCACTGGGCCACATACTCAGTGGCAGGGCAAAGGGCGGGCTCCGACATCCTCCACCAGCCCCTCGCGCTCCCTATTGCTCCCTGCATGTCACACAAACAAACAAACAAACAAACAAACAAACGCACGCACACGGACACACACACGGACACACCCACGGACACACACACGGACACACACGGACACACGCACACACCCGCACGCTCAGACTGGCTTTCACACGTGCACCCTGGTCTGATAATTACCCCCACAGCAGCCTCTGGAGAGCGGAATACCGGAGTGGGGCCCCTAACTGCTTTAGACAAGGGCCACGGCACTCCCAAGGCCCCCCTCCTTCTTTGTCCCCCCTCTACAGAGCCACGTGTTTGTTTGGCTTGCCTGTAATGAACTTGATCTGCGTGTCCTCTGAGCGCTTGTTCGCGGCACATCCCAGAGCTGTTGGCAAATGCTAAGCATGGTCCGGGAGCATCTTTGAAGTGTGTCTTGAAAGGCGACAGCCCCCCTCCCCTGCCGAAAAGCAAAATGGCGTCTCGACTCTAAAATATGTACTCGGTTGCATTCTTTAGAAGACATACTCCGACAGAACGCATGCGTGCCACTACGGCAATCGCATGCATGTTCAGACTTTTCAATAAAGAGGGTTACAACGAATGCCACTGGACACATGCAAACACACACACACACACACACACACACACACACACACACAAAAAGAGAGCGCAACGCCAAACAAACCCAAACCAGAGAAGCACACACGTCCCCACGCTAGACGAACGTCAGCGCTGGACGGTGTGGAGCGGCGCTCCAGTCAGCCCCTCGTCACCATTGAAGCCAGCGGAGAGCAGCCCCAAACACCAGGGGGACGTCTTAAACCCGCTCTCAATGGCCTCGCCGCCCACCAACCCCCCGGCCAGTGTTCAGCACTAACCAAGCATTACGCAGACACACATTCACCCTCCAGCCCGCTGTTCAGCCCACAATGGAGGCCTGCGCACCGGGCCGCGCGCGGCCTCACGGTTTAGTTAGCACTTCATCAGAGCCTATAGAATGGAGAGGCCTCAATTGAGGCACAATTTGACGGTAGTTTTCCTATAAGAGCCGGGCCGGACGGGTCGTCCTTTTGTCCCGAGGCAGCAGACCACTGAGCACACACACACACACACACACACACACACACACACACACACACACACACACACACACACACACACACACACACACAAACAGACCTGCCGGTGTGGCCCGGAAGGAAAGGAAATCACTTCATCAATTTAGTTCTGTAATGGAAGGTGGCTTGGCTTTTTGTCATGTATTTTTTTTCTCATTCACTGTATTTAAAATGCACAACATGAAGAGGTTATATAAAAAAAACACAGCTTTGAGCGTTAATGCCTCTATTAACGTCATTGCTTAAAGTATGGCTACTAGTACTTAGGAAACAAGTGACTTTTTACCTTTGAATAATTGTATGTTACTATCTCCACAACGTTGAAATTAAAATTACATCTATGTGCATCTTATCAATGAAAAAGGTTTAAGCACAGGGCCATTATTCTAAAATAAAAAATTACAAATTGCACGCTCTGTGAAAAAGACAGATAGAAAAGTACATTTGCTTATTTTACGGACAGAGATCCTCGGCTATTCCTCAAGGCGAGGTCAGCTAGCTGGCAGATCACTGGCGGAGGATAAAGGGCCTCGGTGGTAGTGGGGGCGCCCTGTCTCCCTGTCTCCCCCCCCACCCCCCCCTCCTCCTCTCGCTCCGCCCAACCGCCACTTCCGCCCGCTGCTCCCTGTGGTTCTACAGCCACCGTGATGAGTCTTGTGTGGGTGTAAGCGAGGCTGGGCTCTGCCTGCGTGAGTCTGGGAGAGCCTGGGTCCCGGGCAGTACCGCGAGCGAGTGCGTGCGTGCGTGGAGCCATGCGAGAGCATGTGTGAATAGGTTCGGTGTGTGTGTGTGTGTGGATGAGCGCTCGAGCGAGTGAGCAGGGGGAGAAGTGTGCGAAAGCAGGATTCCCCAGTCAGGCTATCAGACAAAGTGCTGCTGTAGTTAAGAGGTATGGCTGCACTACATTGCCTCCGCTTACCACCTGTCACTGCTGCAAATTGTCTCTGAGCTGAACCTCCAATGGGCCATGAGCTCGGCTGTATGATAAATTATACATCATGAAAAGACGACACTGTAAATCATATTGAAATCTGCATATTCAAACGGCTCCTAAAACTCATCGGGCTAATCGACAAAATTGCACACGACAAAAACAAGAGAGGAAAAGTCAAAACACACAGTAGACTATTTTGAGGCAGTGCGCATTAACTTGTGCTCTCCGTGACAGTAGAGTTCAGCTCTCGAGGCTGTAAAGTGAATCACTGCCTTCCCCCTCCCCCCGCTACCACAGTGGTGTTTGGGAGGAGGGGGAGAAGAAACCCCCCACTGGTAGGGGTACAAGGGAGTGGGGGGGGGGGGGGGGGGGGGGGGCATGTTTCCATGGCAACATCAAAGTTCCACTCGGTGGAGGAGGTGGAAGGGGTTGCTGGGAGTTTGGTTGGGTGAACCCAGGAGGGTTCCATCCCTCAATACTCTGCTCTACTGTCACAGCCCCTTATTGACATGACTGGGGGTCCTGAGACAAGATGGGGCGGCTCCAGTCTGCCTGCGTGTTAATAAACCATGAGGCTGGAGGGTCCTGGTAGCAACCCCCACTTTTGCTGCCGCGTTATGTCACCGCCACACTGGGAGGAAGTCTCGCTCCTCTGCACAGCTTACCTCTCTCCCCTCCTAATGTCCGAACAAACAAAAAAAAATACTCGGGGGGGGGGGGGGGGGGTGACTATCTCGTTCTGGTAAAGCACGTCAATCAATAAATAATGGGAGTAGACAAGCCTTTGGGACAGGAGCAGACCAGGGGTGGTGGCCAAATACAGACAAATTTTAAAACAAAGAAAGAGAGAGAGAGAGAGAGAGAGAGAGAGAGAGAGAGAGAGAGAGAGAGAGAGAGAGAGAGAGAGAGAGAGAGAGAGAGAGAGAGAGAGAGCAAGACGGAGAGTCAATAGAGGGAGAGCGCACTCTGCCAATTGTCACTAATTGAAAGTGAAAGTGGTGCAGTGATCTGATGACAGAGCGGGGAGACTCTGGTTTGTCATGGAAGATCTTCAAACCCAAAAGGCTTTCTGCCTCCGTCGTGGGGATAATTAGCGCTCAACACAGAGAGCTCAGGACAGAGCCTGGTGGCTGGCGCGCGCGCTAGCAGAGGCTGCACCAGACGAGAGGCGACCAGGGCCACCGTCATGGACTTTGGCTTTTGGCACGGGACCTGGGCCTTCTACTATACCGTGCTCCTCCTTCCACGCTATCATCATCAAAAGACAGATTGACAGGCAGATGGGATTTGGTGCCTTTCTTCTATCACAACTGCATATAGTGGACACTTAGCATGTTGGGCGACAGAGCTTGATGGAGTAGCTGTGAAAAAGCAGATCAAAAGGCATAAGCTGGGTACATCTATCATGTCGGGGAAAATGGGGGTTCAGCGCAGAATCAATTTCCATAGTGCCTTGAGGGCACTAAGAACACAAGGACACCTTCCGCAAGTGTACCATCTTTTCTCACACTCTACAATTGACACAGGGCCAAGCGAAGAAGAGAGGATCAGATGGGTTGAGGAAATGAGAATGATGATGATGAGTGTGTGTGGGCAAGGATGCGTGTGTGAGTGTGTGAATGAAAAAGTAAGAAGATGAGAAAGGACAAAGAAGACAAACTAAAAAATAACAAAAGAGTAATTTGACCCGTTTCCTTTCTCACGGAGCAGTTAGTATCTCTACTGGATTATATGGCACCGGACACACCCGCTATCCTCAATGGTCCAACACCTCAAGTAGGAACAATATTACTAGCGTTGGTGCTACAAACACAGGCAGGTAGAAAAAACTCAGATTGTCACCTACTCTCTCTCTCTCTCTCTCTCTCTCTCTCTCTCTCTCTCTCTCTCTCTCTCTATCACACGCACACACATACACACATACACACACACACACTAACAAATAGCGGCCAGCCATTACAGTACCCTCAACCAACTTGTAAAGTTGTGATTTACACTTGTGTACTAAAAACAGCTTGAGACAAACAAACAAATTAAAAGGCCAGACGGCTAAGCCCCTCAAAGTGTGCCCGTGTTAGGCAAATTTGTTGAGCTGGATATAAAACTACAAGCGAGACAAAAATCGCGACTGTTAAAAGTTTACGTGCAAAAACAACTGTCGTGCGACATGTCTTTCTACACAGCAAGACCCAGGGGGCAAGGCAGCGGTCTGAGCTCAGAGAGCTACAGTAACTCTTCTGGAACGTTCCGCATGCAGCCGGACCCTCGCACACGCTCTAAACCCGCAGCTGTCTATCTACAAGGTGTGAGGTCTGCCCTGCCTGAGTCTCTAAATCAAATTAAGGTATCCAAGGGAAAGCCATTAGCATTGTAAATACACCATGTCAATCCTGTTTGCCTTGTCGGGGGCTGTGTAATCACGGCTGGTTGACTGGAGGCTAGGAGCCGACAGACCCAGGGACCACCTCTCCATGACGCCCAGCCACCCACTCAGGACTCCCCGTACTCACTGGTTGCATGAGCCCCCCCCCTGCCCCCCCCCCCCCCCCCAACTCCCCCACCCCTGGAGAGAGAGCCCGCCCCCTGACCTCCTCCTCCGGGGGGGTCAGAGGGAATTTAGCACAAGGGTCCCACATTCCTCCAAGGTGATAATTGCCGCGGCAGCAGGCGGGGGGCCGTCAGGCGCGCGGGGGTAAGCAGGCAGGGAGAGGGAGACGTTCTCACCCTCGCAAACACCCTGGAAGCTGAAGGCCGGCCTGAATTATGGCATCAAGCGCCGCCCTGACAGCGTGTGTCACCCGTCCCGTCCGCCGATCAGGTTTTATTTAGTGTCTGGGAGAGAGAGAGAGAGAGAGAGAGAGAGAGAGAGAGAGAGAGAGAGAGAGAGAGAGAGAGAGAGAGAGAGAGAGGGAGCGGACAGCTGTCAGCCAGGCCCTGCACTAAAAACGCCAGCAAGACAAGCCTCTTCACACATACCGTCCGCCATTACCGGGGGCCTCCGTCTGGTGGTGGCTCTAAATAGACGGGTGGCCGGGAGTCACTGGGCACATCCTGCAGGCCAGTGGCAGCGCACAAACATCCACCGAGCCTCTAACACCTCCCCCCACCCCACCCCCCCCACCACCACCCCCCTCCGTCATCTCTCCCTCGCTCCGGTCCGCGGCCCGGGGAGAGAAAGGCAAGCCAAGTGTGATGGATGGAGAGGAGGGATGACGGCGGCGAGGGACGCTCCACGCGGCCGCTCCCCTCCTCCTCTCCTCCACTCGGGGTCCGCTTCCTCCGTCCGGTGGTTCCCCTCATCCATCACTCTGCGCCCTGGTGGCTCTGCCCACAGACCCATTTATTACCGTCCAATCGCAACGTGCTGACTGGACTTCAAAGTGAAGTCTGCTGGGCAGTACACGGGTGTTACGCTTTGGAGTTATGATAATGTGTGTGTGCAGATGTATCGCACAGGCACATGTTAAGTGGGTGTAGACAGATACAGATACGCTAATAAATGTACCCTGTTCAGTCGTTTTTACACAATCGGCTCAAGCACAACAAAACGCCAACATGCTTAACGGGTTCACTACATTGATCGTTAAAGTACGCCGTTTGCGTGCCAGAACAACTATGTGATCCACTGGGCAGGGGTAGTTTGTTCAGTGAGTAGGGGAGGGCCTGCCTGTGCCATGACTTCCTGGTCGGTGCCCACATGTGGTTTCTCCCAGCCACACATACTGAGGCTCAGGGAGGTTATACAAGCAGAGGGGGTGATTAAAAAGCAGGAATAATGGCCTCCACAAAACCAGGAATGCGTTTAACTGCTGCGTCGGCTCGGGAATCATTCCGGAGCGAAACGCCACCAATAACATCCAGAAGTGATTCCACTGTTGCGAAGCTGGAGCGCATTTACAGTGGACGACTTAAACCGTGGGGTCCTCGTGGCTAGTGACATGGTTCTTAAAGGAAGAGGCCCTGGGAACGTTTGAGGGGCCTAGCCATGGCTGTTGCATTATGATTTATGTTGGCATGGCATGGAGGGTGACCTGGAAAGATTTGTCCTGGCTATCTGTGGCTGTGCTGTGCTGACCTGACTACCCCTTTTACAATCAGGGAATTTGGTGGATCCTTCGAAATCCAGGATTAGAAGTGTCAAGCCTGCCTGTCTGACTGCTCCTCTCGCTGGCCCTTCTTGACAGACCAAATGCTTGCACACACACACACACACACACACACACACACACACACACACACACACACACACACACACACACACACACACACACACACACACACACACACACGGTCCGGGGTTTGACTTTTCTACCAACGCTTTCCTCATTACACGAGCTTCATGGCTTTTTAGGGCCATGCGCTTTTATCGGGGATTTCACATTTCCCAGCCTGCCACTTGACATGGCTCACCCAGCTGCCAGCAATCAGGCTGCGGAGGGCTGTAAAGGGGCTGGCCCCGGTCTGCAGCTCGGCACCTTGATTTGAGCACAGCCCATCAGAGCCTCTGGTCCTGCTAAGCCCCCGTAATTACAGGTCACCGATCCCCCCCCCCCCCCCCCCCTCCCCCCTACGCTCTCTACCCACATCACACACTGACCTGGTCTAACAGAGACGACTGGCGAAGGAGAGAGCGGCGACGACAAGGGCTCACCGCTGTTTGCATACACGATTGCCAACGGTAGGGAGGCATGTTGGTAATTTATGTTTGTATGGAGCTGTATAAATATGGCGCGTGCATGTAACAGTGTAGAATGCATTTGTGTGCCCCTGCATGTACATTGAATATCGCGTGTTCGCATAATTGAGAGGTAAGCCCAAAAAAAAAAAAATAATGTTGGCTTTAAAGTTGCCAATAAATGTCCTGCCGGTTATGTCAAACACCTGCCCGTAAAGTCCAGAGGAATGCTGAATGAGAATGAGTTGCAGAGGCAGCCTCCAGTTTGGGGTCTCACGTCGAGACAGCAGGATTTGTAATGGCTGTAACCGGGATTAGTGAGTCCAAGCAGAACAGACAGGGAAAAAATAAGAAGAAAAAAAAAGAGAAACTGCACGGAACAATGCTCTTCTTTAAACTCCAGTGTGTAAGAGAACTGCACACTTTGCCCCACAAGGAACTTCAAACAACTCAGCAACTGTAGATTTATATAATATATATATATATATATATATATATATATATATATATATATAAATATATATATATATATATTCCTCCTAGGCCCAAGAGCATTAGTCTGTTTAATTTAGTAAATACATAGTATTTTTAAATGAACTAACAGTATACTTCCGTGGTGGTTTTAAATTTACGTAATAAAAGTACTTCTAAGTGTGTTGTGTAATCCTAGTGGAGACATGGCGGTCTTGAAGAAACCGTTCCCAGAGTTTTCTTTCTCTGTCACCAAGCCTGATACCAGAGAGACAGATGATTACAACTCTCCAAAACATAGCCTCCTGGCCTTCCCACCCCCGTGCCATACTCACTCCCCAAACCCAACGCACACATCCCCACACATTGATACACACCATGCGGCCAACGAGCCCATATGCAGTAGCAGAGTGAGGGGAGAAGTTGTTAAACTTGCTACGGTTATGGCCCCCAGGGGAAGGGAGAGGAGCTGACCCCTTGGGCCGGAGCCGCTGCCGCATGGCTCCATCTCTGGTTTCGATTCCCCCAACGCCTGACGCCTTCTTCCCCTGCACCTGTTGGCCACCAATAGACCCCCTGCCCAGGCCCTTTCACCACGCAAAATATATGGCCATGCTGGCTAGCCCAGTCGAACCAATTACTGCTCGCCCCCAAAGTCCAGGTTAGGCTAGGAGGTTTAACGCCAGCTCAACGGTCTACTCGCTGGAACCTTTCTGCTCATCCATCGAGCTAGAGAGCGGTTGACACAGGCTGAGCTTTTTACTCCCTAAGCCCCAGGCTGCCACAGTTGACCAGGAGATTAAGCACCCCTGTCTACACGCAACCATGAATAATAAAGCTATCGCTACCCATGAGCAGACAGTAGCGTGAGCCACATACACCCGTAATAGCAAAGGTCGCTACACTTACACGTCTTACACATGTACACTAGCAGCTTCACTGTACTGTATTCTTTATGCATAAATACACAGTTAAGGAGGATTGAACGGTTACATTCCTCACACATCTCCTTTCACACTTGTAATCTTTACTGAACTACCAGTGCAAGGGAAAACGGGATTCTTAAAAATTACAAATCGACAATAAATAAAGTATGAGTTAACTAGAATGACCAGTTTTGAATATTATTTTAGGAAACATATTTCTGAAAAAAAGAATACATTTTGCATTTGTTGAATCTAAGGTTATCACATGAAAAAAAATCACATTTAGGTTCGTAGATTGGAAATAGTAATACAGGATAAATAATAATACGAATTAATTCATTCATTCATTAATTAATAAGAAAAGTTCTCTCATAATACAACTATCTACGACTACCTTTAGTCTTGGTGAACAATAACAAATACCACGTGACTGCAGCACTTCAGGCTAGACGCAAGGGAAACCGGTCTCAGTCGGAGCATCCTTGCTGTCCCGAAGAGAGGATAGATTCGGAATATTAATTCACACTGCTGGACATGATTTGGTCGGGCAAATATATTATTGGGAACAAAAATCCTTTAAATTGTACACAAAATGTCTGTATTTTTTCTCATCTATTTAATTAATTATAATTCACCAGATATAGCTAAACCCACACACTTTAGTGTTGTGAAGAAATGTAAACACCATATGTGCTTGTGGCATATACTAGCCTAGCATAGCATTCAGTGTGGCTGACTGACAGTCTCCTTTCCTTTCCTGCACCTGTCAGTCAGGTTGAAATCTCGACAATCCCTTTCGATCTCATTAAGCTACTGAACCACATTGTAACCACGACAACCCTGTCTGATATAGCCTACAACAGATTGTTTATCTCTACAATAACAGCACTGACAATGCGTCATTGTTGTCATGGAGGACTGTGCTACAGAATCAAAAGTTGCGTGGAGGAAAAGTCAAGGCATGTTTTAAACGCGCTCAGTCAGCACGCGACTCACTCTGCTTGGGTGCGTCTGTCTTTCTGCCTTGCAAGCTCTTACCCTGTATCCTTTAGCGGGCATCACTTTGTTAACCTGCAGCGATGCATCCTTCTTCTTGAAAACCGGTTCTGGACATCCCAGTTAGCCGGTCCTGCGACATAATTTCATTTCGGACCGGTTGATGTCACTTCCTGCCTGGGTACTACATAACGAGTCCTAATAAAAAATATAATCAAATCAAATAATTGAAAGACATTTTCAGGTCACACGGCAGAAAAGTTCACAAGGTCACCTAAATGTAATCGTTTGACGCGTAGCACAAAAAATACTGCCCTGACAGTAACATTTAAAGTGATACTTAACAGCATCACATTTCGATCATCTGGCAGCAGCGCATTATACCTTTACATAACCGAAAGATTTGCTTTATCCTATATCCATTCCATGGTACGGGTGTTGTATTTCCTGGTGGGGCGTGCTTATGAACGTCCCGGATATTGTGCATCATCACCAACTATTGTAACCAGTGTACTTAAAAAAAATGTATTAAGCCACTCAGTAACTTTTTTATGAGACAGCCTAATCCAGGCTACTGACAAAGGTGGACAGGATCTTGATTGTTGAATGCAGCAGATTGGACAAGTTGGTGGTAGGATACTGGTCAAAAACAGTCAAACTTTGCCTACTTAATTTATGCCAAATTCATTGTGCAATTGTGATAATGTCTGCAGAAATAAAAGGTTGAGTTCACCTGGTATAAAAGTGATGTTGAACTATGACATCTTGAGTATGCCTTTTTTTATTGCTACTTCTCCAACCCACATGTTGAGGCGAAATTGTGGAGACAGAGACACCAGTCCTTCTGTCAGAGGGGGCCTGGAGCAGGCTGATGGCTGTTTCTAATGAAGAGCCACAGCGGACGCACTCGGGGGAGGTGAGAGGGGAGGTGAGGCAACTATAGGGTGGAAGACTAGGTTATGGAGGTTGGTCAAGGAGCGGACCCCTGCGATGGGCCGTATCCTCTTTCTTAGCCAAGTTTTCTCCTATTTATCTTTGAACTGTGGCCCAGCAGCCCATCTCTGATCTACAGAGGGGCTCCCTTTACCCCTGGCCCCTCGGCGGCCTCCATGATAGATGACCATCAGCATGCCAATACTGCACAATATTTCAATTTCCTGCCCAGGCGGAGGTATTCAGGGGGTTGAAATGAGTTCAGGAGCACAGTGTGGTGCCTGCATTCACGCCACCAGCCCCCAGCTCTGCACTGGAGACCCACGACCCAAACATGGAGCCTGGAACATTCCAGAACCCAGGCCCTCTTCGTGTCAGCAAAACAACCCCTGCAGTCGCTGACTCTGTCCGACAGACAACAACACTGTGAATTTTGAGCCACTTCCTTCAACTCACAATTTGGAAAAATTTATCAAGATGGATGGTTTGAAATACATATAAAGCACAATATTTAATTGCAGTTTAATTGAATTTGTTGTTTGTATTTTTTGCCGTTTTGTCAATTGCTTGTTTACATATTTACATACTATATAAATGACCAGATATTTAATTAATATGAACGTAAATTATAATGTACCTAGGTTTAATACCATTATTGGCAAAAAAAGAAAAGAAATAATAAATCTTCTTTTTTGTTGGAATGCCATTCTAACTTTTCTGTTTTTAAATTGAATCCCTCAAAGCACATGGAAAATATTTGGCAAGTAGCAACCATAAATGAAGCATTAGATCAGTTTGACATTATTATCTGGGTCAGTTATATTTATTTTTCATGGTGGTTCAAGGCAACGAGATTATGTACAGTACATTCATGCTTAAAGCGTGCAAATATGCAGTGTGTATAAAAGCTTGTGCTGGTAGCCTACACATTCATGCGTTCTATAGTGCTTTGTGATTGGACTAGATAGCAGTGTGGCAGCTCGCAGCGATGCTTGGATTGGTTGGAGTGTGTCAGGGGGCCAGCAGGAGGCAGTAGGGGATGCGGGGAGGCAGGCAGTGCGACCTAGTGGTAGGAGAGGGGCACATAGTGTAGGATGGATGGAACTGCATCTCTCTCTCTCTCACACACACACACACTCACACACACACACACACAAACACACACACAGAGAAACACAATGCACACATAAACCACCCCAATTCTTCAAAGGGCAGTAGTGGCAAACCATCTATCATCTATGTCCACCCACTGCCGGATCCTAATAATGTTTGAATATACATTCATTGTTGGTGTAAATTTTATCTGCCTCTAACACATGCTCCTAACACCTCTGGCCCGACCTGCATAATAACAGGCCTGGAGACTGCCATAACAGCATTAGGCCTAGTGAATGCTTGATGTAATTCCAGTGACTTTCCTCAATGCCAACCTATTGTTCATGTACTAAACATTACACACGGTCTCGTAACCCTTCCCACCGACCCCCTACGCTGACTGACTTTATGCTTAGTCACCATCATCGTATTCGTTTTCCGCCCCCACCCTCCTGGTCCCCAAAAACCAAAAGGTGCTAATAGCAACTTCTAAGTCAAAAGCCCTGTGGCTCTACGGCTGTTCAAACATTAACACATGTGTCCAATACAGACCTGATAGGTAATCTAATAATCATTATAATATTTTATGAATCCACACATTTTCAGGAAACACGTATACCTGAGCCATTGAGCAGCCTGGCTACGCTCAGGATTGGTCACCCCACTTTGAACCCCCCCCCCCCCCCCCCCCTCCTATGATCAGCCCATCTAGAAAATGTTAGATTACCCCACCCCCCACCCCCACCCCATCCAGATGTGTTTTGGCAGAGATTGAACGGATGGCACGATAATGGTCGACGAGCGGTGAATGGACGTCTGAATGGATTATTGGGTGGGGCTGGTTTTGGGGCAAGAGCGGGGGTGGGGGAGTGGGGGGGGGGTGTACAGTGTACAGAATGGGTCTCCTCCAGAGGCAGAGGCAACAGCCCCGTTTGCCTTGAAGGGGATTAATAATGAATTAAGGCACCCCCTCCCCCTTCCAAAAAGATATTCATGCATGCTAATGCATCCATTATTTATACAGAGCAAACAGAGTGGCTAGTGGTGGCCACATGCAAGAGGGAGCTTTCCCCAGCTGGATGAGTTGGGAGGCCGCAAGGGGAGCTTCTGCCCAATGTGGCGGGCTTTGAGGCTAGGGCTGGGGCTGGGGCTGGGGCTGGGGCTGGGGCTAGGGCTGGGGCTAGGGCTGGGGCTGGGGCTAGGGCTCGGGCTGGGGCTGGGGCTGGGGCTGGGGTGGAGATGGGCTGGCCTTGGCACTGGATTGGGGAGAGGAGGTGGAGGAGTAGGAGGAGGAGGAGGAGGAGGGGGAGCGAGGGGGGCCTCTCTCCCAGACAGGCAGCCAGGCAGTGCATGGGGGGAAGTGGACCGCCAAGTACTATTGGGGGAGGGGTGGATTAATCAAATAAATACATGATAAGATATAATCACGCTGGGGAGGTAGGGCTCAAACGGAGACAAAGAAGCTAAGGGGGCGAGCCGGGGGCCGGAGGGGGGTTAGGTCAGGGCGGATTTAGTGTCTGAACTGCTCCATTCCGCTCCGAAATAATGGGAGGGTCACAACAACTTTTTGGTTGTCTAGCCTTTTGATTTGTCTGCTGGGTTGGTTAATGCACTTACGATACTCTTAGAGGAGAGTTAACCAAAGCTTGTCTGCCGGGCACAGATCTGGAGTGGATCTGGAACAGTGGGGGCCTATCAGACTTACCCCTGCCTGTAATTCTAATGTCATGATTAGCACATGGCTGTCGGGAAGGAGAGTGGGCAACATGAATTAACGCTGCATCAGATAGCCGACATACACAGTTTACTGTAAATGTGTTGTGGACAAAAAGAGGCAAAGCGAGAGAGAGAGAGAGAGAGAGAGAGAGAGAGAGAGAGAGAGAGAGAGAGAGAGAGAGAGAGAGAGAAAGAGAGAGAGAAAGAGGGCATCGAGTACATCACCAGAGCTGAAGTGTGTTTTGAATGGGAGGCTGAAGACAGGGCTGGTGTGAGCTGGAGAAAGGGGGTCTCACATACAGCACGTCAGGTATGCGGTGATGCAGAGGATAGCGAGCGCAAGAGATACATAAGATAATGAAGGCATTTGGCTGAGTAGGCATATCCCCGCCTATCCACTACATTAGCATAGATACAGAGCCACCGAGGGTGACCGGGGGACTGGGATCTGGTGGGCAGAGGGACGGCAACATGGGTAACTATGACTCCACCAGTCATCTCCATAGATACCACTGGAGCCCCAGCTGCTCGGGATTTGATTGATGGTCTGGTTTATCAGCAGCATAATATTTATGTGGCTTTATGCCAACATTAACGCTCTCCCTGATGGGGTTGTAATCCCTGTAACCAGTTCAACTCAAATGCAGAAATGACTGACCCCAAAATGATTGATCTGAGAGTAATGGAGGTTTTTGACTGCACTGAATGTCTACACTTAGGCTGACTGTCAGTGCCTTTACCCAGCGAATTGGGGAGGCTTGGAAAGGCCACTGAGAGTTAACTGTTTTTGTCCGTTTGTACTTATGTGCATGAATACACATTTGATCTGTGCAGGCTGCGTATCTGGGGTATGAGGTTACCAGCGTGGCTTTGGAAAAAGTGTCCCCATGGGATTGACATTTCTGTAGCCCGGAAAACAGAGAGATGACAGGAGGGGGTGTCTTCTTTTAAAGAGTTCATATTTTATCTACCTGGCTTGTAGTTTTTACCTTATCTTTTTGTGGGCACTGTTTTTTGTAAATTGCTTTGGATTAAAGCGTCTGCTAAATGCATGTAATGTAATGTAATGTAATATTGAAAGGGCACAATAATGTTATTATCAGGGAAGTAAAACAAATCACTTTTGGAGGTTGATGTACTTTGATAAATGTACCACATATTGTATCCTAAATAGAGCCCTTCGTGCTTCAATCAGGAAAGCCCCATTGGCAGCCTAGTTTTTTCTTACAGTAGCCATGCAACAGGCTCTCCTCAATTAACACTGTGGGCCAGACCTCCCAGAAGGACACATCAGCATTGTGCAAATATTGCAACCCTTTTTTTCCCCCGAAACAAACACAAGGTGTTTAAAGTGTTTCTTTATACCCCGACCTCACCGCACAGGAAAATCCATAAACGTTGGAATAATGTCAAAACAACTGGGTGAGGTTTGGGGCTGTTTTCATTTTCCACTGTTCAAAGGGAAAAGGGTTCCTGCAACATTTCCTGCGCCTCCAGGATTTTTATGACAAATACAACAGCATCTTAATTAAACATGCGGCCACCGTTGGAAACGTTGCTCCGTTAACTACCGTCTTGTTAACATGGGGGGGACCTGCTCTAAAAGTGCTAAAGTGGCGCTTTGTAATCCTGTAACTCAGCTCCTGTCTGCTCTGACAGGGTGGCACCATTCAGAGGAAACGTTAAAAAAATAATAATGTGGCTGTGCACATACACCTCGCAAGCTGGTTATGGCTGGTTTGAATAAACGCCGTTGCTGTTGCAGAGGGTGGTCTAACGGCCTGCTTCGCTGATGAACGAGCTAAAAGCCTTTCTGGTTAGAACACACCGATGTTAAAACAGATCACTCAGAGATACCCTTTACACACAGAGAGATGACACACACACACTCACACACACACTACTGCCTTAAACACACTCGACCCGCAGCTGCCTGGAGGTCAGAGAGAGTGGCTGTGGCGTGGCGTCCCTGACCTGCCCCAGGGTGTCGGGGGGGGGGGGGGGGGCTTTTGAGTCTCCTCGTAACGACGATCTTCCAACCTCCTCCCGAACAGGCCTTCGTTGGGTTTCAAAGGCTTCCTGGTTTTACGTTACTGGCCAAACACTCCCCAGCTGTACACCAAGTGGCCACTCTGGACGAGAGCCTGCAGTGCAGATCAGATGCCCCGTGACGCAACCAAACATCTCGGTCCAAAGCAACGTGATCAGGAGGAATGCTATTGATGCCGGTGTTTGCTCAAACAGGTCAGCGGTCCCCCGTGACAGGTGTGATGTTACTCGCACAGCGGTGGACACTGCCGGAGGTCTCCATTGTGAGGCGCAGCTCAAACGGCCGTTGCACTTCTGAGGAGCCTCGAGCCGGTCCTAGATGGCACGATAGAGCGTGACCGAGGTGGCCATGGCCTTCAGGAGCGCCTTCGTCTTTCATCTACCTCGACTTCGAGTTGGTCTTCAAGAGGCCTGTCTGTCAATCTCTTTGATCATGCAAAATCAAACCATAAAAAAGCCACAGTAAGCCTATCCTTCCAGAACAAGCCTATCCAACTGCTTCACTGAAGAGATATATGACCCTGTGTTAAACGGTGAATGGGTAGAGAAAGGCCGCCCTATTGAATCCCATTAGAACTCCTGTCCCCACTGTCTTAAAGCCTGCCTTCTGCCTTAAAAGACATGTTAAGAGAACAGGGGCCTCAGAATGAGCTAACTCAATTATAATAGCAACCGACCCGGGCTCCTTAACATGTCAATGGTGCTGGGTCCGCATGCATAATTCTGCACTGTCATTGTGGTGGCCTCTGTGTTGCCCGCTGACAAAACCCCAAACCACAGGCACGGGGTCCTATTGTCATGGGCGCATCCATCTGGATCAAGGCCATTAGAGGATATTTGCACTTCCTCTGTTGCTCCTTGCTCTTTTTGACATGCGGCAGAAGGAGCAGGCATCGCCCACCAGCACTGGTCCGATTGAGGTGCAGATTGACCTGTATCGGGGGACAGGGAACGGGGACAGAAGGCCAGCGCTCCTGTCAAGCCCGGTGATAGACACACACACAGGGACTGCTAGTTGGCTTGTATTCCCTGAGGCACAGCAACGATTGATGGGACAGGGCAGGGGAGGAAGCCCGCGTGGCCCGACTTCACCCTTTTGTCCCTGGGGCGGTTGCAGGGTGTATCGGAATGAAACTGGCTCGTGGCCGCAGCACACTTCTGGTGTCAACTGGCATCGACATACAACCGCCACTGGCGTTTGGGGAGCTACACCCCCAGCCCTTGTTTACACACACATAAACTCACAAACTCCGACACACAAGAAAATACCAAACGCTAAAAACAGACTGTGCTCTTGAAAAGACAGTTTATGCCTTCTTTTTGCATTTGAATATGAATTAAACATGAGTCATTGTGGCTGACATAAGCGAGGCCCTCGGTATATGAAGCAGAGAGAGTTAATGATCTGAGCAGCAAAACATATTAGTGGGGCTCTTTGAAGACGTGACGTGGTTCACCGAATATCACAGACATCCCTCCACTTAGAGCTCAGAGTAAACCTTTATTTGTGGTGTGTTTGTTTGTGTGTGTGTGTGTGTGTGTGTGTGTGTGTGTGTGTGAGAGAGAGAGAGAGAGAGAGAGAGAGAGAGAGAGAGAGAGAGAGTGTGTGTGTGTGTGTGTGTGTGTGTGTGTGTGTGTGTGTGTGTGTGTCTGTGTGTGTGTACACAGGTGAGAAAGAACTCTCAATAAAACGGACGATTTCGAATAATGAAAATAGACATCTCTTTCGACGTTCGGCTCAACAGCTCTGGGAGCCCTATCAAAACAGCACGAGTTCTGCTCTCACAAATAAACACGTCGAGCTGTCGTTCCATATCTCCCCATGTGTAACCTATACTCTTGTCGCGGCACACGCGGCCTCTCAGGCTTGCGTTGGAATGCTGACAAGACCAAGATAGAAATCTTGATTTGATTAAGCACCCTGGGCACCGGAGCCGAGGCACGGGCAGGCTGGCGGGTAGGCGGGTAGTCGGGTAGGCGGGCGGGCAGGGGGCCTGGGGAGAGGGGAGGGGGCAGCCTGGAGGGGCAACGGGAGTACCTGTGGGCCTGGCTCCTACTGGGAGTCATTTGGAGCAGACTGCTCCCAATGTGTTCATTAGGTTGTGATTGGAGCTGAGCGCAGGTGGGGAGGGCTCGCCCAGCCTGCCGCTGAATGGTCCTGATTGTGCTCAGCATAAAACGCCATCTGTTTCAACGGGGGGCTGGAGGGGGAGGGAAGGAGGGAGGGAAGAGGGGCTGTAGTACCGGGGAGAAAAAGTCAGCTCTTTTTGGGAATTTTTGGATGATTTTGTTTGAGGGGCGGGAGAAGAAGGGCGAGAAACAGTGAGGGAAAGGTAAGAGTGGCGCGCCGCTGTGTTTCTAATCCTCGTGTGCTTCCTAAATGAAGTACGGGGCTGATGGAGTATCGACAATGCTAGCGTTTTCTTCCCTCTCCTCACCAGCCTGCCGTACTGGAGCACACTCCCGTCTAAAGCACGCCGTAGGCCCAGCTGATCAATAACCCACGGCAGAAGAAATAATCACAGCCCTTTCTTTTTTAGATCAAATCCAGCTAAATGTGTTCGCTTTAAGAGGGGCTAAAATGGTGTCTGCCTCGATGGTGGTGAGTTGGAGAGGACCAGGGTTGAGCCGCTGTGAGCAGAAGCAGACAAGACAAGGGGATTGACGATGGGGTGGGCGAGTTTATTAATGGGTCTACTGGCCCAAAGCTGGGGATGTTTTTTTGTTTAATCCTGTACTCTGCCCAAAAACAGACATGCAAACACTAATCTACGTGCTTATACACACATTTACATTCATCCCTACGTTGCGCCAACGCCACCGTATATGAGCACAAAAATTCATTGGTCTCACTCCCTCTCTCTGTGGTGTAAATACGAAGAACAAAAATCAATCTTTCAGCTATTTCTATTTTTTTCTCTTCCTTTCTTTCTTCTTTCTCTCACTCCAGGCCTTGGGAAGAAAGGAGGGGAGCAGTGAAGGAGAAGGGGCTTCTGTTTTGCCGCTCGACTTTTGAAGCGTCTTTATCGGCCCTGGCAGCGCGGTCCTGCGTGTCCAAGCCTTGCCGTGCTTTTCATCCTTTGTGCCGTCCAAGGTGTGTCCAATGGACTGGGGCTTTGTGCAGGGAGGGAGACGACACATCGCATTCTGTCTTCTGTCTTTGGCAGGGGGTTTTGGGAGGGGGGGTGTGGGGCTCTTGAACGGGGGGGGGGGGGGACAAAAAGCCAACTTATAGAAGGCCCCGCCGCTTCAAAGCTGAGACGCAAAAAGGCTTTTAAAGCGTTACTTCATGCAGAGTTGTGCCAGATGTAATTGCGGGGTTCCCGGAGATAGGGAATCACATGTGATGCCTAGCCCCTCCCCCTGACACCATGAAAGGGGCCGCTGCTTAAAGGTTCCAGCAGCAATGAGGGTCAAAATGAGAAAAAAAAGAGAAAAGTTTGCTTCACTTTGATTCACCATAAACAAGTAAGCAAATAAGCTATCCTTGAGGCCCTGGTACAAATCCACCACTTGCTGTCTCAAACAGCCAATTTCATGCATGTAGCTTGATAGATGCAGGGTGAATGGCTGCCTCCACTAGAAATCAGGCGGGGTGGAAGCTCCGCCGAGCGACAAGTGATTCCCCTCCCCTCTCCCTCTATCTCCGCCATGTGGCAGGCTCTTTCAAGTCTAAACGCTGCTTTCTACTGAAAATGATGTTGATTCATTGTTAATAAACCCAGCGGATGCCTCCGTGAGTCAGGCGCATGGCAGGGACAGGTAGGCCACAGTTTTCCTCATCAACCCGCCTAGTCCTCATCTGTTTCCTGTGGACCCCCGCTGAGATGGAAAGGTGTGGAGCGTGCATTAGTAAATCTGTTCCTGGGCACAATCACTGCCAGCGCCAGGGAGGCAGGTCCGTTGTGAGTATGCTGTGAGCACGTTGTGCCTTTGTACGGTGTGTTTGTGTGTGTGTGTGTGTGTGTGTCAGTGTGTGAGTGCCGCTGACGGTGAGAGGTGATGGGCGTGGAGGAAGGGGCGGTGCCATTACCATGGGCCTGCAGATGGGGTTCCCACAAGAGGGACACACCCCGGCAACATCCCAGACAGAGACAGAGGCATTGTGTTCCAATACGGTGGCTCCGTCTTCTTCTCCCCGCTCGCGTCAGCCGCCATTGTCTTCTCGGAGCACCTCGTCCACACATCCCTGCCGCTGGATCCATGGCAACTCACAAGGTATCCACAGGCACCGGGTTGAGGGCCAAATATTGCTCTGGAATCTTTCGTTATTTTCGTTTGTGTCTGATTTTTTTCCAGCCAACGTTTCAAACACCTTGCTCTCTGTTCAGGCAGTGTGCCGTTGTTTTGACAGCTAATTCATATGAGTTAGTAGCTCCTGTTGTTGTAGCTGTGGGGCACATTTAAGGGGCCAGGGCTGCCATATCGTGGGCCTCGGCGCATTTCCACCGCTACAGATCCCCTCTGTGGTTCACCGTTCCCACCCAACGCCGTGTAAAAAAAGGCCCACTGTTCTATTTTAGACCACTACAATTACAATGGCATTCTATGAGGGAGTGCAATCTCTCCCCTGATTGGAGTGGAAATGAAGGATGTGGTGTATATCCAAGCGGCATTAAATGGCACCTGGCAGAGCAGGGCCGCTAAAGCCTAGCCTTTGCATACCAATGAAGAGGCGCCCCTATGAAATAGAATAATTCATCCGCCCGCGTCGGCCCACTGACGTCGCTTTCAATGAAAGAGCTGCTAACCTGCGTGCCGCACTGACCTACGCAAAAAGGAAAAAAAAAAATTACAAAATGGATGAGCCGCACGGAGGGCTTGCATGGCGGCTAGCTGGGCCGCTGAGCAAGTGGACAGATTATGCATTACAAACATTATTACAGATGGAGACATACAGAGTAAAGTTAAAGTACATACAGAGTGATATATACAAAGTTTACCATTTAGAAAAGGATACCTTGTTCTTGTTGACAACAGTAACTTCACTCAGAGACAACGTGTCCTCATGATACCAGCAAAGTCATTAGGTTGTCTAACTTACAGCCTGACTTGGGCCCAAAGCCCCCCTATAGCCATCCCTGTCCAGATGAATATTTCAGCCGCACCACATGCAGGGTTGCACAGGCCCAAAGACACCCTCTGCTTTCAGGTCACACAACAAAGCACCGGGGCCAGCCAGCGGGTCACAGAGGTCGCGCTATCCCAAGGGTACCGCTCGTCTCATCCCCAAAACCTAACTCACTCTCTCAGAGACCCCCGACTGCCCGGCCCCTCATCACCGAGTGGCCCCGCGTGGCCTCGTGTGACCTGCCTGTTCTCTGTGGCGGGCGGTCGAGGATGGAGGGGCCACGCGGTCGAGGCAACAGGAGCCTCCGGTACATGGCGGCCAAGTCAGGTTTCTCCCAGTCCAGCCTGGAACCCAGTAGGGGGGCAGTGATGATGCTGAGGGGGCAGAAACACATCCAAAGGTGGGGGCCCGCCTCCAGTTCCTCCATGTTTCAGAAAAGGCCCTTCGCACATTCTGGTTGCTTTCAAAGACAAGCGAAAGAGGGTTTCACCCCTGAGAGATAATTAGCTATAACCTAAGTGGCCCTGCTACCCAGGTTCACACACAAACACACACACATATACTCAAATACAGCCGAACTATCACCCTGGCTAACTCTGCTTTACACAACAATGGAGTGTGCCAAAAGTCCCTACTCCTGTTTGTTTGCGGAGACCAAGCTAACCTCTCTTTTATCTGTGACGTTTGGCACGGAGGGTCACACACGCACTTCACCAACTCACGCAACAGACCGAAGAGAAAGCATCAAACAAAGAACGCCAAAGAATTGTCGAGTAAATGTTGCACACACCACCACTACTAGGACTGGCCTCACAAGGAATTGATCTGTCTGCGGATGGGTCTATAGGCCTTGATGAAGACAAAGCAGTGGGGTTCAAACCATTGATGCAGCAAATCCAAAACCTCCTTCCCCTTGTCTGCCCAATCAAGCAGCAATAACATCTCTCTCCGTGCATGTTCACGTCCCTTCACACAGGATATGGCACAGGTCGAAAGAAAGCACGTGCCCCTACCATTAGCGAACGTTCACAATGTGCAACACTTTGCATGCGAGAAGGGGTATGAAAAGTATCAAGTTCAATGCAAGTTAAACGGGCAAGTATTACGATGTTTTAGCGTGGGATGAGGCTGTTAAGCATATGCATGCATAACATGTTGGGGCTGGGACCCCCTACTGGGGAAAAGCACGACAAAGCCTCTCTAACAGGAATACCTCTGGGATCGCTAATGATTAATTAGCTTGTGTCATTAAGTGAGGCAAATGTCACCCTAGCTTCCTGGGGAAGCTGTCACACCACGTGGACTCCCAAGCTTCCAGCAGGAGCTCCCTATGGCAGTGATCCGTAACCAGGCAAACTCTGACATCATGTGGCCGCAAGTAAAACTGCAGCCGCTTTGCCCTGTCCCTTCACTGAAAATACAGTTAGTCCGAAATAATATATCACTGATACTGATTCTCATCAGTAACAGACAAGTCGTAAAAAAAAAATCTTAATTCATGTTTAAGATTAGAGTTGATATCTAGATGTGACCTTTGGGCTAATCCCCAGTTTTAAAAGGCACACCACTCTAAAGAGTTGATGACCCTTGACCTTTAAGAATCATTCAGCACTTCCATCCGGACACAGAGACACTAACATCCAACAGTTGACACTTACAACCACACACTGGTCTGATGTGGATCTGGAAGGGCTGTCAGCTTCACAGTCAGTCAGAGTCTCAACAGAATGTGGTCGAATTTAAAACGAAATGTACAAAACAGAAAAGCTGACCCATATTAATAAGAGGCAAATATATTCTTACCAAAATCCAACATATGAACCAGATTTCAACCACAAGGCTTTACTTGATATTAATCCAGTTGAGGCAGACCTTCCGAAAGGAACAACTGGAAAAAAAAGTCAGGCTTGTCTTTATCCAAGCCTCTTGTACACATTAAACTGGGCTCTTCTAGCTGTGGTTTTCTCAGGTTCTCTCTGTCCCCGATATCCCTCAGTCTAAGAGTGGTAATGGAGGTCAGTGCTTGTGTCTGGCTTGTTATGAGGGAACCCCAGTAGAGAGGAGAAGGCCCCTGTCGTCTGAACCCAGACAAGGGGTGTGAGGTGGGAAGCCTGAGAACGGCATGAACACACAACTTTGAGAGGCTTAAAACACACACCCCCACATTCAACACTACACGCACAATCAAAGTCATGCAGAAATCCCCCCTTACCCATTGAGATAAACACACACCTACACAAATTTATGTGAATGTGCACACACACACACACACACACACACACACACACACACACAATCAAAATCAGACTCACACTTGTACTCACACATATGCTTATACAAAAGCACACCTGTCAGGGCCTTTCCACTGTGTGAGCAAATGCAAAGAAGTCTGGCCCTCCCTCTGTTTCTCTGTATGTGGCATTCCATGTCTGTTTTATTAAAGCAAATCCATTCAGTTTCCTCTTTCTCCTCTATAACCCTGAAATAATGGCACGAGCAATTTTCACATTTTTGTGAGCGCAAGAACACATGCAGTCTTTTTCACCAATCCCTCTCTCCCTCTCTCTGCCTTTCAGACTGTCTCTCTCTCTCTCTCTCTCTCTCTCTCTCTCTCTCTCTCTCTCTCTCTCTCTCTCTCTCTCTCTCTCTCTCTCTCTCTCTCTCTCTCTCTCTTTCTGTTTCTCTCACACACACATACCAGTTGTTAATGAATGCCCCAGGACCTGACCCCTGCGGCTTCTTGGGTTTCTGGCTGCAGGCTCTTATCGGTCTTTATGGCTTTGTTGGTTTATCTGGATTTTATGGCTATGAATGCAAAACGCTGGACACATTTCAAACTTCAACACGTACCTGTCTTAGTCAATATTCTTTTCACTCATTGAAAAACCTTTAAAAATTGCACAATGCTACTCAGGTTAGGAAGTTCTTCATTGTATTGTTGCGTGGTTGCTGTTTTTTAAACACAGATCAAATGTTTCTTTGATGTACAGAAAACAAGTTTCTTTACAATAGATGTACACATGAGTTTTTGTGTGTTTTTGTTTATTTCCGTGTTCGTGTATGTGTGTGTGTGTTTGTGTGTGTCTGTGTACATGTTTCTGTGTTTGTGTTTCTTGCTGCAGGCAGGAGATCCCAAGGCCTAGCCAGAAGCCTTGTGATTGTGTCTGTCCATTGGTCTGTAACGTCCATTTCCAGGGTAGCCTGTCCAATAGAGAAATTGAACGAAAGTGCACTTTGCTCCAGAGTGGCGCTCTCTCTCTCTACCAGCGCGCACCACAACACGTCTTGTCTAAAATTAATTAGACTGAGGCTGTGGGTGTCGGATGGGGTGAATCTTGAATGGTCCAAAAGAGGATTCGTCTTTCTGTGAATGGAGGTCTCCCATCTAAGAGGACAATTTATTTTTCTACACTTGAGGTTTGTTGTCTTTTGTGGCCATTATACCCATTCACCATTTGCTTTCATGCAGCTGTGCCCCCGTTAAAAAGTCTTTGTGCCCGCACCATGAATACAGGGAATGTGTCTGTGGCAGGTAGCCCTCATAGCAAGTTAATCTTTTGAAAGAGCCTCATACAAGTACTTTTAAATTCTCCCTGGGCCACAGAGGGCTCATCAGCAATCGAGCACTTCTCCCCTTTGTGAGGACCGTGAATGCAAAACGCGGCCGGTGACAATGCCTGCCAAGTGTGGCAAAGTAATCACCTTCTGGGGAAAACACTAGTAATTACTTTTAAACTGTTTGGGCTCTGGAGACAAATGCCATTGTGCAGCCAGTAGAACTGAATGGCTTCTTTTCAGGAGCAGTGGTGTGAAGCTCGTTCTCAATCTCCTGTTTGTCTATTTGTTTACACTGAGCTCTCTTTCCAAATTCTTTTGTGAACGCGTACGCATGTGTGTGCATTTTCATGCGTGTTTACATGCTTACCATTTCCCCTGCCACGGATTGAAAATAAGTGATCCCGAACAGGATGGTAAATTGCCAACGTATATGTACGTGTATCATTAACATCTTGGGGATAATGTGAGGACAGTCCCTCATTCAATTAGGGTAACTAATGTTCCCTCCACTTCTAAGGAGTATGTTAATTTACCAAGTTCCTCCATTCAACGCGACACTCTTTCACCCTTTCTGTGGCTCTAAACAAGACCAGCGGTCTGTGAGAATGTCTTAAATGAATAATATTGTGGGCTTTCCGAATCGCTTTGTCAGGGCAAGCTTTAATTTAGCATTTAGTTAAAAAAATTGTTTTACGTTTTATGGTACAGAAATATTGAAAAACTCTTATAATGTCACTAAGAGCTATTTCATTGACACTTGTGTGTGTAGGGGTGTCTTGAGTGTTCTCTACCCGGTCTGTTAAAAAATAAAAACATTGTCTTTGCAATAGATGCTGATTTACATTTTAATAATATAAGGGATAAGCAGGTCTAGAAAATAATTAGACCATGTCCATTTTAGACAAAATTGTGGTTTAATCTTTATTACATTGACGTTGTAAATGAAGAATTTACACCATAGGAACACTAGATGGTAATATTGAGCCATTGTTTCTTTATTGATACTCTTTCCAGCTCTTGGTGGTTCTCCCTTGGTGGTTCTCTGTAAAGTCAGATACACTGATGTGAGTTTTATATTGTTACTGTGCACCTTTATTTGTATTGGGAGAAACCTATATTTCAATACCGTTTGATAGAATTGGCTGACGCTAGGACAAATTTGATTTAGATCTACACCCCTCAGGCATTCCTTTATCACTCAACCACAGAGATTGCAGTAGTTGTTTTTTCTTAGATTATTTAGAAAAGTTGCTGTAACTATTATTGGATACATTACCCAGCATACTTATTTTATCCAGTTCCTCTCTTCCCCTGAACAGTACCTGGCTGGAGGGCCCTATTGCATGAAGAACTGACCTTACCTGACAAGTGTGTGTGTGTGTGTGTGTGTGTGTGTGTGTGTGTGTGTGTGTGTGTGTGTGTGTGTGTGTGTGTGTGTGTGTGTGTGTGTGCCTGTTTACGGTCCCAAAGGCTACCCCCAAATGAGTCACAGGTCCAGTCTCATCTTATAAGTCAGTGGAGGCTGTGTGCCCCCCCAGGCTTTCTTTGAACCAGGGTCCTGGTGTGCTGCACCATGGGAAGGAAGGAGGAAGAGCAAGGTTTTCCCATCCTCACGCGGCCACCAACATTTAATATGCAGTCATATCTAACAGGGGGTGCTTGCTCAGCACTTCAAAGGATTGTTTGATGCCTCAGATACAGCAAAGACTTGTATTAAGAAGGCTCATTACTGATGTGGATTACTACGCTGTACAAGCTACAGTTTAATTGGATTGCAGAAAGTAGTCCATGCTTTTGTTTTTGCTTGCTTTCAAGTGAAAGACCTTCTGATGAAGTTATAATTAAGACGTTCAAACATGTATATTTCTTTCATGCCATCAATATAATGTTTCTGTTTGTAAGGATTTGTGCTATTATTAGTCTTCTGCATGTGTGTTGTGTGAAGGGTTATTGCTCTGTCCTGACACGCTGGGATCTGAGTACATGCCATTGCAGACTTCAATACATTAGGACAGCTCAGTTGGATTTGCTGAGCCTGGTTTTGGCTATGTATTCTGGGGGCAAGCTGAAAACACTTTCAGTGGCACATCGCATTTTCAAAAACAAGAGAAAAAGGTCTGGTTCTCTTGGAACAGCATCTGGTGATGACGATGACAGATGATCGTCCTCACAGCGCAGGTGTCGCCAATTCAATGACACCTCGGAGAATGTGTGCCCAATACCTTAGCAGACCCCAACATTCACTGGCCTATATGGCTTTAAGCTGGTTGGAAAATTACATTTTCATGTGCGTTTGTTGAGTGAATTAAACGGTAAAGAGCAATGGAGGCAATGCAGGTTTAAATGAGCGACCCCTGCGGAGTGATTACATGAAGCGTATGCCGATTGAGCCGTGGAGGGTCTGCTATTGACATACAGCGTCGGCTAAAATGGGAGCGCGGCGAAGCAACGATAACCGAACAGCATCAATGAGAGACAGAACCGTCGGATGCTGAGCCGGAGAGTCAGCAACTCGAAATACTCAATGTTTTAAACGGAACCTTTTCAAGAATTACTTGGCAAAAGTGAATTTTAAGGTAAACTACTGTCCTCCAAATATACATTTGTCGTTGTGCATTAACTGGTTGAAGCATCAAATCAATCAATGGAGCGGTTTCATAGGCTAGGAAAGAACAATGGCCCTTTGAAGGGCAAAATCGTCAATTGAAAATTGTTCGATAGTCCAGGTCTAACACTAACCAACGTTCAATATTTATTTGACATTCGTTGAGACTCTTATTGATTCACCGTTTGGCTGTTCATATATCTAGTCAAGCTTTTCTTAATTTGAAAGCCTAAACAAAGTATTTTCATTTTGCTTAATTATCCAGCTAAAAATGTAATTGGGAGAGAACAGTTTTAAAGCTGGCACTGGCTTGAGGACCTGCTGTGTTAAAAAAAAAAAACATGACAGCTCTGCCTGAGCATGTGTATCTCTGTTGTCTGTCTCTTCTTCAAGATGAAACAAGAATGACAGACAAAAAGGAGCTCTGAGACAGGGGGGAGACAGTTGGAGCTGGAACCACACATGCACTCGCCTCCAGCCAGCTGGCCAGACCATGCCCGCCTCCCATGCGCCTGGTGGGAGCACAAACTTCAGCGCCGTGCCCTGGGACCCTGGCTCCTCTGATCCCAGGGCTGCCCCGGGCTGGCCCCTGGTAGCAAACAGTGTGATGAAGATATTGCTGATCTCTATCATCGTGTGTGTGTCGCTGTTTGGCAATGTGGTGGTGCTGCTGGTGTTCCAGAGAAAGCCCCAGCTCCTCCACGTGGCCAACCGCTTTGTCCTCAACCTGCTGCTGGCAGACGTACTACAGACTGTGCTGGTGATGCCCTTTGCCATCGCTGCCACCGTGCCGGGTGTTTGGCCCCTAGATGCCCGCCTCTGCCAGGCCCTAGTGGTGCTCATGCACCTTTTTGCCTTTGCTGGGGTCAACACCATCATCGTGGTGTCAGTCGACCGCTACCTGGCTATCATCCATCCGCTGTCCTATCCCACCCGCATGACCCCTCACCTGTGCACCAACCTCATAGTCTGCACGTGGGTTCTCAGCCTTCTGCAGAGCACGCCGCCATTATACGGCTGGGGCGCCATCGACTTTGACCAGCGCCACAAGGTGTGCTCCGTGGTGTGGTCTTCCAGTGTCTCCTACTCGGTCCTGGTGTCCACCTTCTCCTTCTGGCTGCCCGTGCTCATCATGCTGGGCTGCTACTGGATGGTGTTCCGGGCAGCGAGGAGGCAGAACGCTTTGGTGCACCCCTTCCAGAGCCATTCCCACTCCCAGCCCTCGCAGCCAAACCCCCAGGGCCCCTGCCCAGGCAGCCCTCAGTGCCAGCCCCAGCAGACCCCTCCGTCAGAGCGCCTACCCGGTGGTTACCCCCTGCGCATAAGACACAGACGCTTCCACTACAAGGCTGCGCGGGTGGTGTTTGTCATCATGGCCTCCTACATCCTGAGTATGGGGCCGTACAGTGTGCTGAACACGGTGTCCATGCATTCAGGCAGGGCCGTGCCTCCCTGGCTCGCCTCCCTCGCCCTGGTCCTCTTCTTCCTGCAGTGCTGCCTCCATCCCTACATCTACGGCTACATGCACCGCAGCGTGAGGAAGGAGTTCCTGGCCCTGCTTTGTGGGCCGCTCTGCAGACAGGGCCGACCCAGCCAGAGCTCGGGGAACGAAAGTTGCTTCACCGTCACCGACGGCCGCTCAGCCGCACACCCCCACCTGCCCAGGTTGGCAGCCCGAATCTGCCCCCTGCGGACCTGGGAGGAGGGCACCACATCCTCTTCCCCCACCACTGACAGGCGGTCCAGAGACAGTCGTAAGGAGACCACCTCCATCAGCCTGAGCTCTGAGAGGGAACTCAATGTCCCATCAGCCTGAGGGACAATTTTCTCCCGCCTTTGAAGACCTTGTTATTCTTGTTCAGACTTGTGCAGATGCACTCTCAACAACAGGTTTGTTCGGAGTCTGACTTATACTGCTGTGGTTGGTAGTAATAGCCATCTGGATGGTCAAGTAAAAAAAAAAAGTGTATAACACTCATGAGTTTTGTGATAAGAGTGGACCTGTGTAGTGTATTCCTTCTAATTGTTGAAATTGTTGAGAGGTTGATGAAAATGTAATTTGAAACAATTTTCTAATGTTTTGTTCATTTAGTCTAATACTTGTGTCAGCAGCAGCCTTCTCTCTTGTCTTTACATTTCTAAATCCATTTGCAATTTTCCTGGAATGACATGCCATGCATTTGACTTTTTCCAATAGCTATAATGGACATCGAATGTCCTTTACTTCTAGGGGACCAAGACCAGGACACAGCACCCATAGTTAGTGCATGTGTGTCTACATCGCAGACCTACTGTCTGTCTGTCTAGATCACTTAACATAAAGCCTGCCCAGAATCCCTCAGTGCCATAATACACACTGTATTATTTTGATGTCTACATTGAGGTGTTTATTATTTGTAACCGATAGTAAACATTAAAGAATACCGTGGAGTTGGTTCGAGTGGAAATGACTGAACTGTCCTCCAGCTGTGTTTTGATACAACATACTGTATATTATACCATACTGCCATCGATCTATGTAGCATGAGGGTTCCATGATTCATTCATTGTCACCCCTTCAACCAGTGAACTCAGGATATTCTAGGTATTGGTAGTGGGTAACGTTTGGAGTACCCATGCCTGTCTTTGAAATCTCGAGTGGGTGAACAATTTTCTCTCTGCTTGAATGCCAGTCTGCCTAGTTTCATTTCAAAGTCGAGTGAGCAAGGCCACACACTAAAGGTTTGCCTTTGGCAATTTTTTTTTTATTATTATCTGAAGTTCAAAAAAATTGTTCCTACTCCATATTCGTTTTTCTATTACATTTTATACTACAGGATAAGTATGTTTCATGGCATAGTGCAGCTGGCAAAGAGCGACACAGTGTTATTTTAAAACAATCAAGCAAATACTCCCAAGTTTTAATCGTGTGATTCATTTTTAAAAGGAACGTTTCTTGAAAATTAGACAAAAGTAATTTTGTTACAAAAATGTTGAAAGTAAATAACAGTGAAGGTAGAAGGGTAGATGTTACAATTGTATGTGTTCTATTTCTTATGCGGTCTATTTCTACACAACGTATCTCAAAGCTATTCGAGAACAAAAAACGTAGGCTCAACAGCGTCTCAAATGTAGTGCTTTATACAAATATAATGTAATACATTAAACATGTTTACAACGATCTAAGCTTACTCGAAGAGAAGGTAGGATGTAATTTATTTGAGACTTAACTGGCGTAGAGAATTTAAAGTATGTCGACCAGAGTTTTGGGCATTTTTTTGCTGTTGCATTGGGACATAGTTGACAATCATATAGTGTTAGTTGAAGACACAGGTCACTAGTATTGTTTATGTGGACAAGAGTTATCTAATGTAGTGAATGTAAAAAAAGAACATGTTTTATATTTAATGCTTACAAAAAAGATATTGGTAATTTATATTGTACTTTTTTATTTTGACCATTTAATTGTCAATGTTATTGATAGTGAATTTATAATAAATTGTGCTACGATCCATTGTTCTGGCCTTTTAGTTTTAAACAGTGTAAGGTACTCTAGTCTACAATGCATGAGGGTTACATATTAACCTATATATTCTTCAGAATGCAACATACTCGTACGTAAAGCAGTCTGACTTGTCTTTTATAATGGATTTACAGTACACTGCTCATTTCCTGTCCTCGATCCTTAAAAGCCTTAAAGAACAAATGTACCATCTTTTTCCGATAACCAAATGTGTTTATTATTTGTAAAAATGTTATCACCTCGGGTGATGTCTCCACACTGCTAAAAGGAAAAAGCAGCAGTATCTTTTACACAAAATACAATACAGTTAATCACTTATGTCCTACAAGGGTGTGTACATGTACATACTTCATTTAAAACTTGGTCTTCATTTTAAGTAATAAGCCTAGGAATCTTTACAGTGGCTAAGAGTCAAGTTTAAGTTTAGCATTTACAACATAAGTAATTTATGATACAGATGTGCTTCATAACCAAGATTGCTATTTAACCAAGATTGCTATTTATTTTTAGTTTCATCCAAAATAATGCCAATAAATAAAAGAAGAAATAGACGTCCATAATAGCAATGGCATGGTTACAAATATATGTATATCCATTTCTGGAACTATTATACAGGCTGTTAACGGTTAAGAATCTATAGCCCCTGTCTACACCTCCCAATAACTGATAAAAGAAAGGAAAAACCAAAGCAGATCACTTTTTTTTTTTAAGACAGTTCCATAAAGGTACCATTTTGTATGCACCGGCATTTATTTTATCATTACTGCAGATGTGATGAAAACAAAACCACAGATAAACTTTCAGGAATATAAAAGCAGAGTAAAGTATTTTTGTACAATAGAAAAGTAAAATTAAAGCAGTTCAGAACACCTCCCAAAAACTTTTACCCACTGGAGATCTTTGGAACTCACCTTGGTGATGAAGGTGTCAAAACAAACTGAAGCATTAAATTAATTGTCAACAGTGAACGGCAAACAATTAAGAGACAGCCACATATCATTTCAAACACAAGAGGGGACGGGCTCTGATTTCCGGGTCCTTGGAGACAAGTGACGGTATTCGTCAGTCCGTTCCAAGACTAATTTCTACTCACAGTCCAAGCTGAAAAGTAGAGCACTCATAGAGCAAGATGTCAGACAGCCTACTTCTTAATCCACCTTGACCACGCTGTAGATCTTATTTACAAACCAGAAGCAGGCGAAGAAACCGATGGTACCTGATGAAGAGACAGAGAGTTTGGCAGAAGAGAGGGTTGTGTTAAGCTACTGAAGAACAGACGACGATAACGAAAATGGGTGAAAAACACAAGAGAAAAGGTTCTCTCGAAACTAAGCCCCCGTATCAGCTATAGGCCTAATTCAAACACTAAAAGGTAAGGCTGGCAGGACTTTTGAACACGCTCCCGTTTCATCTAAGCCATGGGAGGAAACGGTGAGCCACACAGGCCTCATGCAGCTCAGGGAGACGGGGACCCCACATAAATGAATAAAAAAACAAAAGTAATGACAGAGCACACGGGGCCACGACACTTCAGCAGCATCGGCTCCCGAAATAACCCCTCGCGTCACATCTTACAGCTGGTTCACGATCACAGCGCCAACCGTTTCCATCCGCTAAAAGGCTGATCAATTCCTATTGAGAGAGGTGGCAAGATGAATGTGGAAGTCTGCCAAAGCACCAGCGCCTCATTTGTCAGAGTGAAAATCGGAAGATAGCCTATTTGTGTGAGCTCCTCTCTGGGGGGAGACGAGATAACATTTTAATTGGGCAAAATCATAGGAGAAGACCAATTTATCTGGCCATGAAAGCCCTAGTTTATCTGACTTTTCAAAAGGCGTCACAAAACAGAGTTAAGTTCTGATCAAAGTTCAGAAGGAGGGGAAAAAGGGGAATGTCAGGAAGTAAAAATAATTCTCTGAAGAAATTGGAAAAATGGGAAATATGAGGATTATTCAAATCGGAACCAGAGGCAGGGAGGGGAATGAAAGGCTTTCTTGAGGATTTATTTGGCTCACAAAAGAGTCTCTACCATCCTTGTCCGAGATCGCTTACCCTAGTCTTAGGCAGGCAATAAAAATTGCTGTGGTGATAAGTTGGGGATGCATTCCACCCTCTGGGCTTTCAAAAAGCCTTTCAGCATCAAACTAGCCTGCAAGGATTATACATTCCCATTTCTCCCACAACGTGGCACATATGCCATCATTTGTTTGTGTGGGTGTGTGAACAAAAGGAGGACAGGGCAAGCGTGTGCCGTTTCCATGTCAACCCGTGTCCACCTATACTTGCGCCAGACTGCCAACAGGGAGGAAGCTTTAAGAATCTCTGTTCGTCCCAGCCGTTTGATAGCACTGCTGTGGTGGATATATACGCCTACATCTCTATCCTGGTGCATGGCTACATTTCAAGTGCCAATCCGGCGAGGTTGCCATAACACCAATAGCCAGGGTTCCATGTTGTACCCTTTTATGCTCCATGGCAACCGCTGAAACGGGTGAATTCCCAATAGGCCTGTGATAGGATCTTTTCTCCTGACAAACGCAGACGTTACAGAAATATCCCTTTTCAAACCGCGGGTCATCTTACTCTTGCAATTTTAATGGGGTCAACAAAAACCATGCTGCATCAACGCAGTGGTAAAATGGCGAAGGCACAAGGACTGCGCAAATAATGTTTCGCAACACTGCCCATCCTGGCCTATGACGTCGCTCAAACAGGATGGGTATCCTGAATACTTCAACTTTGACTATTTTCATAAGCATAAACACACTGGCACTCCTTCTTCATTAAAGCTTGACATCAGGTCAGCAGAATCATTGAGCCAACATCAAACTCCCCACACCCGTGTACCTATTATATTATATATATTATATATATACCTGGTCTATTCCAGTACGCAATAAAAAGAGATCCATCCAAAGTCCATTGTATGGAAGCATGGCTGTGTCGTGACTGGACAAGCCATCCTTCAATAAACGAGCAAGCGAACAATGGATTCATTGTGATTCCCTGTGGCAACACTCTGATGGTGCTTTCTCATGAGTACAACACGTTAAATTAAGATGTGACAGACAATCAGTCAAAGAAGGACACTTCCTTTTATAAGCAGAATCATACAACATATTTGTATGTCCCCTCTGGTCATCAAAGTGATTCATGGCACTACACTTGATTGTGAACTATATTTTCGACTAGAGAGGTTAGCTATGGCCTTGCCATCTTTTTTATAGACTTTTTGCACATATAACCAGTATAACAAACACACCAAAATAGCTGAAAAGGGATTTCTGCTCCCTCAAACTGACCTGTGAAGAGGAAGAAGATGAGGACCATGATGGTGGTGTAGCCAAAGTAGAGGATGATGCTGGCCGCTCCTATAATCTGCAGCTTGGAGAAGAAGTAGTGGATGGCGTAGACAAACAGGTAGACTGCCGTGAAGCCGCTGGTCAGGAAGGAGCGCCACCACCAGTGGTAGTCCTGGACACACATTACAACACAGCGCACCCTTTAGGCCTGGCGGCACCAACACGACAAGACACATCCAAATACAAAACAATAAAATAAAAACCAAACCAAAATCAGACAAAATTAACCGAACTGCCAAAACCACCAGAACACAAAACTCAAACTGTCCCATGGGAACAAACGTCACAGTAATGCACTAAGAAAGAGAAGCAGTTGCACGGATGCAGCAACTAAACCAGCCAAGCAAGGTCAGCCCATTGTCTCTTACTTCTGCACACAAGTGAAAGTAGCAGAGCAGGATGGTGGCCTCTGAGCAGGTGATGAGGAGGATGATGAAGACCAGGAACAGGAAGCCAAACATATAGTACATCTGGTGGGACCTGGAGCACAAAACAAAACCCTCGTTGGCCTACCACCAGAATAACTTGCCCATCTCTAGCATGGGATACTTGTCAGTCTAGAATTCAGACATCCTAAAGCGAGGCGCAAATTACAAAGGTGCCACCTTAATCACCCAGGGTGCAGACATTAGGGTGAGTCGGTGTCAACTCTTACCAGATGCTATTGAGGATGAAGAAGAGCTGGATGAAGATGCAGCCGAAAGGCAGGATGCCCCCCATGATAATGCCGGGGATGGGCTTGGTGAAGAAGGACTGCTCTGGAATCTGACGAGGGATCTGGTTGGTTCTCACGGGCTGCTCAATAGACTGCGGGTGCAGATAAAGGAGCACGCAATTTAAGAATTGGCAAACAAAAGGTCAAATTCAGTGCTCTATCTAGTCAAAGCAAAATAATGTTGTTTTACTATTTAAAAAATATATAAAACGTAAAATTTTGTTCTTCATCTTCTTCTCCACCTATAACAAGCTTGTGCATAAAAACATTATTGTAGAGTAATTTGTTTTTCATTTAGGTGTATCTGATCTCATTGGCTACCAACAGAACTCTTTTTTTCCATGTAGAAAAACACCTGAATACCAACAGATCTATGTTGACCAATGGCATGTTCTAACAACAACGCCACACAGTGTGGGTGACACAGGGCAAACTCACAGGTTTCTTAAAGCCAAAGTAGGCGCCGATGAAAGTTAGGGGCACAGAGATGCCAAACCAGAGTGCTAAGATGGCCACCAGTGTGCCAAAGGGGATGGCTGCGGAGGAGCCCTCGACCCACAAGATCAGGTTCATCAGGAAGAAGTCGGCAAACACAATCCTGAAAGACAAATCAAAAAGAAGCGATTTATTTCTGTAACCTATTTGTGCTAAGGCTGTTGCATGTGATGATTTGCAGAAAGCAGACCTACCCAGGACACAACAGAGCTGTCAGTAGTACGTTGGTCTTCCATTTTTCCCCTCCAAAAGCTACAGACACAAGATAATGATATGAGGTCCTCTGTTGTGCAATGTAAAGCAAACAAAGCTTTAATGAAAGACACGCGAATTGCTTTACCTTGGAATGGAAAACCGGTTAGGCCGGTGGTGTAACCTGAACTTTCTATACCTTAAACAGCAACTGCACACCCCGAATAGACAACAAACCTTCTTTAGAAAGAAGGCTTAAAACAGGGTGTGTGGCAGTATAGGCTGTCCGGGAAATGACACGTTGTCGTTATTAAAGCTGGAATGTTGTTTAGCTCAAACTCCAAAGTTACCACCAAACTCATAGTATTTTAGTCGGTGTCAGTCTGGTTACTCTAATTGTAAGAAAGCTAGAGCACTGGAGGCGTGTAAGTGGGACTCACTCTTGTAGAGGCGAGCAGACACGTAGCCAGCCGGGGTGCCTAGCAGGACCCAGAGGACCACAGCGCAGGTCATCAGAGCCCCTCGGTTGGCTGGGGACAGGAAGCCCAGGCAGGCCAGGACTAGAGAGACAAGGCAGGAGGACATTAGCGCCGTCGTGTCATGTGGTATCGCAGCAGTCATGTCGGGGGGTAGGGTCTGGAGGGTCAAAGTGCTTACAGAGGGTGATGAAGGTCATGATGAAGATCTGGGTGCCCTGGCCTAGGAACACAGACAGCAGCATGCCCTTTCTGGGGGGGCGGAACACGTCGCCGTGCACCTGCTTCCACCCGGACTCTTCCTGGGCGTCCTCCTGGTGGGCCACACGGAAACACACAGCCAATTGGAAACAAGTAAGCAATATGTAGCATTGTCACTTTAAGGGTGATCACCACGTCCCACAAAATAACATGGGAAGAAAAGAAGTAACAAATTGAGGACAGCCAGGTCCCTTCCTCTGCGTATTTGCCATGAAGTGTAAAATATGGTGTTTTTCATCAAGACAAATCCTAGTAAATTTAGGTACAATTATTTTCATTTGAATGTAATATTTTACCACACCATATTTTACTAGGTTTTCTCATGACACCCGCATAGATACTTTCCCAAGACATTCAGATCACCAGATTAAATCACCACAGTAGTTTGTGCTTACAACATCCGACAATCTTACATAGAGTATGGATGTTTTTCCTGCTGGGGATGGAACCTTTATCAAATCTCCCTGTGAAACATTACAACAGATGTATAGCTCAGATATTTCATCTTTGCAAGTCCCCTGCAAAGCCCATTTGTCTTTGGCAGCAGCTGGTCTGGAATATATATTTGCATGGCTTTGAATATGATAAATAGGCACCAGCCTGGTCTGAGTCGTTTTAGGGGGGGAGTATGTTTTTACCTGGTCCACTTGGTTGTATCTGGCGATGTCCTTGTGCAGGGTCCGCAGCATGATCATGGCCACCATGCCAGACAGGAAGAGCACAATGACCAGGGAGTTCATGATGCTGGACAACAAAAGGCATAAACATACATATTACCTACCAGAGGAAACACTATATCCACTAGCATTGCATGTCAAGAAACAAAACAAACCTGAACCACTGGATGTTTGTGTGAGGCATGGAGACCAAGATGTAGTCCCACCGAGACGCCCACTTGATGTCATTGTTTTGCTATGAAAAGGAAGATGTTTATTACTGCACAGAGTCTGGAGTGTTGCATTTGGTAGATGAACCGATGAAATAGTACTCACAAATCAATGCCATTTTTCTTCTAATTAAACATACCTCAAAGACAACAGAGTAGGAGTAGGTAATCTTCAGATCGCTCTCAAAATCCCCTGGAACCTCCATGGGAGTGAGACCACCACACTCCAAATTATTTTCGTCAGCATGCTTGATACTGTTTATCACAAACACGACACAGTGAAAGACCCATCAAAAGAGTTATAAACAATATTAAAAGATCTTAGTGTTAGAAATCTGTGTAAAAGGCAAGTGCTTCGCCATCCACTGGTAGACAGTGAAAACGCAAATAATTAGCGTAGCATCTCCTGGAGTGCCCTAACCTTTGAATCAGTGAATAATTATAAAGTGAGTAGGCCATTCCAAAACGGAGCAAAGCATCAAACAGCAGTGGCATACTTCTTGTGAAAGTTGACAAATATCAAACAATCACACGGTGTTTGTAGAAACATATCCTCATTATCTACCCCCCACATTCTTACCTTTTGGGCTCTAGAGTGGCAGCCACAAGCCGAGCTCCTTTCCAGCCTTCATCAGCCCCACTGTGGTAAGTGATTTTGATGTCCACGTGATTGAAGACATAGAAAGTGTTTTTCTTGTTAAACTCCGCCTGAAATAAATGTTTTATTTAGACCGACAATCTTTTTAATAAGCCTTGAGTCTTACATTTTTTTTTATTTAGTGGTGGCATATTAACTGAAATACTTCAGCAGTTTCTTCATATTTTGTTTAAGGTTTGCTATCCTAAACTTATATTGTTATTGCATGCCCAATGGGTAGCTATACCGTCCAAATATATACTCTAAAAAATAAACATTTGCAAAAAGACAGTACATAAATTGAATCCTACAGGCCTAGAAACATATGCATTTTACAGTTTAAAATAAAAAAACTATGGTCTACAAGTTGATAATTTGAATTATTCAATATATAAATAATATAGCATGACAGTTACTAGTTGTAAACTTACATTGATGACGCAGGCATCTTTAGCTCTGCCATCAGAGTTGACAAGGCAGCCAATAGGAAAGCCTGGGTTGCAGTATTTCTGACCGTCTTCTACGTCGTAACACCACGTCACAGGCATGTTGTCAACAATCCTGAAAGGAGCAAAACCTTTTTTTTTAAGTGGTGACATTCACATCTTGTCTAATGAGTCTCCTTCTGTCATGGCATTCATTTTAGCCAAACCTGTTTAACCATTGCAGCATATAGTGATTATAGATATAGCTTATAGATATTATGAATATTTGCATTGAAAAGGATGAAAAGGATATGACACGAGAGGCATACCAGTGATGCTGATAGTTCAACTGCATTCCTCTCTTGATGAAATCCAGTTTTTTTTTATCTTCTGCATTGGCTTTCACATAGGATTTAGTGCACACTTTCTTGCATTTTACTTCTTCATTGAATTTGAACTGAAATAAAGCAGGATTAAGGTTAGGTCAATAGCTTGGCAGTAATGCAGAACAAGAAAAGGTGGGTCCACCAGTTATTCAGGATGAAAATCTGAAATTCCAGTACCAACATATAACGTAACATGTGTGGACTGCCTCCAAGAATGAAATGAAATACGTAATGAAAGTTATTCCAAAAATGTAAGGTCAAGTTATAACCTTGTATGGCGAGGTCTCAATTCTCTCCCCAAACAACACTTGTCCAAGGTTTTCAGAAGGCCTCTTCTCCTCAATATCTTGGCAGAAGTCGAAGCTTTGAAAGCATATATAACAAAATATTTGGGGCACTTCATTACTGATACATTGTATGATGACGATGACATGTACAGGCAGTGCCGTATATTATATGCTCAAGCTAACATGTTGGCTAGGAAATTCAATGTGTTCGGATCATGTCAAAATAAGTCTGTTTCGTGCTTATCGCACTCCGCTGTATACTGCCAGTCTGTGGGTGAAGTTTAAAAGGGCAAGCTTTCATAAGATTAGAGTTGCCTATAATGACTGTTTGAGGATTTTACTTAGAAAGCCTAGGTGGAGTAGTGCAAGTGTTTTGTTTTGTGAAGCAAAAATCTATTCTTTCCATGCTCTGGTAAGGAATTTGATGTACAAATGTATATGTAGGCTGAATGATTCGCAGAACTCCATAATAAAGCTGCTGGTAGATCCTAAGCTCAGTGTAGTGTGGTATCAATCCCCTATGTGGAAGCATCGGTATCAATGTCTGTTGAAGGAGTAAGTGGTGCTACTGATCTATGTATGTTATGTGACTCAGTTGTTTGCGTTGTTGTTCATGTTGTTCTTATAATGGACCCTGCTGTCTGTCAATAAAGATTAAATAAAAATAATAATAATAAATTAACATACAATACATTTTTCTAACTATGATGACAGATTGCTTAAATTTATAAAATAGACCACTTACACATCATACTCGTAAGGCAGTACAGATTCCACTGAGTCCAAGCGATTTACAAATAACTGGATGTTCGTCTGAAAAAAAAAGAAGAAAAAAAAGAGTGAAGAATGGGTGGTTTATTGTCAGTAGTACATCTTAAAACTAAAGACGGACGGCAATGGCAAATCGGCAATTTAGCTGATGGACTAGTACTAGAAATACTTCAATGAACTTCAACACGGAAAAACAAACACTGTTCTTATTTGCAAAGTATTCCTCGATGCATTATTTATTGAAAATTTAGTTTCCGAGCTACAATTGCTATTCACATTGGAAAGTATACGTTCAATAGAAACTTGAGTTTGTTTTTCAAATTGTATGTGTATGCACAAGAAACACTGTCAAACTTTAGACTTTTAATGAATGAATCCAGTTATTCCTGTCTACCAATGAATAGTTGCAGCCAGATTCGTCTCAAGGCAGAGGCTGGCAACAACCCAAACAACTTCGCAAAAGTGTAGGTATGCTATAATAATTAAAACTAATTCGCTATAACGTTCAGCGTTAAACAATCACCTAATGTCCATGTACTTAAATTGTAATAAAGGTAGTTTACCTGACAGTCATCACCTTCTTTTCCTGCTTCGGAGCAAAAACTCACAGGGGCTAAACCCGGAAGATAGAAGCCAGTACACAAGCTAACTACCATTAGCAAGCACAGCAGTAAAACATTTGAGTCTGTCCGTTCCTTCATTTTAAACTGGTAAAATCACTCACAGCGTTGTCGATTGGTAATTATGAATTAGCTATTTCTTGTAAATATCTGCTCATATGTAGCCAACCAACCAATCTAGCTAGCTAAACGTTAGCAAGCCAGCTTGATGATGCTGCTGCGGCTGCTGACCTGTCAGCTCTGATGACGTGTGGGTGGTCTGTGCGTGCTGCACTTAGTAATACGCAAAATGTAACGAGACATCTGATTGGTTTAATTCTTGTCGATCAAGTCTAACCATTTTAAACAGGACAGTACTTATTTTGTAAAATAACCCAAATTCGTTTTTGTTATCTGATTGAAAAGCTTTGCCTGGACATGAGACAGTTATTTAAACGCTGTTCTCTAGTGTTAAAGGAAATACTTGATAAACTAACATAACGGCACGCACGTGATTTGGTAATCAACGCCCCCTATCTGATTTAGCCTCGTGATTGTCGTTCGTGCAATACGGACTACTACGGTCAAGCGCGTTGATTTCGTCCCTGTTGTGCTAGGAAGCTATCGTTAGCGCCATAGAGCGTAGGCTAACGACGTTGGTTAAGAACTGCGATTTGCAAAGGTATGTTTGTGCATAATTAAAATGTGTCTTTGTTTATCGTCCGACCTTATTTAGTATTGTGTAGCTAATTAGTGAACTATTACGTTTTATTTGCTAACGTTAAGTGATAACAATATCCGCGATACAATGCACATGGCGGGCATGGCATTACTTGACTGGCTACGCACTGTAGCTAACGCTTGTCCACGCCATTTTGCTTAGCCTTTGGTTTGCAAGTTTACCTCACTCGCCCACACAGTCAACCCCACGGACATTTAATTATATTCTTAAACTAGCTATCCGACTGCATCGGGTATCTTGGCTAAAAATATTGATTAATTTGGGATTAACACCACCTTTCTCTTTCAGGTTGCTATAACTCAGACCCCGTGCAAATATGGCAGAAGCAGATCGACCTGGGAAACTCTTCATTGGCGGACTGAATACCGAAACAAATGAAAAGGCCCTTGAGCAGTATTTCAGCAAATATGGCAGAATTGTAGAAGGTAACGTTAGCAAAGTAATATTTAGCCAACGTAAATGTTGTGTTGTAGCGACTATTATTGAAGCATTTTCAAAATGCTTTTCATGACATTACATAACGTGTGTGTGTGTGTGTGTGTGTGTGTGTGTGTGTGTGTGTGTGTGAGAGATGTTATCGGTTTTACTGTACTTGCATGCGGGATCGTTGATGTACACACGGCAGGTCTACACTGTAGTACAGTAGTAGTACACGTTGTTTGCTCGCCGTCAGCCAAATCTAAAGGTTAACGACCGTGATTGATAATAACCAGCGTTTACTAGCAGCATTTTAGCAGACGGCATGTTGGCCTGAAAACATTAAAATAAATCTTCATTTCCGGGGGCCATGATACTGTATTGTCGATGTTTGCTTGGGAAACAGTTTTTAATGCAACTTTTATTAATTTCAGTCCTTTTGATGAAAGATCGTGAGACAAACAAGTCGAGAGGGTTTGCGTTTGTCACGTTTGAGAGCCCAGCTGATGCAAAGGATGCAGCACGTGAAATGAATGGAAAGGTAAATTCAAAGGTTTTACCTACATACCTAGAAAGACAGCTTTGTTCAGATAAGTTTCTTTCTCACGTTTAATAACATGTCTCCTCCAGTCTCTTGATGGCAAGCCTATTAAAGTGGAACAAGCAACAAAGCCTCAGTTTGAGAGTGCCGGCAGACGTGGTCCGCCGCCTATGCACCCCCACAGCCGTGGTCCCCCCAGGGGGCCAAGAGGGTCTAGGGGGGGTCCTATGGGCATGAGAAGCCCACCATCTAGAGGTAATTTTTACTTTTACTTATTCATTAGAATTTTTAAACTGAAGTTATTGAATGATGCTGTTTTCCTGTGTGACGGGTCTTTTTGAAATTATGTTGCTGTTCTATTCTTGTCTGTTGAAAGACTACTATGATAACGTAGGGAATGTAGAACCCTTCTTTAAAGGGATGTCATCCAGAGGCCCCCCTCCTCTGAAGAGAGGACCTCCAGTACGTAATGGGGGGCCACCGCCCAAGAGGTCAGCTTCAGGACCCATGGCCAGATGTATGTGTGAGAATCTTTTTTTTTATATATATAAAAAAAAAAATTTTATTATGACAAGGTCTGAAATGACCACCTCCATGTGTGTATATATATATATATATATATATATATATATATATATATATATATAAAAATCACTCTACTGAAACACATCCTGGTATCCTGTACTGCCCCTGCAGACATGCTCTCTACTTTTTCCAAGCCTTGTCATGCATTGCTTTGTCAATCACCGTTTTTGTAAAGCATTTTGTATTGCTGGTAGATTTGCCTTTTTATATCGACATACAAATGGCCCAGGATGGTTAGATAGAAAATAATCTTCATTGCTTGGCAGGTTTCCCCAAAATTGAATTTCAGACCCTACTTCATGGTTCAGTTTTCTGTAGTGGGGCATGGTGGTTCTGGTGTCTGTGATTGAGTGCCTTTTTCTTTTTTTGTAGCACCGATGTCCCGGGACAGAGACCACTATGGCCCACCCCCACCTCGCAGGAACTCTATTTCTAGAAGGGACGATTATCCTTCGCCAAGAGATGACCATTACAGCTCGAAGGACAGGTATTATTTCCGATTTTGAACAAATGCCGAACCTAATCTAGTTCAGTACCTTTTATTTGTTAAGGCTTAAAATTCCTATGCAACCAATTTTTTTTTTTTAAATATATTTTGTTTTTTAATAGTTACTCTAACCGGGACTACATAAGCTCCAGGGATTCAAGGGACTATGCTCCACCTCAGAGGGATTACTCCTTCCGTGAATATTCCAACTCTAGTTCTCGAGATGAATATGGGTCAATGTCAAGGGGATACAGGTATATATTGCCATTCTGTTAACTGACTACTCTTGTGTCAATGTGTTTGTACTCAAAGCACTATCTTGCCGTGTACTTCACATATTGCTCATGCTTACATATTTCTAAACAACATTTTTGACAAATTCATGTGATTTTGTAACCCGTGTCACATTTTGTTTGTCAGACATAATTTGACTTAAATGGTTAGGAAATCACAATTAGAAAACGAAACAGAATTCCCTCACTCTTTCTTCAATCAATTATATTTTATGCTTTACTTTGACTACCATGTTATGAAAATCATACAAGCTGCACACATTTTATAGTTATAATGGTAGTTTTTTTCATTTTTTTTTTTTTGTCATGTTCCTTATTTGGTGACAATTACCATTTTCCCCTACCTTACAGTGAACGTGATAGCTATGGAGGAGGTCGGGAACCTAGAAGCTATTCTGATCGTCCAAGTGGCGGCTCTTATCGAGAGCCCTATGATGGTTACGGTAAGACTGCTCACTACAGTGTAGTTAAGGAAAGAAAATGTGATGTGGAAGGGTATATGCTATATCCACAACTTGCTCTATGTGCCCCTGGGAGTTTGCAAACATAAACGGAATCCCAAACAGTCCATGGAAAACTCCAACAAAGCCTCTTGACAACCCAGTTTGTTCTACTTTTGTCTCAAAGCACTCCCTCAAGGAGTAAACCTCTCAAAACCACCAAGACATCTCTGAAACCTCGTGTCGATCTGCTGTTCTAACACCAGGAGGTCTAAACAGAAAAATGGCTTCTCAAATCAATGGCATGCTGAAAGGGTGCTTTGCGTGTATAGGCCCCAAGCTTGGATAAATTACAGCCTGTATGATCTAACTTTCAAAGTTCTTTGGAGTCCCGTAGCATTCGAGTCCCATAGCATAAAGAATCAGGTTAAACCTTGTTTACTTTTCTTAACGTAAAATAGAAAGTCTCAAACTGACAGAAAAGGGCTTATGACAATGCAGGAAAGTGTGTGAATTAAAATTTGCCAATTACCTGACCCATTGACCCTGCAGGTAACTCTCGAAGCGCCCCACCCTCAAGGGGTCCCCCACCGTCCTATGGTGGGAGTGGTGGGAGCAGTCGCTATGACGACTATGGCAGCAGTTCCCGGGATGGCTATGGCAGTCGTGACAGTTACCCCAGCAGTCGGAGTGACCCATATCCCCCTAGCCGTGGTGAGCGAATGGGCAGGCAGGAGAGGGGGCCAGCGCCCCCTATCGAGAGAGGTTACCCTCCTCGTGATTCGTACAACAGTTCAAGTCGTGGAGCACCTCGTGGTGGCCGTGGGGGCAATCGGGTTGATAGAGGAATGGCCCGCAGCAGATACTGAAATGGACTTTTAAAATCAACCGTCGAACTTGCGTGCTCAAGTAATACATGTATGATGGGAGGAAAAAATGAAACAAGCCATGTCTAATTCTATGGAAGAACCTAGCTTTTGGGCTGTTAATCCTGAAGTGTTCACTTTTTTTTGTTTTTAAGTGTAAAAGTACTTTTTGTTTTTTTCTTAATTTCCGCTGCCCATGTAATGGTACTGTTACCAAGTGAGTGTTAGTTTTTGTACATTTAGTGCTGTTGAAACCTGCTGTTTCCATAGATGTGGCTTTTGTACACTAATAAAGTTTTTAATCAAAGACCATTGAGCAACGCTAATGGATATTCACAAAGCAACCAGACGTAAAACGGCTGACTTTCCTCACCTTTTTTCTAATGCTCAAGTAAGACTCAAATCTTAACATCAACAACACAGTAGTCAGTGATTTAAGATAATTTAGAAAAGCATCCAAATATCACTATTGTTGGAGAGGATTAGGCAAATGTCACTGTCCAAATGTTCCTCGGTGTAGTTTTACCCTTCAGTGGAAATGGATCCAACAACATAAAGCCAAAGTGATGGCTTGCAACGACCATACCAAAGAAAACAAGAACCAAATCCCAAGAGTCTATTCAAGCCGTCTGATAGTCAACAGCTGGTAAGCAAAGCAAACCTTTTTGTATCTCGTCTGTTAAGTTTCTCATTAGCCTGTATTGCACTTTCAACTTAAGGCTGTGGTGCGAAAGATCTTCTGCCTCTGGAGAATAAAAAAAAAAACAAGTCAACTGAATATAGCTATCACATGTAGTTCCTTCATCAACTGAAATGAGGGAATATACAAAAACCTAAAGAATTAAATCTGTCAACAATAAAATGTAGAAAGTAAGTTTTTCATTTTGTCGAGTCAACAATCGCTCAAGGAGATCATTGCGCAGTTCCCTCAATCTGGAAATCATTGGCAAGAATTTTTTTTACTTTGAACGTTTGTAGGTCTGTATTTTTCAATTGTGTTTATATATACAAGCCTTTTTCTGAAGTCCGAGCTTTTTCACAAGCATGCCATATGTAACCATGGAAAACACTGGGAGATCAACGTCACCTTTAAAGCCATACTGGAAACTTGACTCATTGGAGCAAAATGTCAGAACAATAAAGGAACTACAGATTTAATTGTTTTGCTATTCTGTAAATACCTACTCAAAATTGGCCTCATATTAATTAACATTTTCTCGTTGCAGGATGAACTGCATGCTACAGCAATAGCCTGGAAATATGATTGACGTCTGTCGAAGCTGTTGGACTAATTCAGCTTGAAACTCATTGGTCCTTAAGAGGTAACTACTTTGTTCTGTGAATTGTTGGTGTGTGTTTTGTATTATTGATATTGGAATTTCTCCCATACAACTTCTCGGAATTATTGTAGTTTCAACAATGTTTTATTTTTCTGTTATTTGAGGAATATTGATGACATTTACCCATTTCTAGTAATTATTAAAATATGTCCAAGCCTGGTTGTAGAATTTGTTTGGTAATGTTGTGGAATCTCTTTGATCTTCTCAGATCTGTGTTGAGGATGCAATGGAAACTAGTGCTGGTGCCTAGGGTCATGCTGTTTCCAAATGAACTTAGGAGCTGTGGCTGCATTTGGACTGGCTGGTGATTGGCAGGAACCTTTTGGATGAGCTATTATCGCAGTGCTTTGGCCACAATATTATTCTTGATAATGCAATGTTTTACGTGATTTCTTCATGGTCTCGGTGTTATTTTGAAACATGCAGATAAATTAGTTTGGCATTATTCAATAAAGAACTTTCAAAACCTTATTTGGTTATTCCCACATCGGGCTTTTGACTCGGTGTTATTCTGATCACTTTTTTTTTTATTTAGAATTCTAAGTTAATGTTTTTTCAAACTCATTTCCAAACTTGTATTGTAGTTGTAAATTAGTTTGGCATTATTCAATAAAGAACTTTCAAAACCTTATTTGGTTATTCCCACATCAGGCTTTTGACTTAATATTGAAGCGCAGTTGCTGTGATGTGACTGATCACTTTTTTTTTATTTAGAATTCTAAGTTAATGTTTTTTCAAACTCATTTCCAAACTTGTATTGTTATGGGATATAATAATCCTTATATTTATTGAAAACCATTGCTTATATTTTGGGCATGAGCTGTAGTTTTGGGAACTATTGAGTGTTAATTTACGTGACTATAATTATAATAAAAAAAATCGAACTGCTTTCCGTGCAAAGTTTGACAGTGGGACAGATAGAGCTGCTAGTTGATGTGTCATATGGACGTATACTGTCAGAATATATAAAGACTGGCTGTTAGTTGGCCATATTCGACATGTCATGTTTGAAGTCTGATGTCGGCCTATTAATGCCTGTTGCTACATATTCTCAGTAGCCAGTAGGGGCAACTCAAAACACCCATCGTCAAGCAGAAGTGTATCTGATGCACGGATGTGGGCATTGACACGGAGTTGTAACATTATGCCGCCCGTTCTTTTAATGCATCGTCGAATTTATAAATTGGAGCTATGAATCCCGAGGAGCAAACTGTAACGTGGCTGATATCGTTAGGGGTACTTAATTCGCCTAAAAAGAACATAGCGGACCCAGAGGAGTTTTTGAAAACGTCGCTGAAAGATGGGGTCGTCTTGTGCAAGCTCATGGAGAGACTTGTTCATGGATTTACACCAAAGGTAAAGTTCGCGTTTAGAGAATGTGTTTTTAAATAAACTAAACTTTAGTTTCAACATTGACAATCGACGCCTTGTGGAAGGGAGGTGTACACTTTTATTAGGTTACAGCTCAACGTAAATAAAGTATTAATTGAACGTCATCATAACATGCATTTATCGGTTTAATCCATACATAACTATAACTCAAATATAGCATAAAGGGAACTTTGTTAAACGTTCGAGTTAATTATTTCGAGCTTTAATGTAGCTTCCTGTTGAAGTGTCCAAAGATTGTTCCGCATTCTTAACATGACAAAATGTGAGCTCCAACTGCCTGATGTACAGAAGTGTGTCCTAATGGTATTCATTTTGTGAGACACGGGACTGCATTTTTAAATAGGATTTTTTCACGAGCATGCACAGAAAAATGTTATGCTCGGACATTTTGTGAATTGTAAGCATTATAACTTGCTTATTACCATTAATTGCAGCTAAGATAATGGCAGTGAGCATGTACAGGCGTCACTTCCTTCCCATAAGCTTGCTTCCTGATGCGACCGCCCCCTGGTTTGGTTTGTGTTCATGAAGGAGAGAGCCTAAAGAAGAACTGTTACTTTGTAAACTGTAAGCTGCTGCAGCATTCGAGAGATACTACGGAGTGTTACTTGGTTTCTTATACCAAATCAATTGCCACTTAACGGACACTTTGTATGTGTGTTTGCAGCGGATAGCCTACCACCAGTAACCAGTACCAGGCATAGGTTGCTAAATCGAGGCATGTTCTCATATTTATTTTATGTCCCTGTAGTACTGCCAGGACCCGATATCCGAAGCAGACTGCCTTTCCAATATTCGAGAGTTTCTTAGAGGATGCACGTCCTTGAAAGTAGAGGTAAGTTATTCTACAATGGTTGTATTGTTTGCTGCTTGTGTTCAAAAGCTATCATACAGTATATCTTTGCATAATTGACTTGTTATATTTTTGGCCTATCCACTAAAGCCTGAATGGTGTTCTCTATTGCACCTGGCCTTTTCTGGTAACACTCCAATTATGGTATTTGGCTGTACTAACACATCCCAACTTTGCCCCATTCAGATCTTTTTACTTCACTTTTTTTTGTCAATCCTTATTACCATGTGGAGTAGGTAGGTATGCTGTCAGTCAGTGCTACTAGGAACAATGAAAACCCCTGTTTTAAAACTCGGGACATGTACATGCAAATAAGCAAAAATATGCAGGTATACTACTACTCTGTATTTTCTTTTTGACTATTATTTATTATACTACGCGTAGAATATTTGGTACTAACCACATATACATTAAACACATTATGTTTTAAACATACTGCTGAATTAATATGCAACACCAAATCTATACTGTTTTAAAGGTTCTACTCAAATCTAAAAGATAAAGGTATCATGTTAATTTGTACACATGATACACACACAGAGTTAAGATTTGGATGTGCATATGACAATATCGTTGAAAAATTAAAGGTATATGTTTTGAGAGGTTTGTAAATAAATGAAGCCTTAATTTGAGTAGGTTGTCTTGCAGTTAACCTAAATTAATAGTGGTTTCTCAGTGTAGCTGTTTTGTTAATCACACAAGATACTTTCATCAGAAAGGGCAATGAAATGTAGGTTCACTGCAAATAATGTTGTTCAATTGAAGCCCAAATTGTTTTATGTTAGAAGATGCTTATGTCTACATCCACCCAAACCCCTACTCCATAATTATACCGTGTGTGGTTGTGCAGTAGCTGACAGTTGGGAGGTTTTGGAGAGCAGCTGTCAAATCAAGTGTTCATCCAGAGGTTTTACTGTTCCACCGCTGCCCAACCCAATTTTTGGTCAGTGATGTGATCATGGTTGAAAAAAATACTCTTACTCATACTCCCTTTTTATCCAACGGCACAGCCAAATTGTCTACATGTTGGATGGTCATGTGACTAGACAAAGAGAGCACTCACAACTTTCACTTCTTCTTCTCTGGTATTCAAACCTGGGGAGGAAACTGCACAGGGCTTCCATTTGGTGATCGCAAGTCTTGTTTAATTTGAAAAGCAACAGTGAGGTGCTCTGTACAAGTTTAAAAGTGCCCAATCTTCCAAATACTGCATAGCTCTTAGCTTTTTTTAAGACTTGAGAAAAGGGCCATGTTTATTTTCATTCTTGCAGGTCTGAGTTTAGGTTTTGCTTCCTTATTTTTGCATTGACTACTCTCCGCTTAAATGGATGTGTTTGATTGTGCAAGAGGAATATGCAATTTTGATTCTACTTTATTGATTTAAGAAGGGCTCCTCAAGTACCCAATGTACACAAAGTAGCTAATGGTCACAGTTAACTGTCACACGTCTGAGGATCGTGCCTTGCTGTCCAAAATCCATGTTTAAGATGTATTTTTTGTGACATGGGACGGATTATCTGAAGTGGGAAAGTGGAGAGCTGTTAGAGGCAGTGAGTGATAGGTGTGTCCATCAAATCACAAACAAGGATGGAACTGTCTGTTTCATACCACTTGGTACAAAGATATGGGTCAGATTCAACGTGTGTGCTTTTGTTTTTGTCTTTTTTTAGTATAGTTCCCTCCTAGTGTGTGTTGTCCCAGCTCTAATAGGGATTCAGTCCTTCAGTTCCTTTTCTCGTCCCTTTTCTCCACACGCTCTGTTCAGCTGCCTCTAGCTGTGTTATCAGTGGAAATCATTAAGTGAATCTCGACCTACTTCTCTTCCTATTCCACTGTTTTCCAGGTCATCTGAGATGACATTTTGTATTTTTTGTTTAAAAGGTGCCTCTGTCTTGTGTTGCCTTTCAGGGCTTTGAACCAGAGTGCTTGTACACCGGGGAGGGCTTTGGAAAGGTCCTGACCACTCTACTGGCAGTCAACTTTGCCACCCAGGGTAAGAACACCATGGTCCTTGCCTGACTCACTGGGTAAAACATAGGCGTACCTCTTTCATCAATTGATTTTTTATGTGAATAGGAAAACCAAGATAATAGCAATTTTTCTTTTTCTTTATAGTACCTTGAAGTTGGGATATAATCAATAATATCGCTCTTAGTTTTTCTTATATATATATGACGATATACTGTATTTGTTTGCTATGTTTTGTGTTAATGACCTACCCATTCATGTGCGTATTAAACAGCTCTGCTGTGTAAACAAGTGTTTTTCCTTGGCAACACAAAGAAGAATTAAAGTTCATGAAATAGGTTTCTCCTCTCTTCTCAAAATGTAAGGTTTTCAAATGATGGAGTGCGGAGCAAGGAATGATTAATAGTGATTAAGCGCTAATTCATAGTTTTAGCGTCGTAGTTTAAAATACCCACTGTCATGAGTATGTCATTTTTAGCCAATGGGGCTTTGGAGCCCCTCTAAATTACAATGTAGTACCCTTCTGTTGAGAAACAGCTGGCATGGCTGTGTGTGGTGTGTGTGTCCTGCTGTCTGCCATATTTAGTGGTCTATAGTGGTCAGCCGTCACTGTGTTTTTCATATCTAGCATACAATTGCTCACCAGTTTATAGCTAGTCTAGATTGCTGAAAGACATACAAGTGAATTTGGTGCTGCTTACAAAGACTCATCTGTTGTCAGCCAATGTATTCAAGTCAAGTGTAACTTTAAAGACGACAGTAAAACAAGTGTATTGCCTTTTCATATGCAAGAGCTTCAGCTAGATTCCCTAAGAGCCTCTTTAATGATGGGCTCTACTGGACATGCTACTGTTAATGTGAAGAGAGCTACAGCTAGTCACACGCTCTCTAATTTGTTCTCACATAAGAATGCCTTTTTGTGTGTTTTTGTGGTCTCAATCCTATGACAAGCTTTACGTCTGTGCGTGAGTGTGCGCGGCTGTGGCGTTTTTTGTTTGAATACTTGCTTATATTGTCCTGGTGTGTTTATGTGTATTTACAGTTAGTGTTCTAAGGCCGCAGCTGCCTATACCAGTAGTGGCCTTGGATCCCACCTGACTGGAGAACTTGTCTGGGCATCTCTCCCTATGTGGACCCAGGCCTATGGAATCAAAGGCCGGGTCCGCCTGTAGGCTCTACCCCTGTGCTGCCTCATTCCTCTAGCTGACTAACAGCTCCCCTAATAGGATGTGTCTTTAATCCTGCCCTCGGATTGTCTGCCACCTATTTCTGCAGGTTAATTAAGACTATCTGTTACAATTAAATTAGATAGCTTAAGCATGCTCATTTTGCAGGCTCACACATTGTACTGGTCTGGCCTACTCCAATCACAAATTTAGCACCGTACTGGATTATGTGCCTTTTCTATCAGATTATTAGATTTAGATAGAGCCACAGATCCGAGCAGCATTTGTTTTCAGTAGGTTAGTTAGCATTGGAGAGGCCACAGATGCGAGCCGATGTTCTGTTTCATCGGAGGCGAGGGTTAAACGGAGCTCTGCTTTTGTAAGGGAGGCGCGTGTGAGCGCTGCGTGATGTGTCCCAGCTTCGACAGGTGGTGGGCTGCCAGCCTCTGGGTCCACAGGATGAGGAGTCTAAAAGTGCTGCAGTGGTTGTCTTGTTGACGAGCTGTACTACCATGCACGTTTTGATCTAGGAAGCTGATTACCAGCCGTGCCCTTTTGTAGACCGTCGTTAGTGTCCGACCTACTGTCCTTCCATGACCCCATCCAAGCCTCTCTCTGCTCTCCTGGGCCCAGGCTTATGGTTGGGTTAGCGTAGCGGAGAGAACAAGACTGCGATATTGGAGGTGAAATAAGGTTGAACCAGTCCGGCACTGCAGCTCTGAATTTCCCTCTATGCCTGCAAATCTATGGAAGTGTGTGCGCTGTCCCTGGGGCTCTGCAGTGCAGTGGACCTTACATCGATGACCCATCCTCAACATGCTGCCAGGACAAGCTGTTAAGAGCCGAGCACGCTCTCCGTCTGCTCCTCCGCTGTCATCTCGTAGGCCCTACCACGCGTGACAGTGACGTGTTCACACTAGATCACGGTGTGCGTGAGAAGAGGGGTTATGAGGAGACGGGCTCTGAGATGAGTGCAAGTCAATGTTGGAGACACTAAATCGTGAGCTGGTTTACTACCAAGTGTGCTTGGTTCTCTGTACCCTCGGCGCTTCCAAACCCCCCCTCTGTGTTTTTGTGTCTCCACAGACTGCAGTGCAGAGAGGCCATGTCCGCAGCCTTGCCCCGCCTCTCCTAGTCAGTCCACCTCTTCACGTACACTCTCCTTCAAGTCCAAAAGCTCTCTGCGCCGGCAGTCCAAACCATCGGTAAGCCGTGCCGCCCAACAAATCCCTATTCCCGTCTCCATCTAGGCCCCAACGGGTTATTACTGGTCCCTATCCGCTTCACTCAGTGAAAGCGTCCGTTCTCTTCCAATCAGGACATGTCTGAGAACGGCGGAGGCGGGCAGCTGATGGTGAAGGCGCGTTTCACCTTCAAGCAGAACAACGAGGACGAGCTGTCGTTCACCAAGGGCGACCTGATCAGTGTTAGCCGCCAGGAGGACGGCGGCTGGTGGGAGGGGACCCTCAACGGCAAGACCGGCTGGTTTCCTAGCAACTACGTCCGCGAAGTCAAGCCATGCGGTGAGTGGGATTCCGTGGCCTCGTCCCAAACTCGCCTCCAAGCCACTATGGTTAACTTTACCCTCGAATACGAAGCACTAGCAGATGTCAATATTTGTATTAAAGGACTCCACTTCCCAGATGGGAGCTTCCAGCCTCTGTGTTTTTCAGCACTCGGTTAGGTGTTTTATATGAGATTATACTGACATCGTTGTGTTTCTCCCGTTGCTGACTTTCTCTGACTCGGTTTCCTCATCCACCTGACAGACAAGCCAGTGTCTCCTAAGGGAACTCAACTGACCAAGAATTATTACAGTGTGGTAAGTGACCACGTCTCCTGTTGGAAGTTGGATCTGTAGTGTGTTACTGGAACATGAACTGTGTGTGCCAATGGTCGGTCTCTGATGGTGTCTGTGTCTGTACTCCAGGTGGTCCAGGACATCCTAGAACACGAGCGAGAGTTTGTGAAGGAGCTGCAGGCGGTGCTGAGCAGCTACCTGAGACCCCTGCAAGCTAGCGACAGGTCAGCCCACGACCGCAGAGTGGATGAATAATCACTGGCCAATAACACTCCTGAATCTGCCTTCACCCAAGATTTTTTCCAAGTTTTCACTGTGAATCGGTGCAAATATTGTGGCACCGTTGCCTGTGTGTTTATGAAATATGCAGTTCCCTAGGAGACGACAGTAACATATTGTCAGGGACGATGTTCGGTGATGGGGGTCACAGTGTCTGAGTCCTTACTTGTTGTGTTTCTGTCTGTGTGTGTGTGTGTTTGTGTGTGTGTGTGTGTGTGTGCGTGTGCGTGCGTGCGTGCGTGCGTGCGTGCGTGCGTGCGTCGTCCAGGCTGACCAGTGCTGACAGCAGCTGTCTCTGTGGGAACCTGGAGGACATCCTCACCTTCCAGCAGGGCCTCTGTTTGGCCCTGGAGGAGTGCACCAAGTAAGTGGGCCTGCAAAGGCTCTCCTCTTTCAGGGTCGCCATCCACATGCACTCATTCTCTGTCCTTGTGCTGCACGTGGCCCCCTGGTGGGCAACACGAGAAGCCAAGTTCTAAACTGGCAAAGCAAATGCCCAGTTCGAATTGTCGCAATCGTAGACCTCTGTTCTACTGTTTCAGTTATAACGCCTGTCCTTCGGCGTGTCTCTCTTGTGCTGCAGGGTTTCCGAGGGCCAGCAGCGGGTGGCCGGCTGCTACCTGAATTTGATGTGTCAGATCAGGACCCTGTACCTGTCCTATTGCTCCAGCCACCCCTCAGCTGTCTGCATTCTCACCGACCACAGGTCCCGCCCCGCACCCCACACACCGCCACACAAAGGGCGGAGCTGTCACTCACTAGCCACTGTGTTCACCTAGACAGGTTACATGTATCAACATGTAGGAACTGGATTTAGTGTTTTTTCTTGTGCAAGCTTTTGAACATTCCATTTGAATGAGAAAATTTCCTTAAGGCAGTTGGACAAGATTAACTATATATTACAAACTGGGCCGCTGTAAAATGCCAAGATTTAATTTTAGTGCAGTTTGTTCTTTAATTCAATTGCAAGAAGTCTCAGTGCCACAAGGTGTCAGGCTTCCTCTTTGTAAGGAAACAAGTTAAACTGGATCTTACCTGAAGCTGCCGCTCAAACACATTTTTTACCCTCATTAGTGCCTCGGCTTTCTCTACTGTTATTGAAGTGACACTACTTATTATATATATTGTAAGAATGTTGAGTAAAACAACATTTGATAATACCAATATTCTGGAACTATACACAGGATAGCAAACTTGTAGCCATTGGTAGAATTTGTGACAATGGTAAATTGCATGTAGAGAATTAGATGCAGTGCCGATCTAGTCCACAATCAAAATGACAGTAACAGCCCAACTGTGCAGTCTTCTGTTTAGGCTAGTATATGCATTGCTTACAAACTTTGACAGTAGCTGGCAGAACTATTCTCAGACTCAGAGAAGCAGGCCGTGTGTCAGGAAATAACACTTGTATCAGTTAGTTGTTATTAATATTTGTGCTGCCACTCAGCAGCTGAAGAGAGGGCAAGGCATAATAGCAGTTAACATTAAGCCTAGTCTACCGGCTGCATTACAACTAAAGCAATAAAAGACGAGAGCTCGAATTGTAAATTGAATGTCCAAAAACAGACTTGCCTAATCATTTAATGTGTTTTCTATAAACCGAAGTTCATTTTTAAATGGCAATATCAATTATAGAAGCTACAGAATTACAGATTTTACCATTTAATGTAGAACCTTTTTCAAAATCCGTCTACAATTTTACAAGTACCTTGGCCAATGACAGATATTTGCCATTTCCTGTATTAAAAATATCTCCTCCTCTCTTCTTTTTGAATTGTGCTCTATACTTAGTATGTGACCAGCCTAACGGGGTTACCTCTGTTCTCTGCAAGTGGGATCACTTGTTTGTTCATGAACAGCGACTAGTGACTGCAGCCGGATTTGAGACCAAAATATAATCAATCAAATAAATGTATTTCGCCGTTTGTCAAATTAATCCTGCATGCCTTCGTAGCTTCAGTTTTAAATTACTATTGGGGTATTAGTTTCAAATGTATTCTTTTTTTTAGATGTTGCTTTAGACCACCCACTTAAGAAACCTCCCCCCACCCCACCCGCATCAACTGTCGCCTTGTTTGAGTTAGCATTCCAGTATAGTATGATACCGTAAGAGAAAGTTGTGCTGTCTGTCTCTCTCCCTGTCTGTATTGTGTATTGAGAAATCGTGAAGAGGAAATGTGCTGCATATACAAGTTAGCAAGTGTACACACAGACGTGAAGTTAACTGAAAAGCTGACAGGATATGTATAGTTGTGGTTTAGTTGACACAGTGAGATAGGGAGATAAGGCTTTTCTCATTTCACAGTAAACCCATTTGCATGGTTAACAAACTTTTTTCCTTGCCATTTGCAGTATTGCAGACATTAGCTATGACTCATGTCTAGCTCAATTACAATGTAATTGAGTGTCAATTGAACCCTGTATAACACATTTGACCTTTAACTGATCTGTGATCTGTGATCTCTGCCGTTACTTGTGTTTATTTATTTTTGTTCTGTTTAGTGAGGAGCTGGATAAGTTCATGGAGAGCCAGGGGGCCAGCGCTCCAGGCATCCTGACTCTGACCACCAGCCTCAGTAAGCCTTTCATGAGGCTGGACAAGTACCCCACCCTGCTTCAAGAGCTGGAGAGACATGTGGAGGTAACAAACCTCCCACCGCAGCCCCCTAACCTCAAACAAGAGCGCTGTAAACCTCACAGTGCAATTACAGTGCATTCGGAAAGTATTCATACCCCTTCACTTTTCCACATTTTATTATGTTACAGCCTAATTCCAAAATGGATTAAATAAAAAAAAATCTCAACATTCTACACACAATACCGCATAATGACAAAGTGAAAAATGTTTTTTAGAACTTTTTGCAAATGTATTAAAAATAAAAAAATTTAATATCACATGTACATAAGTATTCACAACCTTTACTCAATACTTTGTTGAAGCACCTTTGGCAGCAATTACAGCCTCAAGTCTTCTTGAGTATGATGCTACAAGCTTGGCACACCCATTTTTTGGGCAGTTTCTCCCATTCTTCTTTGCAGATCGTCTCAAGCTCCATCAGGTTGGATGGGGAGCGTCGGTGCACAGCCATTTTCAGATCTCTCCAAAGATGTTCAATTGGGTTCAAGTCTGGGCTCTGGCTGGGCCACTCAAGGACATTCACAGACTTGTCCCGAAGCCACTCCTTTGTTATCTTGGCTGTGTGCTTAGGGTCGTTGTCCTGTTGGAAGGTGAACCTTCGCCCCAGTCCGAGGTCCAGAGCGCTCTGGAGCAGGTTTTCATCAAGGATCTCTCTGTACATTGCTGCATTCATCTTTCCCTTGATCCTGACTAGTCTCCCAGTTCCTGCCGCTGAAATACACCCCCACAGCATGATGCTGCCACCACCATGCTTCACTGTAGGGATGGTATTGGCCATGTGATGAGCAGTGCCTGGTTTCCTCCAGACATGACGCTTGGCATTCAGGCCAAAGAGTTCAATCTTGGTTTCATCAGACCAGAGAATTTTGTTTCTCATGGTCTGAGAGTCCTTTAGGTGCCTTTTGGCAAACTCCATGCGGGCTGTCAAATGCCTTTTACTGAGGAGTGGCTTCCGTCTGGCCACTCTACCATAAAGGCCTGATTGGTGGAGTGCTGCAGAGATGGTTGTCCTTCTGGAAGGTTCTCCCATCTCCACAGAGGAACACTGGAGCTCTGTCAGAGTGACCATTGGGTTCTTGGTCACCTCCCTGACGAAGGCCCTTTTCCCACGATTGCTCAGTTTGGCTGGGTGGCCAGCTCTAGGAAGAGTCCTGGTGGTTCCAAACTTCTTCCATTTGCGAATGATGGAGACCACTGTGCTCGTTGTGACCTTCAATGCTGCATACATTTTTTTGTACCCTTCCCCAGATCTGTGCCTCGATACAATCCTGTCTCGGAAGTCTACAGACAATTCCTTGGACTTCATAACTTGGTTTGTGCTCTGACATGCACTGTCAACTGTGGGACCTTATATAAACAGGTGTGTGCCCTTCCAAATCATGTCCATTCAATTGAATTTACCACAGGTGGACTCCAATCAAGTTGTAGAAACATCTCAGGGATGATCAGTGGAAACGGGATGCATCTGAGCTGAATTTTGAGTGTCACAGCAAAGGGTGGGAACACTTATGTACATGTGATATTTTATTTTTTTATTTTTAATACGTTTGCAAAAAATACGAAAGAACTTATTTCACTTTGTCATTATGCGGTACTGTGTGTAGAATGTTGAGAACATTTTTAAATTTAATCCATTTTGGAATTAGGCTGTAACATAATAAAATGTGGAAAAAGTGAAGGGGTATGAATACTTTCCGGATGCACTGTATGTGTAACCTTTTCTAATGTATCTTGTGTGTTTTCATCGTGTCAAAGGTGCTCTTTTTATTAGTTTACCCTTCTGATGAGATGGTGTAAGGGGCTGGTTGGATGAAAGTGATGTGTCTTTGTGTCCCTTTCCCGCAGGAGGCCCATCCGGACTACAGTGACATCATCAAGGCGACTGCGGCGTTTAAGAGCCTTGTGGTAGGTTTTGGGCCCACTAGTGGTGCCATTGTGCTGAACAGAGATTAACACCCCAATCGAAGGGGGGATTGGAAACCAACACTTCAGCATACACATTAGGCTCTGTGACATTTTATGACTGTCACTGCTCAAATGTTATTTCTAATCAAGAGTTTGTTGTTTTTTGAAGCTTTCGAATGATTTCAGCAGATTGAGCAGTAGTGACAGTAGCCTCCTTGTTTGTTTGCCACTGAGTGAATTAAGACTGTTTCTGTAATGAACGTTAAGCTGCAGGAAATTCCTTAGTAATGTATCAGACTAAAGCTGCACTATAGAACGAAAGTGAAAACCGCTTTCACTACTGTTCCACATACTGCTTTGTAAATGACAAACAATATAGCAAGTTGGAAAGTTGTCCTTTTAAAGAGATTCTCATTAGCAGAGTTTCAAATTCAAGAGAAACCCATTTTTACACAATGACATAGCATTTCGTGTACCCTTTAGGTGTTAGAAGCGTTCCGTGTGTTATAACTATTACACTGGGGCCAGATTTCAAAAGCTTGTACTGAGGAAAATCTCAGTTTCACCAGCAGCATCCTTAATTATAAAAGAGTGCACCTAGGCGTTATGACACTTCACACCTCCACCCACAATCTATGGAAGGATGAGTAGGGCCAGGCAAAGAATGACACGACACACATTTTCCACTGCATGACAATATAGTTCAGTGGGAGGGGTGACTCAGATGTACCTCTGTGCACGGCGGTGCGTGAGATTGTGCATGTGTCTGCGTGTGCACTCCTTTAAGCGTCCATCCTAGCTTGGGAGACACTTTTGTTGGAATTTGCCTCTTGCTTCACTGTTATTTAATTGTGTGAGAATTAGGGGGAGCCCCTATCTGGTCCTTGTCATCAGTTTCTGTTAACTGTTGCACCCCCTCGAGAGTTTTTTCGGTTCACCACCTACGGTTGGTCTCACACACGTGAACCGCAAATTATTCGGTTCTGGACAGAAAACAAGTTAAAAATATGATATATGTATTTATCGTGTTTCTGTCTCAGGCACACTGTCAGGACCTGCGGAAGCGTAAAAACCTGGAGCTGCAGATCCTGTCAGAGCCAGTTAGAGGCTGGGAGGGAGACAGCATGAAGAGTCTGGGCACAGTAGCCTACATGTCCCAGGTCCAAATGCAGCACGGGGCCAACGAGGTGAGTGGCAGGACGGGGCAGGACCAGTCTGTGGCCTGGAAGAAGTCTAGCAGCAGGGCTGGAAGATGGCCAAAAAGGAGGGAGGGAACATTGAATGGATAGTGTTGGTTGGATGGTATGTGCCCATTCGAAAAAATTAAAGGGTGAGGGACCTGCTGTAAGGAAGCCAGTCATGTAGAAATGCAGGACCCTAGGCTCGCGGTACCTGTTCCCCACCCCCCCACCCCCCCCTGCCTCAGTGGTGGGTTGGCTGATTGGAATATGGGGGTTGACAAACAGAAACTCTAAGCCCATCTCCCCCTGGTAGTGTGGTTGCTGTGTAGAGGTAGACTTAGTGGTTGACAGGAAGTGCAACCAAAAAGAGATATGCAGTGAATATTTCACTCATACTAACCACACCTCCCATTCATTCACACGTTTCTTTCCTCCCGTCTTGATTACTGCAATTCCCTTCTCTTCTACATCAGCTCCACTTCACTCCAGGAACTCAAATTGGTTCAGAACTCTGCTTGTTAGCACATAATACCCTGTCCTCTTTGACCTTCACTGGCTCCCTGTCACTCAGCGCGTTAACTACAAAATCCTTCTGTTCACCTGTGAAGCTCTACATAACCTGGCCCCTCCCTACCTTTCTGACCTCCGACCCTATCATCCTTCCCAGTCACTCCGATCCTCTACAGCTGGTCAACAGGTCATCCCCAAATTCAAACGTCAGATCTTTTGTGATCAAACATTTTCTAGGGCAGCCTCCAGACTATGGAACTTTTTGCTGTTCACACGTGAAGTGTCATTGGGTTTTAGGAAAGTGCCATATAAATAGAATGTAATGTATTATTATTGTTCCATCTAATAATTAAGTTATAATTGTATCTTGTGTTTTTAATCAACCTTCCTATGGTGTGTGTGTGTGTGTGTGTTTGTGTTGGTGGGTGGGTGGATACGTACATGTGTGTGTTTGTGTGTGGGGGTGGATGTGTGTGTGTGTGTGTGTGTGTGTGTGTGCCCTGCAGGAGCGAGAGGAGCGCTACCTCATGTTGTTCCCCAACGTGCTGGTTATGTTGTCTGCTAGTCCCAGGATGAGTGGCTTCATCTACCAGGTGAGAAATGAACCTGAGCACAGTGGGATGTGGCTTTTCAGTTAAACCGCTCCCAGTAGGGCTGTCAGAGGGAATTTCTCTCTATACAAGTTAGAATAATAACACATTTAGCCAAGTTATACATTTTTTTAAAGCCCTTTCCAACGTTAGTAAAACTTAGATTTGGTCTCATAAGTGTTTCACCTACCAAGCCTATCATAGCGAGCACATAAGTCGTTTCTGTTTGCCCCGGCCATTGAGCCCCTCTTTATAAACTTCATCAATCTGCTGTCTGCGGGTACCTACATAACGGCGAAGGTGCCTTTTCTAATCAACCGAGCCAGTTCCCTTCTTTACTCCTTCTCCTGCGTTGTGTTTGCAGTCCCGACTGCCCCTGACGGGCACCACGGTCACCCCACAGCCAGAGGACCCCGACAACGGCTGCTATGCTTTTGACATCACAGGTGGGTCTCTGGGACTCGTTATAACCAAGTGAGATGTGCGCTGTGTCTGTTTGAAGAAATGTATAAAAGTAAATCATCTCGTTCAAAACCAAGCGGTTTTTAGCCATCGAATTTTTTACGTTTTTTTGACCAAATGACGTAAAATGTTAGTGGATTCTAAGATGCCCTTTATGGAGCTTTAATTTGATCATATGATGAGATTAACTTCCATGAGATTATCGTATTTCACCGTTTGTCTTATCCCCCCCCCCCCCCCCCCCCAAAAAAAATGTAACACACTTAACTGGATAAGTAACCACGGACTGTAATAAGTAATTCTCTGTTCACATGGTTTGGTGAAAGGGTTCTAAGACGTGGTCTTGCAAAAAACCTCATCCATCTTCTTTCGTGTGTGTGTGTGTGTGTGTGTGTGTGTGTGTGTGTGTGTGTGTGTGTGTGTGTGTGTGTGTGTGTTTCTGTGGGTTTCTGTGGGTTTGTCACAGGGAGCGGGACAGGTCGTGTCACAGTGTTCTGCAGCAGCCCCCAGGAGCTCCAGGAGTGGTTGGAGCAACTCCAGCCCTACACCAAAGGAGGAAGCCCCGCGGGCACCATACGAAAGGTTAGGACCCGGAGTCCATCACAAACTCTCCCTTTCTCTCTCTCCCAGACACACACACACACACACACACACGCACACACACACACACACACACACAATCACCTCACAATCATTTTATTACATTTTCAAGAAATAAAGAAGTGCTCCTTTGACACTTACCATACCCAGCAACTGTTGTGTACTTCAGTGTTTTGGGGGGTTTGTCAGAGGTGTGAAAAGGCTTTCGGCAAGTGAAAGGTGTTTTCGAGCGAGGGTGCTAAAACACATGTTTCACAACTTTGGCTCCCCCCGTGGTGTGCCGACCAGCCTGTAGAGGACAAGCCTCTGAGCATGGTGGGTGCCCCCTCCCACCTGTCCCACCTCGGCAGCTTCAGCGGCCCCTCCGCCGCCAGCCGGGGACCCCTGGAGCCCCCCAAGACCGCCAAGCCCTGGTCCCTGAGCTGCCTGCGCCCGGCGCCCCCGCTGAAACCCTCTGCCGCACTGGGATACAAGGAGGTAGGATGCCCAGGAACCGCAAAAAATGTCACCGTCTAGTTGCACGCATCAAAGACGTAAAGTCCCAAAGCATAATAGCAAAACCTTCACTGTGTTGACATACACACAAAACACAAACACACACACTTACTGTCAGCCACATGATGAGTCAAAATGTGACCCATAACAGTTGTCTCATTCTAAGAGCCCCCTTGGTGCCCATTTCCCATAGCCAACTCTGTGGTTGCTGCATAGAGGCTGATCAGACAGTCTCACACACACACACACTCTTTGTGTTCTGGCTTTTCTCTAGAACCGGTATGGACAAACACTCGGAGAATTAGCACTACAGAAAAAACGTCTGCCGTTTATTCAATCAGCCCAAAAAAAGTGTTTTTTAAAGCACCAGAGAGAATAAAGGATATGGTCTGCACTCACGAAATAGAGAGAGGGCTATGAGTGTGTCTACATGAACGTAAATATACATATTGGTTATTTTCCAGTGCATTCGAGGGTTGAACGTTAGCATTGATTTCACTGAAGTGTTTGTCGAAGGGAGTGTGGCTGGCGGCCTCTAAGGCAGACTTTACACGGGCCAGATACACAAGCTGCTTCAAATATGAGTCGTCTCAGGTTGGCATGGATCAGCGTTGGTTCTGCTTTAGGTAACGTGTTACAAGAGGCTGCGAGGCGAGGCTTCATTTAGCAGGCATATGGCCACCGCAAACCTGGAAGCGTTTTGTGTTTGGGACTGGATAAAGGAGACTGTTGAACTCTTTACTGTTCCAAAAGGTACCTTGCCTCGTCACACAGGCACACAGAGGCCCCGCGGTCTCCAGGAATGTGCATGGTGGTGTAGAGAAAGGTTTCCCTTCAATTTCTAGTATACATTTCTCCGTAATCAGTTTCATTGGAAAGACTGCATGCATCCTCTCTCTCTCTCTCTCTCTCTCTCTCTCTCTCTCTCTCTCTCTCTCTCTCTCTCTCTCTCTCTCTCTCTCTCTCTCTCTCTCTCTCTCTCTCTCTCTCTCTCTCTCTCTCTCTCTCTCTCTCTCTCTCTCTCTCTCTCTCTCTCTCCCCACCTATTAGGTTTTTCCTCTTTCCACTGTTCTCCGGTGATTTCGCTCTCACTGCCTGTACACATCATGGAGATAAGCCGGGGAGGGATGTGGGTTAGCGAGACGTTTACACCTTCTATCATCTTCACCCATCTTTATCGGTTTTTTCTCATACACATTTTCCCTTCCTCTCCCTCTTTCTCTCCTTCTGTCCATACTGGTTTCTGTAGAGGATGTCTTATATCTTAAAGGTAAGATTTGATCTTCCTCTTTTTGTGTGCTCTGTATGTGTCCCCATGATTTGTGTGTGTGTGTGTGTGTGTGTGTGTGTGTGTGTGTTTGCCCCTGTGCTGGTGTGGTATGTCGCTGCTGTGTGCGTGTGTGTGTATGTCTGTCCTCCACCTCCTCCTTTGCTGTCAACATTTGGTTTCCTGTGCTCACTGTGGTATTTTGTTCAACCTCCACCCATGTTTCAGGTCTCTCTCTCTCTCTCTCTCTCATTTCCATGTAGACATAGAGCTATGTGGAACTGAAAGCCCTGCCTGCACAAAGTAGACCAGATTTTCACTTCGTTATCTTTAAACAGAGAACTCCTATGTCACATTGCAAAAGGGCCTAAAAAAAAGTGTATGTTTTGTCCTGGAGTCTGTCTGTGTGTTTACATCTGGGCTGGTTTTCCCACTGGGTTTGCCTGTGTTTGCTATGCCATCCCTAGGCTCTATGAAGACCAAAGAGTGATGATGATAGTGGGCCTTAAGGGGTTCATATATTTACCAGTCCTATAGTGATTAAGTAGTCCTCATATTCAGGCACTCAAGCCAATCTTGGAACAGGTTCCCCTAGGCACTGGGCATAACCAAGCAACTTTCAACAGTTCCATTAGGTTAAGTGGCAGGGTTTGACCTGCCTCAAGTAAAATGCTCATCAAATGAGCAACGCCTGCTTAGTTGTTTGATCAGCATAGGGTCCCTCTAATTACAGAATAATAATAATAATACTGATTGGGATGAGTACTGCTGTCTTCTGCAACACTGTACGGTAATGAATGACATGCCCATAATTTACTGAGCACTTATTAGAAATTGATATTTTTGAATTGAACCATGCATGGTTTCTTTGGTCCCAGCCACACCGCAAAGCGCCTGCTGCCTTGTTTGCTTTTTTTTATAGCTGTGTGTCTTATGCGTCTGCCCCAGTTGTTTGTCGTTTGCCTAACATGTCATTTGAACTCCCCCAAAGCTGTGTGGGATTCTAAGCTGTACTGCGTGATGTAAGAATCCCTCCGTCACTCTCCCTCCAGGACTCCAGTAAGAGCCCCCGGCCCAAGAACAAGTTCCTCCCCAACAGGAGGAAACCCGAGAGGAAGCCCTCCGATGATGAGAACCTGCTCAGGAAAAGTAGGTTTGGTGTTGTGCTTTGAATTGTTCCATAACACCCCCCCACCCCCACCCCACCCCATGCCTATATTTCCATATAGGTTCCAACCATTGTGTTGTGATTGTCTTTGATTGACAGGTACAGCCGCCCTGGAGGAGGACGCGCAGATCCTGAAGGTGATCGAGGCCTACTGCACTGGGGCCAGTGTGCACCAGACCACATCAGGTAGAGGTGTGTGCGTGGGGGGGGGGGGGGTGTGCGTGCGTGCGTGCGTGCGTGTGTGTGTGTGTGAGGAGGGTTGTTAGGGGATGTATTGAGTGGTTCAACCCTACCACAGATGTGCACTCTCCTTCCTCTCCAATGGGTCGTCTCAACACTCCCCCTACCTTTCCAATGGGCCTTATAGAGCTATTGTGTGTTTCCTCAGCGATGCGGAAGGACTGTGTACCCCAGGTCCTGCTGCCGGAGGAGGAGAAGATCATCGTAGAGGAGATGAAGAGCAACGGACAGACCGTCATCGAGGAAAAGTATGTGTGCTGTCATTCTGGACACGGCGCTGATACTCCACCGGGGAAAAGCACAGGGGTGGCATCTTCGCTCTTTTTTTTTTTTATTAAACGTATCAGAGACATTGATTGAACATTGATTCAAATCATCATCTGTCTATGAGTGACTTTAAACTATGTGAATGTGTATTTAATGCAGGTACAGTACTAGTGCTCGTCTTTATTTTACCTGGAGAGCAACCCACTTTTATTGAGATGAACGCGATAACGTCAGAATGATCGTGTGTTTTCTTGTGTCTTCCAGGAGTCTGGTCGATGCTGTTTATGCTTTAAAGGATGAGGTTCACGAGTTGAAGAAGGTAACTGAATCAAAACAGTTGAAAACAATCCATACTCGGAAACGAAACAAAGAGAATAAAGATTACATTAAATGACCGTTGAATATTATAGTGAACTGTGTGCGTGTTTGTGTGTGTAGGAAAACAAGTGGATGAAGCAGTGTTTGGAGGAGGAGCAGAAGTCTCGGAAGGAGCTGGAGAAAGTGGTGAGGAAACTGGCCAAGCAGAAGAACGACTGTGCCTGGGAAGACGCCGGAGGCGGCCACTGAACACCCCCCCCCCCCCCCTCCTCCCCTTCTCTCTCCCCTCCTCACCATCCCTCCTCCGTCTTTCACGTGACCGACCCAACCAGTGTGCTAACGGATGCAATTTCAGCTCTTGCAAGAAGTGCATGTTTCAGTGTGTTCAATGTGCGTCACTGTTTCAGTCCTGTCCCATACCAGAGCCGGACCTTCTGTGTGGACCCTGTCCATCTGGCGCTGTTCACAGCTTGCTTGACTTTGCTTGCTGGACTTATGCCTTCCCAAACCCAAGAAGATATGATTAGTAAGGGCTCTCCCTCCCTAAACGATCTCGATTGAAAGAAGACCGATGGAAGGGCAGGCACCAAAGATTTAGTTGTTACTGGCACTGTGAATAGCTTCTGGCTGATGGTGCCATTTCGGAAACGAGCAGACCCACCACCAGTCTCGTCAGCAGCATAATGCTTCAGTAGGAGGGAGAAAGCTTTCTTGGGGTTTATATGAGGTTTGCTTGCATGCACTTTGTATACCAAGACCTTTTTTCAGCCATAATGATCTGGTTCCTCTCGTCGTAATTTGCCTGTTACAGATTCGGTTTGTCATTTAATATATTTGTTTTTGTATTTGTTCCGGAGAGCATCCTGAAACCCTGTCAAAACAGAGAGACTATGATTGAGCTTCAGTAAACATGTGATTGGCGTTCTTGTGATCGCACAGTCTGCATAGATGAGTAGAGGTCTTCAAGCTGTTTCATTGGCCTCAGTGCTTCTCCAAGAACTATCACATAGCTACGTTGTGTGTGTGTGTGTGTGTGTGTGTGTGTGTGTGTGTGTGTGTGTGTCGTACAATCTGCATGAATGTACAGTATTTTCTATTATATGCATTAGAAAGATGATAATCGAGATAGTCCTATATATTCCAAAACTATCAGGGATACAGACACACAACAAGGTAGATATTTATGTGTGTTATGTATTATATAGACATATAGCGACAACAATGTCAAATATACTTTCTTACTAAAATTATACTCAAATAACAGTTGAATAATTACTAAAAATGCATAGGAGCTGTGCTTAATTTGCTTTTATTTCGGGGTTTTACAATACTTATTTATTATTCATTGAAACATTTCATGATGCGTAAAGTGCATTGATGTCTATGGTACAGGGGAGGATCAGGAAGATGTAGGTTGCTGCCTAGAAACTGCAGGAATTCTACAGAAGGCACACTGTTTTTTTTACCGATTCTAATTAGTGTCTGGCAAATAACCTACTTGTGGTAAGCAAACGTTGCATGTCACAACTATTCTATAGTCATTGGAAAAGAGAAACGCAATGTATTTTGTACGCGCTATATTACCAATGTTATTTTCTTCCTGCGTGCGTTTACCAGTTTGACGTGAATCCCGATGATTTGTTTCAAACGTTCTCTGTCTGGTTTTATAAGAGTTTGGCCCATGCTTCTACCTAAATAGAGTTGAGGTTGGCCAACAGGGAGGTGGTTGTTGATTTGTTGAGTTGTTGTTTGATGTGAGTGAATTGTGTCCATAGTTGAGCAGAGAAACTGATTAAGTGCCTCCTTATTGAAAGGCTCAACTCATGAGGGACAGTGGACCAGGTCGAGAGTCGATGTGGATGTGGTGGGCATGGGCAGATACTGCAGTGTCCTATACAATAGGGACTGATATCTATTGGCCTTGTTAAAATGGACTTGGTTGGACATTGGTAGTATGAATGGCAGGGCATGTTCCGAGGACACCTAGCACTTCCTTATTTGGTACGTTTAACTGTTAAAACCCGATGTCTGTTTTGACAAGACTGCAGACCAGCTGTAGGACTTTAGAAATGCAATAACTGACTGATTAACGATTTGGCCGCTATGTAGGTCAAAGCAAAGCAAACCCATACTGTTAAGAAAAGGATGACTGAAAATTCTGCAATAATGGTTTAATAAACATTTCCCATGATATGAACTACGATAGGTTGTGTTTGGGACACTGTGTTCTTCATATTCCTGATGTGTTATTATTAAAAGTGTGGTGTTTGACGGTCTGATTGTCACTGTTGGATCAACTCTGCCTGTCGCCTGTACAGGCGTCAAATCAGTATGCTTGTGTGTCCATGTTCAATATTGCTGAGATTATTATGTTTCTGTTGATTGAAGTGTCTTATAGTTTTCAATGCCCAATAGCCTCAGTGAGCACTTAGTGGGGTGGTATAGAAACAGCCTCTTCATGTTCATCAGAACGTGCATCTTCAGACCTTGTTGTGTATCGTTTGAAATGTTGTTCTATGCAAATATCATTGTTACAAGTATTTTATTAATGCTTTTTTTTCTAGCGACTGCATACTTCTGTGTTATGTTTCAGTATGCTCATTCTTTTAATAAAATATTTAACTCAGTCCCTGTGTATTTATTGCTTGTACGAAGTTCCTTTGGTTGTTGATTACCGAATATGATTGATTTGCTTTGCCACAAAAGGCTAGTGTTTATTTGTCATCAGCCTTGTAATAAACAATCATACCAGATCCTTTTATTGTTAGTGATGTTATTCATAAAAATAATACATTTGATTTAAAAGTGCTTTTTTTTTAAATGCCAAAACTTTTCACTTTATATGGTAATAGATTAAACACGGAGCCAAATTAAGTAAAAACTAAGGAGGACTCTTTTGTACTGGAAAATGTATACATCTCTTAGTTGTTCCCCTCAACAAGAACATTTTGTCAGAGAAAGCAAATCAGCATGAGGTTTTGGAGGTTTTGGAGGCAGCAAGAAGCCCATGCTAGAGTGGAATAACTGACTAGAAAGACATCCTGTTAGAGTAGGTCTTTTCTGTTCAATCTTTCCATGCAAATTATAGTCTGCCAACAAAGACAGTTGATGCCTGCAAAATCTAGACATTCATACCTGGCAACCTTTGTGCCCCACTTTCCACTTACCACGCAGAACTTGAGAAGTTTTGTTTTTATTTTTCTGGTACAGGTTAAGTAATTTAGTATAATACACGGCATACTCAACTATAGAGCTCTCTGACTGGCATTCGAGAATGTTGGAATGACTTAATTGTTTAAAAATACTGCCATATGAATATGTATTAGACTTCCAGTGATTTGTCCCCATAAATCAATCAACATGGTTAACTTATGGCTCGTGATCTGATTTTGTCTCGAAGCCCATACATTCCAGGGACTTATCATCATTGAAATCTATATGGTAATCCTTTTGAGATACTGGGTGTGGATACGCGCTGGATCTTGGAACCATACTTGCTGGCCACGTGTCATGAGATGCGCCAGCAGCAAAGATTCTGCAATAACTTGCCACCTATCACGCTGGCTTCACGGTGGGAGCTCATGCGGCTGTGTAACAGTATGTGGAGGGGCTCACGGTAAACAGCAGAGCTGATGGAACACCTTTGTTGAAAGGACGAAAACAAACGACCGTGGGTGTGTATGAAAGAGAGAGAAATGGATGTTAATCAATAAAAGGTTACAGTACTTTGATTAAATATTCAAATTTAATGTGTGCAAAACATGAAGTAATAATAAATAAAGTCCTGTTATCATTTTCGTCCTCACTATAGAGGAAATATTCCATTTCACTTCTCCACACATTCTTAAGAGCAATAAATTAAAGTTCAATACATTTATAATCGTGTCATCCGGGGATAGTTCGGCCTCTAAGCCAGCAAGTCCAGGTCCATCCTCTCCATATGTCTCAAAGAGTCCTCCGTTTACAGTTTATACATTCCAAACGTGGTCGCCCCCTTATCATAGTCCACCAGGGAGAGGTCCTCCACCCAGATACTGAGCTGGTTCCCTGGCTTCAGCGTCAGCACTTCCATCTGGGAGGCTGTGCACACCGCACTGGAGTGGTTTGCTAGGGCGCAGTAGGCCTTCATGATGTTTTGCTCCTTGCCCGTCTCCGTCTCCCTCAGCTGGACTATGCTGATCAGCGATCGCTTGGGGTTCCACTTGGAGAAGGTGACCCGGGAGTAGACGTAGTAATCACCAGGAAGCTTCACCGTGAGCCACCTGGCCTTAGAGTAGTTGATGTTCCGATAGACTGAGTGGTCCATGTTCCATTGTAGGTGCCCAGCTGTCCCATGGAGGAAAATGTGTGACACATTAGATTGAGTGTTATACATTTTTAGAAAATGGTTTTGCAGCATGGGGTTTAATTTTTGTCTTTTTTTCTTTCTTACGTTGTTCTGACGGTGTGCTTGGTGGCTTAACTATCATATGTGCCATAGCTCTAGATGAAACATGTCCCTGAGTCTGTAACAACGCTGAAAGAAGAAGCACATGGCAGATCAGGCATAAACCATATAAAAACAGTGAAACATACTTTAACACGCACATTTTTAGGAGTTAGAACCCTCTTCTCTGTTTATCATTACTGTTCATGCTTAGGAAATGTTAAATGATGATGTTTCGATTACATGGATCTTCATCAGACAAACTACCCCACAAGAAATGACAACCAGAAATACAATAAATGTAGAAGTAGGCAGAGGGTAACACAGAGTATCATCAGAAAATACATTGAAAAAAAATGTGTCATAGAACTATAAACATACCTCTTTCTTCAGCTTGCGGTAATGTGTCCTTTAACAGACAAAAATAAAGAGCAGAATAACAGTAGAGCCAGAGTTATTGTTTGTCATAATTGAATTGAAATAGTTTCTTAGATGCGTTTCCTGTGTTCTGTGTAACGTCTTTTATGTTCGCTCTTCACTCAGGGAGGCCTTCATGGTAGCAGCTCAAGTTAAAAGATAAACGCGCACTGCTCTACTGTGAGATTAGTCCCAACAAAATAGTTGTCAGGATGTCTTTGAAATATAATACATAATACAAATAAAATACATAAATCCATACAAAAATTAAACAGAATTTGCAGGTGTGCTGTTCTACCATTACGTTGCTATCTATCCTAATATGACCCAAAAATCTCTTTAAGTCCTGAATGTCTGATGAAAAGAATAATTTGACATTACCTTTTTTTCTTTGCGGTAGAAATAGAAAAATCCGCCAATAGACAGCAGCAGATGGAGTAAAACTATGCCCACCAAGAATCTAGGGAGACGCTTGCCATGTCCCAGTGATGAAGCTGAAGCTGGGACCAGGACTGTCCCAGAAGACCGGCTCATTCTTGGAGGGATAGGTGGTGGTGGTGGTAACGGCAGGCTGGTCTGGTAGGTGTTGATCATGGTGGAGGAGAGATGGAGATACCCAGAGAGACCTGACAGCATTCACAGCCCATGCACATTTGAAATTCTACTTGCATCAGTAAGTGTGCTCCCCTCCTGCTACCTCCGTTAAACTTTTAACTTAGCATGTAAGAGGTGTGTCTGTGGGTGAGACGGCCATGCAGCATGTACTGTATTATAAGTGCAGCAGGCACCTATGTTTCTCCATTTCTAACAATTTCAACAAAAGCATACATTTGCAGTATGTAGTATGAAAACAGATGTAGTATGTTCCAACTTTTATCAATATTTTATATTTTTATCATGTTTTCTTAATTGTGAAGCGTACTACAATTTTGTTATTATTACATTTATTGTTATTATTATTATTGTTATTATTATTATCAATAAAGAAATAAATAAACAAACCAGCAGACACATTAGTAAATTGAAATATAAACAATTAAATCAATACAACTAGCAAAAATGGCAGGATCGGTTAATGAATATATTGAAGAAAAAAAAGCACTGTACATTTGATTTAAATCAGAGAGGAGACAGCAAAATATGAACATTTCAAACTTTAGGATGATATCTTAATAATTTCACATTGGGTTCTCAACCATTCTCCTGTTAACACCAGTCTTGGTGTTATGGTCAGCACCATTCTGTTGACCACAGTGTCTGCACTGACATAGGTCTGCAAAGTCACACAGGAAGGATAAGATATGGATGTTCTCATGCTCTATTTATACATATTTATATGTCCCAGCTATATATTACTCATATATATATATACAATTTTGAGAGCATGAGAGCAGGCGTAGCCTTCCTGTGTGTTTAAGAGAAATACAACCTGAAATAACTGAAAATACAATAAGTTCTTAAATGATTATTTCATGTATTGAAAGAAAAAAAGTAATTAAACTAAATTCAACTCATAAAAAACTAATTCAACTCAAAACACACTGTGAAAATGAATTACTCCTAAACTTAATAAGGAGTTGTGCCACCTTCAGCAGCAATAATTGAAGCCGAACAATTATGATAGCTTGTCCTTCATCTTTCGCTGTGGAGGAATTGTGGCCACCTCTTCTTTGCGGAATTGTCGCAATTGAGCTATACATTGAGTTTTTCACCTGACAACTCTCCCATGATTGCCATGTTTGCCCAATCAATAAGGGTGTGTGTAAGCTAATTAATAATAATTTCGGTTCATTGCTCCATTAGGTAACTAAGGGGACATTACTTTTTCGCTGGGTGTTCTGAGTGTTTGATAAAAAATTTCATTTAAGAAATGAAATAATCATTGAAAAAATAAATTTTCTTTCAATTCAGGTTATATTAATCGTAGGATATAGTTTGTTTGAAGATAACAAACACTGTAACACTGATGTGTGGCAAATATGGGAAAATAAAGCCAAACAGTGGGGGGAAGCTCTTATTTTCCTTAATAGATCCATGTTATTTGCTCAGTCTCTGTCATACTATGGGTAACACCAGTCAATAAGTAAACACCATGAACATACGTAGATGACACTGCCTGGAACCTGCACCATGGATCACTTGGGAGCTTTGCAGACCGAAATATTTACACTGGACACAGCCAAAGTAGCTTGTAATTATTTAATAGTACATCACATAGTACGATTAAAATATTTTGTTATGTATTTCTTAGTTATCTGATACAGCTTTCAAAGACTTAAATATGACTATATGCTATATAAATATAACAACTAGTGATATTTAACTTTCAATCAAGTTGAATAGTAGTTTCCCCAACTCTATTTAAACATGTACAAGACCCTCAGCTGAAACACACTGTGCGGTTAGAGGATTTGCAAACTGTTTATTTGACATACAGTACTGTGCAAACGTTTTAGGCAGGTGTGATGTCTTTAAAGTTATAAAAAAAAATTCGTAAAGGATAAATGTTAATTGTTTATTTTTTTATCAATTCATAAAATACAAAGTGAGGGAAAAGCAAATCTGTGTCAAATCAACATTTGGTGTGACCACCCTTCGCCTTCAAAACAGCATCCCCTGCCTAAAACTTATACACAGTACTGCATATCTACACAAACCACAAAGCAATCTTGCAATTCCATTTGCATTAGTCAACTCATTTATTCGACTGTGTCTTTCTGATGTGGCACCTCAGTTGGCTTGCAGAATGAGGCCATTTATTTGTGGTTAGGGGGTTCAGCTGTTGGGTAACACACTATGAGCTCAGAGAAATGTTTCATGAAAATAATCCAGCTCTCATTAGGACCACAAGCGCTTGCATGTTCACCCTGATTGGAAACTTTAAAAATGCTGAGTGTTTGTTTTGTTTGTTTGTTATGTTTTATTGCATGGAAATGGAATGGAAACTATGAACATACTGAAGTATTGTATGTAGGATGGCGATATTATTAGTCTGTGATCATACTTGCACTTGTACTGTTTTGTGGTTTGACATGAACTTTATTGCTCTAGTCACCAGCTCAGGGGCAAGCAAACTCACAAACACACACATCTGCATGCAAAGCACACTGCTGACACTTACTTCCACGGGGCACCGAAGTTAAAATTAGGATTGTTGTTTATTTTATTCTAAACAATTACAAATAAACAAAAAAACTAATATTTTAATGCCAGACTGGGCAAAGAAATTACAAGGTTGACTAACTTAAAGGAACTTATTAAATGCAACCTTGATATTATTCCAAAGCCGTTTAAAATACTTATTTACTTACCCTACTTAACTATACCTTAATTAGCACTTTCAGCAATACATAAACACATCCGACTGAACAGCTTTATAAAACAAAATTCTAGCATACCAAGGCAACAACTTCACACAATCAAATATTAACTTGTGGATATCCTGTTACATGGTTCAGAGCACCCCCTGATGGTTGAAAAAGGAACTCTCTGTATACTGTCAAAAACACAAGATCCAGTTGTTTCACTATTCAGTCACTAAATATACACAACATTCAGCAAACAGAGCATCATTATGGTTTGACAAAATGTAAACATTCTTTAAGTTACTTAGTCGACCCTGACAGAACATTCACCTGGGTAATGATGCCATTGCATCTACCTTTCAAAGGTTAATAGGCTACTAACAATCCAGAGTTCACAGTAAAGTCGAAGGCTAAAGCCGAGTTGGAAAAAAAGACAAAGTGTGCGGACAGCTAGTTTGACGTAGAACGCAGCTCTTTTGACAGGGCTGTCCTTTGAAGAGAAGGCAAACCAGAGAATTTGAATCCGACGCTTCCCGGATTGGGTCAGTAGAGGCCGGTAGAGGGAGCGTTTAGGGGGTGTAGTTAACCACCAGAGACGAGGTGTGCTGCTCCCTCCGTGGGACGCAGAGTGGGGTGCTCCCTGTAGACCTGTGGTAGTCGGGGTGCGGGGAGCAGGGGGAAGCCTGTTTCTGAGGTGCAGAAGGGCGAGTGGCATGCAGACCCGGTGGCGGAGGCTCCACGCTGCTACGTTGACGGGCGTTGAAGCAGTAGATGGACTGGGCCTCACCGCCACACTTCATAAAGGCCACAAAGCATCTGTAAAACTGACACGTGTCAATCAAGTGTGTTAATCCAAATGATGCAACACAAAAACAATTGAACAGTCTATTTGTATTTTTAATTTGCTTGTTTTTGTAAGTGAAGCTATTGGCTGGCAGGAAGGGCTAAGAGCGTATTTGAAATAACCTAAGATCTCGACCAACACTGCCCACCCATACGTTCCAGGTAGCATCTAGCTTGCGGGAGGAGCGAGGGCCTATGTCCATAACACATGCAATGGAAGCTTTCAGCTAAAGTGCAGGCAGATAACTTGAAGACTGTGCGCTGCTGACATAAGCCGTCATACAGCACGTTGCACATACACTAATCACTAACACACCTGTTCACAATCAAATATCAGCTCATGAGGGAGGGGTTTCTAGTTTCTGTGCTTGTTACATGAGGTGCTAGGAAATGCTCCCACCTCCACCCCAACTGCCACCTCGGGTCTGCCAAAATGTTCGGCTAATGTGTTCAAAAGGGGACCGTGCTCCCTGCCTCAGGACGCTGTCCCGGATATGTACAGCAAGGAGCTGCAATACGTTGCAGACCCAACCATGCCAAAGCCCATGTACCTTCGTGCTCAATAAAGGCTTGAAAATGGAGAGTGTGTCTGACCGAACTGTCACTGCGTCTCCCCTACCTGGTTGTTGAAGAGCACGTATATGACGGGGTTGAAGACGGTGCTGCTCTTGGCCAGGACGGACGGCACCACGCTGGCCACGGCGGTGACCAGGCCTGACCGGCCGAAGGTGGCCAGCAGGGCCACCACTCCGTAAGGCATCCAGCACAGCAGGTAGCAGGACACCATGGAGAGCACCATGAGCAGGATGTGCTGCTCCCGCCGTTGGGCCGATAAAAGGTTGATCTTAGCTACCTGGGTAGGGGAACAGGGGGACCCAGCCCGCAAAAGAAGGGAGGTTTTAAAAATGAAAAGGGATGATTTAAACAAAACATTTTGAATATTCATAATAATGAAGTGTGAATGGGTTCTGCTGTGTGTTGGTGTATGTAACACGTTATATCCGAAAAAGGCACTGAGACATTATTAAATCCACCCCATCCCTTCCTTTTCTTCAAATCAGGCGCTGTGTAATGTGCCTGACCTCACAAAAAAACACTTTCAGTTCCTTTACGTCTCCGCTGCCAATTTCCTTTGATGACCCGCTGAGCTGCACAAGCCTAGCCTAGCTGTGATTGCCACTCCCCCTTGGCTGATTTGATGCTCAGATGACTGAGGCCTTGTGTTAATCTCCATCTAGTTGTCCGTCACGACACCTGGGCCAGTAAGCATGTTGGACCAGCGTGAACAGCCAACGAGGAGTGATAAGATAATGAGACAGGCTTTGTCTCAACCCACGTCTTCACTCTGACGCACGAGGCGTGGTCTCTTCCTCTTTAAGGGACATGGAACCTGCAGGCTGTGTCATAGCCTTCGTCTTCACGAAGCATTTCTTTGCTGTTCCAGTCATCCTCACTGTTCGATAGGCTATAACTTTTTAGCTGTTTTGTTGTGCTGTTTATAGTGCGGAATTACAATAGAAGTGGTACTTTTCAGTCTCAACAAATCTTAAAAGCCTGAGATAGTTATATAATGAGATATTATGATTGAGATATTATGGCTCTTATTGGCTGTCTCTTGACACTCGAATATTGAATATTTGAATATTTTTCATGTTTTTTATGAAACAGCATTTCAGGATTTACAAAGTAATATGAGGAATGCTGATCCCTTAAGACTCTGTCATGGAGTGGTAAATCTCAGGTAGGTGGGAGACCTTGGGAAAGAAAGGCTTTTTGTGGGAGCCAGGACTAAACACAAAATGTGCTTTCAGGCAAAGAACTAAAAACAAGAACCAATCCCTAATCCAAACTCAATCTCCTTCAGATGATTGCCATTCTTCATTCTGTCGTGTGACAGTATTTTATCTTTTGGGCCGCCGTGGAAGAAACCAAAGGTTCCTTGGATAAACCTGAGGGGGCTCATAATTGGATGGCAACGGGGGGGAGAAATCGCAACCACATTAGTTGGAGTTCAGGTTCACAAAGTCGCTACCCTCACTCAGAGAAAAGAACAACTATCAACAATCACCATAACAGCTCGTCACCAGTAGTAACCAGCCGCTTCTGCCAAACTAAAAATACCTGTTAAAAAAAAAAGGTGATTCATTCATGGATTCCTGGCAGCTAGCCGTTTTAGTGTCCAAACCATGCAGTGGAAGTCAATTATTTCATATTTCCTTGTGACGGCGCCAGGTTTACGTAAGCTCCCTCGGAGGCATGTATGAGTCATAGCTGACCCCCTGAACGCTCGCTGGCTCCTGACTCCCCCAAAGACACTAGCGTTGTTACGTGGTGAAGACACCAATTGCTGCGGTGTAGGCTAAATATGGAGCGCCTGGGATTTACAGGCCAGATGCTCGTGGCATTGAAAACGCCGGACCGAACGATAACGAGGGCCTGACAGCTGCTTGCTGACTGATGCTGCTGGCTTCCTCGTTGGGTGGCCCCTTTCATCTCCACGGCCAGTGCCAAGCTCAGAACTGGCATTTAGTAAAAAGCTCTGCCTTGTCTGTAACAATTGCTCAAATCTATATTTATAGTATGCCGTTCCAATCCAATACATACATGTCTATCTTTACTGTGTGTTGTCTATATTTAGTGGCAGGGGCTTATCTATATTTGTGAATGAAAGGCTTTTTAAGATGAGCAGCTTGCTACTGTTTAATCATCCAAAAGTTCAGCTCTGGGAAAAATCAACAAGAAAGAATGTCCTGGAGCATGTCTCAGACTAATACTGGCTCATTCCAAAATAAGAGGGACACAAGAAGGACACAAGCCAATTGAAAGTTGGGCCTAGAAAATCTTACTTATCAAATCTTGGTGTGGGAGCAAAAGGGGGGGGGGGGGCAATCCAATTTCAGAGGGGGCCGTGGCGGAGGGGGCCCTTGGACGAGCCACTGGATCCTCGGTCACAGTGAGTTATCGCGCTTGTATTTGTGCAGAGGAGATGAAAAAGCATTTCATCAAGGTGCATTTCCTCCTGATAAATTACCTTCCAGCACTCCCCACTCAAGCAGGCTGCTCCTGTAAATAAAGTCTAAATCTGTCCATGTGCTCTTAGAAAAATGAAACCCAAGCCGAATCATGGGCGTATGGCCAAAGCATGTGTTACAGCACCGCCATCTCGGCTGGGGACGTTCAAGGGTCAAGAGTCTGGATGAAGTGAGGGAGAAACCTGTGGTGGGTTTCAGTGTTGCATAAACTAAGGCAACACAAAGTGCCTTCCCTGATTAATGGCGTGCTTCCTCCCCCCTTTATTGTGTTTCATGCATTTCCAATTTCTTGTCAGCTTCCCTGCATCATTGACATTTGTTTGCCCTGCCATCGCTTCCCTGACCCAGTGAACCAACTCACCCCCCTGATGGCCACCAGGATGCGTCCATAGCAGTAGACCATGAGCACAAGGGGCAGCAGGAGGCAGAAGACAAAGAGGCACACCACGTAGGACACGCTGGCGGCTGAGCGCTGGTGCCACTGGACCGAGCAGGACGTCCCGGCACCTTCGGGGCCATAGCTGCTCCAGCCCAGGAACGGGGGCAGGGTCCAGAGCAGGGAGTAAAGCCACGAGGCGCCCACACACAGCCAGGCCTTGCGGAAGTCCGTCACGTCCGGCTTGGAAGCGAGCAGCACCGCGCGGTAGCGCTCGTACGACAGGATGGACAGGGACACCAGCGACACGATACCTGAGGCGGGGAGGGAGAGTGGGTGAAGATGGGTTAGAGTGGGAGATAGATAAGAGGGGCTAAGCATGCATAGGCAGTTAGTCAAAACATCAGACTCCTATTAGTTGTTCGTTTGATGGAGGGACTTACAGCCACGGGCACAAAGATAGATCCACGCCAAATACGGATCTTAATCCACATCCTTATTGATCGATATTCCTCATCATTCAATTCCATCTCATGATTTAGCACATAGGAGATTTAAAAAATATATATTGCCAAAATTATCATAATTATTTCAAACCTTTCTTTGCTCAGACATGGCGTTGAGCCCTGGTAACATTGTAGTGGTGATAAAGTCATATTTTAGGTCCGTTAGAAGGGCACAGGTCTTGCATGGCTCAGAAGACATTATAATATTCTTGTGTGATTTTCCTATTGACATTTGATTCAAGAGCTTTCCACAAGGATGGTGTCACAAATAATCTATTTGACTTTGAGATGATTGGCAGGCCAGAGCAAAATGGGAACGCACAGTCCAAAAACTCTTAAATATGACTGACAAGAATCAAGTCTGACATGATTCTGTTGTTTGTGGCGTAGGGTATAAAAAGAGAAAAACCTGTTGGTTTGAGCATGTGCGTGTGTGTTCCGTGTCCTAAAAATACAAAAAACTCTTAAATATATTTATTTATATTTAAGAGTTTTTTTTTTTTTTTGTTTGTGAGTGAGTGCTGGTATAAGAGCGCTAGAAAGCTCCTACAAATGTTCTATGACGAGAGCCACAGATAAAAGACTGTGCACGCTCTAATGGAGTAATTACTGGGAACAGAAAGAGCACAACTTCAGAAACATGAAGCATCTCTGCCTGACTTTCACTAACCAGGTGTTTCCGCTCGCTCCCTCTCAGTTTGACATGATTAGCCGATAATATTTGTCATAGATCTGAGGATGTATGAGATTTTAGACCCCTTATTATAAGATTTTACATCCTGTTGTAGGTGTTCATATGTGTGAGTTTAATGCTCTAGATGCACAAAAGTGAATGTTGAGAAAGAGCGTGTCTGTATATTGTCCATTAGGAAGATGACATGACAACGTAAGCTTATCTGTTTTGTTTTTATTAACTTTATGTCTGTTTGTACCCAGTCTGCTGAAAAGGTTTGCCAAATGTTTTGCTTCGCTGTTTTCTCAATTATTTATCACTGATTGGAAAAAATAAATGCCATGGATTGCATAATGTTTTGTTTAATTTTCCTGTGTCCCTTGCTTAACCATCAAGCTCCTGCATGAGTGTTTAGGATCAATAAGGTAATGGACATGTGGTAATTATTGAGCTAATGAGCTAAAACCTTTCACACACAGGCATCTATAGCTCATGGATTAAGTTGCATCATTATGGCTATGCATTCCCCTCACTGCCAATAAACACATCTGAAAAAACTAGACTTCTAAAATAAACAGATATGTCTAGCCTTTATAGACCATACAAATGTATTGTATGGCACTGCAACTATTAGATTTAATTAAATGTTCCAACAAAATAATGCCGTCAACCTAATTCACATGACCCAAATTACATGCCATCTACTTACCAACTTAGTATAAAGCTAAAAGTTAGTAAATGCACCTATGCATTCATCAGGAACTTTTTATTTTTCACACAAAAAGCAAACCCCGAGTACTTCATAAATTATAGTGTAAAGATTTAGTACTTACCGAAAAGCGAATTGGCAAAACCATACCACTTGCAACCATACGATCCTATAAGCCATTTACCTTGTAGACTCGCTGCAAAACTGAAAGGTGTCCCAAAAATACAGACAAGTATGTCGCTCACGCTTATATTGAGCAGAACGAGGTTTATCGGTGTCCACAGCGACCTAAACTTTGCAAAAATGATCAGAACAAGGCAATTGTTTAGGGTTCCCAGGACCAAAATAAGCCCAAGGCATACAGCCACGACCGTGTGGCCAGTCCTACTTAGGCTGGAGGGGTCCTGGGGTACGTCAACACTGGCATTAGTGATCGAAAGGGAGCTTTCGGTGGTGCTGAAATTCCAACCTCGAACGTGGACAACCATCACCAAGCACATGCGAATGGGAATGGCTAGTCACCCAGGCGTCGTGTTCGCTCTCAACTCTCATAAGCGACGTTCACACGTTGCAGACTTCAACTACAACTGTCAAGTCCTAAAATAATGTGCCTGGAACTCCTATAGTGTACAGTACCTTATTTATACACAGCGATTATTTCACCATTGTGAGAATCCCATTCCAGCCGATTTGTAATCCGTTTTTTGACTGAGTGAGAAAGCCAAACAACTTTTAACAAGTTTTGTTTTGTAAATTCATTCCTTTGTTGATGAACCATGAAGCACTGATTTTGGTCGATTAAATAATCTTATATTTTTGTTCTTTGTGGAATTTTCTTTTGCACCAATAAAATACATATCGGACAGCAAAATCACTTTATTTCTACATTGTTTTTTTGAATCTCTGTTTTATACAAGACAAGAGTTCGTATAAAAAAAACGTAAATCTGGGCCACTATTGCCAGAATAACAGAAATAGGTCTTACTTCTATGGCAATCATTTCCCCCCCTTCAATTTACGATGGCTCAATTGACCTATCTTCCATTCAGTTCAAGCAGGTGCACCTCAAAGATATATTTAATCTGTTGTTATTTCTTGAGGCAAAAGGTTTTGCAAACAATTGCTCACACACATTCGGTATTTATTTTCTTCACGGCTGAACTCCATCCATCCCATAGGCTACCACACAACAACAAATCATCCTCAATGTAATCCTTTTGCTAAAGGCAATATTGTTCCATCCATATGTTGGTACTATTTAGCACTACTCACACTGTAAAACATGTTCTGCTGTTGTGCTAAAGTGAGCAAAAATATAAAAATGCATGACAATGGTGCGAGTGATATGTACACCTCACTTGAGATCCCCCCTCCATCTCCCCAGGGACTCTTAGATCACACTGGTTATGGCAGACACAAAGGCTACGTGGGCTTGGGGAATAAGGCCTCTGTGGATATGAACAGCATGTTCTGCTTTCTGTTGAAGGAAGAAGTCGTACAGTACATTAAGTGTTCATGTTCCATAAGCGGGTCATCAGGGACAAGTAAGATATGCATTGTGCTATTGAGAATGTATAGCACATTCGTGTTGAAGGCAGAATCCTCTCAGGTCCAACAAAGCTCTATCAAACCCATTCTCATATTCAAAAAGTACATGGCAACATCATCAACATGGTTGGTCAAACAACCGGAATGATCAATACAAAGACTTTGGTTGGTACTTGTGTAAAGTTTAAATAAAGACAAAGAACATTTCCCCAATTGATGAATGAATAATCACGCTACACAAACTGAGCATTGGCAGCAGTGAAGTCAAATTATGCTAAATTATGCTAAAAATGTAGGTCTATTAAATGTGGCCTTTAATTATAATTGGTTGTTTAATTGGTTAACATATTATTGTCAACAGTTTAATCTGTGGTGAAACTGAATTACAAAACATCTATGGAAATTAGAAAATGGATTTTTTTTTTACGAATCTCAGAACCATTCTTTTCAAATGTCCGCATCAAAGTAAGTATTGTTCTATTATGGCATCTGTGCATGTCTGTATTTGGAAAGATAAGATGGGTTGGGATACGATATATTTCAGCGGGGCTGCAGCAGTTACCTCCTGAGTGAGAGCTGAACTGTTAATGAGAGAATAGCGAAGCCCAACAACAAGGTGATTGGATTGAACGTGTATGACAAGAGCAGACATGACTGGGTGAATCTCCAGGCTTATGTGCGATAACAAGATATGACTACAATTTTTCTCATCTTATAATCAAAACCATTAAAAGTTATTGTGTGCAATTGTTGCCTGTATAAAGAGTGCATCTCTCTCTCTCTCTCTCTCTCTCTCTCTCTCTCTCTTTCTCTCTCTCTCTCTCTCTCTCTCTCTCTCTCTCGTTCTGTATCCCTGTGCCCACCCCCTCTCTTTCTTTCACTCGTGTTTTGGATGCCTTAGTGATTTGCATGTAAACATGGGTACACATTTAATGATGTGCACAAAGCGATGGACGTTGTTTCGTTTTGGTTCCTAGTTATTCTATAGGACCTCATGAGACAAAGTCAATCATCCGCAAACAGGAATGTGTAAATAGCTAGAAATCCATGTCCATGAATAGTCAGCATACTACAGTAAGAGGTGGACCTCAAGCTAGTTGTTAGGAAGAGCCGTGAGAGGGTTGACTCTATGCAGACCAAGCTTCTATCTGTTGTGACATCATATTTGATCAAATGTATTGTTGTTAATATTATTATTACAGTTAAATAAGTCTAAATCTGTCGAATAAAACTTCCAGTGCTGAGGAACTGCGTAAAGGTATCAGTAGATGAACAAAGATAGTGCCTCTACTGTAGGCTTTTCATAAAAATTACATTTATTGTACACATAGCAATTCCAGTAATGTAGCAATGTTTACCTGGTGTGTCCACATGCTGGCAGCACAGTTACAATACCACTGATTGGTTCTTCATCTCATATTATGATAAACATACTGGCATTTTTCACATTTACCACAGTTTTTAAGACTTCAATTGATCGGCTATCAAATGTTACTCAACAACATTTTTACCTCTACATTAGGTGTATATAGTGCTTTTAAGGTTCTGCAAGCTGAAATAACACTTTTCCATGCTGCATCACAAATTTAATTTGATAACCAATTGTTTTTGTGTACTTCTTGCTATTATCAAAACAACCAAGCCTACGATCAACCAATATTTTCATGCAATGTATTTTTTAGGACCCTACAGTCCTTCATTATTAGTTAACACTGGTCGAAGTGCCTATACCATCATCAGGAAAAAGAAATTGTATTTCCTAACTTCATCAGGCAGTCGGTGATTGTGCTCCAGGCAACATGCACAGCGATCCTGCTCACTTGGTTCTTGAGTGAGTTACCGTTAAAGCCCATTTAAGAACAGGTTTGTGTGAGAATGTTCTGTCTCTGAGCACCTGTTATGTAACTGAGGTTGATGAGGAGAAAGATAGATATAGGAAAAAAGTTCTGGTAACTTCCTCACTCTGAGGCAGTTGTGCAACCTGTTTGGCAGGATTTGCATAGACTGGAGTGAAGTTGGAAGATGACAACCACAGACGCTCCTGAGGTGTCTTTATTGCCCTCTCTGTTTTATGTAGGTCACTTGTTTCTTTCCTTTTAATACCAGTATAAGTCCTTCTTGTCCATAGCTTTTCCTAAATGAAAGAAAACGTTCGTTTAAGACTGTACATGTGCACTAATCTAATTTCTTGCATAACTAACCAGATACACCACTGTAGTCTATGGGTACATAAATTAAGGGGTGTCATTGTACATTACTGGATCATTTTACAGAATTCAAACTTTTTCCTTTGATCACCTCTCTGTCCACAATCTATCTCCATCTCTCTATAAGATTGCATTGCTGTGTTTATGTAGAGCTGAACATACCAGAGTCAAGGCCCACAGCAGGATCCATAGGGTCTCTGAAGCCTGGGGGACTCGTCCAACTGGGAAGGAAGTCAGGCTTGGACCCAGGGGCCATGCCTGGGCTCACTTCAGCCCTGTCACTGTGCAGCAGGTTAAGCAAGGACGAGGCATATTGCTGCCCAGTCATGCCTAACCCTTCGGGGGGAAGAGAAGGGGGATATGAGATGGGGAGCAAGCCCAGACCTCCACTTTGCCTGGGGTTGTAGGAGGACCAGGACATCGGGGCTGTTTCTGGGGAGCTGAGGGGCAGGGGGAGGTTGGGGTGGAGCTCTTTGGGGCTGCTTAGCTGGAGACGCCGAGAGACCGACTGGAGGTGGCCTTCAGACCAGGAGTCGGCAGGTGGACCACTCCACTGACAGGAGGTGGGCTCCTCTGAGGGAGACACAGAGAGAAGCGGACAAGAAGACGGAGCATAAACAAATTTGGCAGTTTTTGGCTTTCTTGTCAAATCCTTGTAAAAGCACCACTGCTGTTGTAGGTGCCATTACATTACCACGGTAAAGCAGACTCTTTTACTCAAAGCAACTTAAACGGTACTGAACAGCATAACTTAGCCTCACTCACCAGATTTGATGGATTTACGGTTCTTTTTACTTTTCTTCTTGTCTTTATTTAGGGCACGATTGAAGTGTTGGTCCACCATGCTGCCGATGTCTCCTTTGAAGTAGGTGAAGAGGACACCTTGAGACTGCTCCTCCATCCTCACAGCCGCAGGGCTTCCTGAGCGCCCCGCCATAGATCCCGACACTGACGAAGGACCCCTGAACGAGACAATGGTGAATAACTAACGTGGACATTTGTGGTGGTAATCTGTTAATCTTCTTAGATAAATAAACGTACAATGCTAAAACGACAGTGGTGTCTCTTTGTATGATCAATCAATTACTTCTATATAATTATTTCAAAAGCATTGTATCATTATAAACATAATACATACGCCATTGGTGTATCTTTGTATGATCCAACTAAAAAAGCATATGGTAGTCTTATCACTTCAATCAATTACTTATATATGGTGATTTCTAAATCATATAGATGATAGACTTTGACAAATTACTTTATTTTTAAATATATGTATATGGACATCCTAATTAATAAGGGCAATAATTAGAACCCTGATTACCATAAAATACTCAAACTTGAATTTGCATTTATTTTCTTACTGCATTTCTTTGTTAGTAACATGAAAGGATATAGTTAAAATAAACACATTCAGGGGCAACTGCTCATTACAATCACCCTCCTTCAAGAATGGATGCATAGGCTTACTATTGTGCTTTATTTTTAAAGTTACAGTATTTGAAAAGTTCAGGCATTTAGCTCACCTAGGCAGAAGACGTCTGGACAGGTTTTTATTTTAAAGTCGTCTTTCGAGTTGTTGGAAATGCTAGGTGTCCATGTAAAAAGATCCCAGAGTACTACAGAAATAACAAAAAATTTTGCTCGAACTCAAACATCACACACATCAAACTTGAAAAAAAAACAGGATAATTTGTGTTTAATTATTTCGCCTTTCTTGTCGGATAGGCCACTCAGTGCAGGTGGCCTACTGTTTTTGCTCTACGTGAGACTGGGAGGGTCTGTTGCGCCATAAACTCAGGTATGAACAGAATGTAATCCAGCAAGTCAGTCCACACAGGAACAGATACTCACGGAGCCACACTGTCAAGATCAGGTAGAATTTAAAAACAACTTTGAAAGTATATGTCAGGTTAGATTACACCCTGTCTTTAGACAGTCAAGAATTTACTTCATTACAAACTTTTAAAAATAACAGCAGATATTATAGACTTCATTCTGCTTTTAAATTATGGTTTTGGAATTGATCATTCTGGCAAAGCCGAAGTTTTCTAACAAAAATTAAGAACAAATTGCTCTGTCCGACATTTTTTTATTTTCTTTTGTAGAAGATTTAATGTTTAAAGAAATGTGCACCACCACAGAAACACCATCTTCAAAACTATCATCTATATTGGATTGATTTGTAGAATACATTTAAAATATCTAAGGTTTTCACAGTGTAATCCCAAATAGACTGACCAAACGTTTAACACAGTTTTTCTCTTGACCTTTAATCATTTTGCAGGCAGTGTTGTTTTTAGGCTTCCTTTTATTCCCCTCTGTATGTTCCCATACAAATTAGATTGAATATGTGGCAGCATATATTATTTTCCATCTCTCATTTAACCAATCCTATCAGGGTAATGGGGGACTGGGGTTGTAGAAAAAGAATGTAGCCATGGTAAATCACTGTTAATCCCCCTAGTGGAGGATTGGCCCAGAGGAAGTGGAAGAGTCCGAGATCTTCCTGGAGCAGGTGTCTACCGATTGGACTGACGGAGAATAAACCAGCTTGTTCTGTTTGGATTTTCTCCCTGCTCCCAGTGTCACCGAGCGACTCCAATCTAAACATCAAGGTCAAAGTTCAATCAACCGTTTTTTTTAAGGGCGCAGACATTATAATATACAGATCTCTCTCTGTAATCTATAGTTCTCTTAAAAACTTAGAGCAGTATTTGTATGTACTGCACCTGAGTTGTCATTTAGTCTGAATTGGCCACAACACAGGTGGATTCTCCATTGCTTCCGCACATTCTCTTTCATCAAACAATGAAACACAAAAATAAAGAAGCCTGAAAAGAAAAGGGGAAAACTGGGTCAGACCTTTCAATCCTTCCTTCTCTTGAATTATTTCATAGTTTCCTTGTGTCTTTGTAAAATTGTAAGTTTGTGTGTCTGTATTTACGGTGTGTGTTTGTCTTCCGAGTCTAAAAGTATACAAGAAAAAAGAAAAACACTGCTGTACCCTGCAGGCTGTTAAGGACGGTGAAGACGTAAAGCAGGGGCACTCTCGCTGGCCCCCATGCGAAGAAGGCTATTGGCCAGGAGAGGCCCAATAGGAAGGTGAGGCTGGCCACAGCCCTGAGGTCGTGCAGTGAGCCGTGCTTGTTTCCCGCTGGCTTATTGGTTCTCATGTGACGGATCTGGACCAGGACCACTACAAACACGCTGATGTTGCAGAGCATGATCAGCAGAACATAGGCCCCAACCGTCACATAGAAGAACACATCCCTCTGCAGCCAGCAACTACAAGAGGAAGGTATTAATAGCTTTGAGCCTCATTCAACAATCGTTCTCGAGATTAATTGTCTTCTTTCTAAACCCACTTACGCAGCCGACACCAATGTTTTCTTATGACACCCCTTTTGGCACCCCTTGAGTTCTCTCACAACTTCTTTATCTTTTTTTCTTTCAATTTCTGTGTGTGCACAGTCTCTGCAGTCTCATGCCCTTCTATCGGGATTGGCGGGGCGTTTAACTGTACTAATTAGGGAGAGCTGGCACGCATTTACGAAAAGAGGTGCTATTTGCATATTTGGTACTGATATTGGTACCCTATTGGATTACAGATACTAACTTCCTACTTCACATCATTAGTCAGAGGCATTGGAGGAAGATGGCTATTAAGACCATGCGTTAAATACTTACAAAGGCTGGGATCCCTGTGACGCTACAATGGCTTTATTTGTCAGTGCATTACCATAGGCATCTTTGTCTATGGCCAGGACCAGGCCCACTATGACCAGAGGAATGCCTGCAGGAGGAAAGCATATTTAAATCGTTCATTGAGATTGTGTTCACAATAGGGTTTCCTAGCAGATTATTGCGGTCTCAAAATGGAACAGGAACCAGGGTTCGAGTTTTAATCTGAGCTTTGTGGGGGTCTCTGTGGGGGAGATAAATAAATAATAGCTTAACCGGTGCACTGTATTGGCGACCCCCACAGATGTATGACTTTACTGCTTTCATGGGAGCTGAGACCCCTCCTTATGGGAGCTCGGCTCCCACTGGCTCCCACATAACTCAAACCCTGACAGGAACCCTTTGATTTTGAGTATTGTACTGTGGAGCAAGAGCTATTTGGCCTTGGTTTAATGTCATTGAAACACCACGAGTAAGGAATCTAGCCAGACATACACATTGAAAACCAAGACAGGTTCTTGTGAATGACTTTTTTTGTACAGTCATGTGTTCCTATTATCACAGTGAAAGGAAATGGAATAGTTGAAGGACATGGAAGTGTTTGAAGTCAAGGTTTATACAGGCATTTCACTGTGGATCAAAAAAAAAACTCCGCCAGAGGCAGGTTTTTATTTTAAACGCACCCCAGCCGAGGGCGCAGAACTTCAGGATGTAGGACGGCACGTAGACGTTGAAGACCTTGACCAGAGCAAAGTACATGTTGACGGCCTCCAGGCCCATCCAGGTGAAGGAGGCCAGCAGGAAGTAGTGGAGGGTGGCAGCCGTGCTGATGCACAGGCCGTAGCTGCCAAAAGACGACAGCCAGGAGTCGAGCAGGAAGAGCAGGTTCAGGCCCAGCAGGGCCACCGTCAGGTTGATGAGGATCTTAGACGGGTAGTCCCGACGCAGCTTCCTGGGAAGGAGGAGAGGAGGAGGGGTTAGTGGAAAAAAAGAGATATGGAATAGTGACTGTGTTTTGTATGGAAAATGGGGCAAAGATAAGGGGTCCACGGAAAGGAGGTCTTTGATAAATAAAATGAGAGAATATTTTGTTGTATTTCTGGTTATTATTCTTTCACGTGTTTCTCTCTGAGGATGAGGACTTACTCAAAGGCTATGTATGTGAGCAAACTGATGCCCAGGAAGATGGATGATATCCCACACCCCAAGTAGGAGATGACTGTCAGGATCTCACTGTCTGCCTCACTGATGGGCGTCCTTGCCGTGTCCTGGGAACACGTGGCACGTGCACACACACACACGAACACACACACACACACACACGCACGCACGCACGCACACACACACACACACACACACACACACACACACACACACACACACACACACACACACACACACACAAATAAAAACACACACACCAACACAGATATATTGTGTTATGTACAGTAGTGTTGAGATTAATTTAATTTTCTTTCCGAAGATTTACTCAGATATTGCCTTTCCACCTCTTTCCACGTGCAGATTTGCCTTCTATTCTCTGCACGTTGGTAAATACACAAGTACGTATTTCCTGTTACTTATATTGACTGGTTAAAGTGATTTACCAGGAGCAGACCGAAGTGTGTGAGGTGATTACAGCGACATCTGGTCTGATAAGAAGAGATATGTTGTGTCTCACATCCACTGCTGTTCCAGCCACCCTGCCCATCTAATGCAAACACACATACACAAACACACACACAGTCAGACACACACACAACAACACAATCATTAAAATGGACATACACACTTGTAGGTTTTGAAAATGAATATATTGGTGCCTTATAGAAAATACTGTGGTTGTGATGTCCTAGAATGAGGAACGTACTATTCTTCTGGAAGTCCCAGAACACACACAGCAACCGGTCATTTTCCTGCTCAATAAACAGAAGCAGGTGCTGTAGTCAGTAGCTACTAGGTCACTAGCTACTATAACAGAGGGCCTAATCCTGGTAAGGGACCTGTTCTTTACCTGCGTTGGCTTGTCATGGCCTAGTGTTACCAACACACGCTGCTGGAGATTGTTGACATTGCTGTTGCTGATACTGGCAGAAACAACATAAGAATTCAGGGTCCATTTGCCTTCTGGATCAGGATCCTGTACATTTAGATAGAGATAAGCTTTACTATTGAGACTGCCATGTAACATTGGCCATGTTATGTGGATGTACCTGGTTAGAATATAATAGAATAGAATAGAATAGTTTATGACCCTTGAAGTGTCTGATGTCCGATTTTGTTGTGAGCAGGTACCTTGAACAGATTCTGTGTACCAAAGAAGTGGAACTGTATGCGAGGTCTGGTTTTGTTTCCACTGGGGAAGAAGTTCTCAAGCACAGATGGCAGGGAGATGGAGGCTACTGTACCAGGCAATGGCTGGGTCACAAAACTCTGGTTGACAAAAATCTGGAAAAACACAAGTCATGTAAAAAAAAGAATACAATATCTTGTTTTGAACTCTAGTTGAAGTCGTGAAAAATTAAAGGGATTGTTATATGCACTGTGCTTCTTCGTGGAAGGTGTACCCGGCCTGACAGTTGCGGGTCACAGTAACACTTCTATGTCGCAACACAAATGTGTGTGCTCAAATCAGACCTGTTTGCTTATGCCCTCTAGTCACTCATAGACAGGCCCTCTCCCTGAAGAGCACACTGTAGTTGTAACTGAAGTGTCATTTGTGACAAGATGCCCAACAACCGAGAACACTGTTTATTTGCCCCGTAAGTAAAGAGAACATCTCAGAACATTGATACAACATCAGCCAGAGCCTGGCTGGCTTGGCTTCGTGGTCTCTCACCTCTGGGGAAACGCCGGAAGAAAAGGACGACACCCCAAAGGTGAGGCCACGGAATGTGCCTCTGTTCACGTTGACCATAGACAGGGCTAATAAGGGCACCGTCACATTCAAGCTCTCTTCTTGGAAAGCCATTTTATCCCCAATGATGTCTGTTAGATTCAGGATGCTGTTGTCCGAAAAAAAAGGAGAAATTGGAGACAGACAATCACATGGCAAAGTAACCGTGCCAGTGCATAAATAGGGTGATTCATTATCATAGACCATGATCATGGATATGCATTTAACAGTGTTCCTACTGCGTCGACATTGACCGGTTGTCCTCTCCCGCCTCTCCACCCGTCACTTACTTGTTGGCCACGGTGGACAGGTTGCTGTTGGAGCCCAGGACGTTGCTGATGATGTTGACGATGTCTTCGCCTAGGCCAGGCGTGACAGTGCTGACGTCCACCACCTCACTCAGCTTGTCTATCACCTGCCCCAGCTGGCTGTCAGTCAGATGTCCCTCTCCGCCGCTCAGCTCTTCGTTTACGAGGTCCTTAATTATGTTCACAATTTCCCCCGAATTCCCTAGGGGGGCGGACGAGAACAGTTTGGATAAAGCGACGATGTGATGAACAGGGAACATTGTGATGACCAAAAGGTGTTCTGGGTTTGGTTTAATATTCTGTGATGGAGCATGGCATGCTCTGCGTTTACCAGCAGTGACGTTGATGTTGTCCAGGTCACCGATAGTGATGAAAGGTGTACAGGCCTTCATGTTGGGCTCAGCCCAGTTGGTCGTGTCGGTCTCACCATCTAACTGACTGAGCAGGACAACAGGATCAGAAATACAAGCGTGTCAGTTTAAGTTTGAATGTGTTATTATACTATTCTTTTGGGAGATCCGAGGAGTCCTAAAGACGTGTTTGGTCTTGCTTTTCAATAAGCAGATGACCGTGGTAAAGTGATAAATATACAGTAATTGGTGCTGTTCCTGAAATAAATCTCACGCAGCTAGGTCAAAGGGACATCTTCCATCATTAACCTCGTCTCCCATGTTCACATATTGCATTCCACTAACCAATCGCCATGGGAGTCTTAATAAATATCAGGATTTACTGCGTCGTCATAAAAAGTGATTGCGCATAAGCTTTTGTGCTGTTCATCATGTTCAGCAATAATATGAATACAAGGTTTATCAGTCAGAATGTTTGGCAAGATTAGAAGCCCCTAATTGGAGTAATAAAAATTCACCTGCATAAAAGTGATTCCTGGGTGCTATTTATTTCGGAGGGATTCGTGAGTTTATACCAATTTAATGAAGTTAATTGATTTATGTTTGTTGACACATGACTGAAAAAGAGAGAGTGCAGTGCCCTCAACACCCAAGTCATAGAAGTAAGCAGCTCACCAGAGCCTATGGGCTTTTTCATCAGTGTTTATCTGGCATTGGATGTTCTGTTCCACCTGAGGATTGGTGGCAGCCCATATGTACTCTCCAAAGACGACTGTTTTTGTTGTATCCTCGGGACAGTCCTCCGGAACTGGGAAAGAGGACATTTGTTAACACACTCTGGTCCACAGCATGTATCAAACTCCCAATGCCAGATTCAATTGTTACTGTAAGTCTCACCTATGTGCCTGATCACAGGTGGCAGAGCCTGGATGACAATGACACCATCTTCGTACCCTTTTGTCAGTTGGTTATGGATATATGATTTTACTTCTGTAATGTTACGTGAGCCAAATGCCTGAACATTTAAGGTGCATTCATATCTATGGATAAAGGTATAATCTTCTATAAAACAAGTAGCAACTCATAGGGATTGTATGTGTAAGTACATTTCTCAATGCAAAACAAATGAAGCATGTTTGTTTGTGTACAGTATGTTAGCCGTTACTTAATTCAAATTGACTTACATTTTTATTTCCCCAGCGTATGTCTAAATGGAAAGTGCACAAAGATGCAAAGCTGAACAGGCAACTAATTCATGGTTGCGAAGAACAGATTTGCGTACACCTGCTTAACATACTTTAGGAGCAAAGACTTGCACTTTTACAGATTACACTCATCCCTTTCACCCACATACAAAATACATTTCCTCTGAAATGTCTAGAGTTGAAACAATGCTCACCATCAGCGGGGAACTTTTGTCTTCCATCAGAATATTTCTACAATCAAGGCAAAGCATGCCGAATAGGTTGATAAAAATGTAACATTTTTCTTACAATAATGACAAGATGCAGTGTGATCATTTCTATGTTACTGTTAGTATTACTGTATAAATGCTGTAAGTGAAACTCACCGTCCAGGTTCATTCATTATCTTCAGGTTCAGTGTAATCATCTCTTTTGTATTCAGACTTACATTAAGCTGTTAATCAAAGAAAATATTTACTTCAACGTTGACAGACAGACAGACAGACAGACAGACAGACAGACAGACAGACAGACAGACAGACAGACAGATAGATGTGTCTTACCCATTTCTGGATTGAGTTTAGGGGATTTTCAGGATTCCCAGACATTTTCAATGTCACATTGACTCTGAAGAAAGTGTCCGCAGTGACTGTTGAATATATTGTATTGGTGAAAACATAATTAAATTCAATTCAAAACAAATGGGTGGATTTAAGCAAGAATCAAGAATCATTTGGGCTGATTTTAGTTTTTTTTATAAATGATGGATCTTTGCGGCTCATTTACTTTTCACTTCATTAGATATTTTTTTATTTCATTTGAGTGTCATCAAATTTCGAAATTTATATGGACGATAGTTAACATTTATCTGTGAAGTTTAGGTCTAGAGGTTTTCTAGTTGTCGAGTCACCAGTGCGTCCAAGAAGCAAGCCAGGAGATAGTGGAACTGTCCCTGTGAAAGTGGCATAGGTTGCCAAGACAATTTTGGATGACGGACTGTAACCCTAAATGTGTCTTTTGGAGGAAGTGTTGCTCAGTGTCTTCCTGAGATGGTAACATTTTCAGTTTTCTTTGTGCAATACTAACTTGTAGTTGCAGTTGTGAAAGTGGTGGTTGGTGAAGATGTCCCTTTTAGAACAGCCTCTGTCAATGAGATACAGGAAATTATTTGTCAAACCAGTATAGGGATGTTAAAACAAATGGTATAAATCTATCTGGAATTGTTATTATAATTATTATTATTATTATTATTATAAATGACTATAAGGCATATACAGTATATTGTAAAATATGTTGTAAATGGCTCTGTGTACATTTATTTGTGTTAGCGTGTGAGATAGACACAGAGAAAGAGAGAGCGAGAACGCACAGTATTTTTGATTGTGTGTGTGTGTGTGTGTGTGTGTGTGTATGTGTGTGTGTGTGTGTGTGTGTGTGTGTGTGTGTGTGTGTGTGTGTGTGTGTGTGTGTGTGTGTGTGTGTGTGTGTGTGTGTGTGTGTGTGTGTGTGTTTGTACCCACCCACAGGGTGTATGCTGAGGGTGTTGGGGTCTATGAAAAGGGTTAATGGGCCAGAAGTAAAGCCTGGGCTCAACAGCCAAGTGGCATTAGTCTGAAAAGCCTTGACATCCATCTCAGGACATATACTTATGTAGACCTCACAGCTGAAACTTCACAAAGTAGAGGCCATTTAGCTGTGATAGCAGAAGGTGTTATAAAGAGTTCTCATATGTTCACAGAATGTTAGCACCACATACAATCTTACCACTTATCAGTAGTGCTGTTCCATGATTGTATTGACACCTGTAACAATATTGTTTATTAAGAATAAGCAAGAAGAGTTTGGCTTTTTCATAAATGTTCATGTTTGCAAAAATTGTTGGGGATTTTACTATTACAGTACATTCCAATCAAAACAGTCCCTAAAAGGTGCGTCTATCAGCTCATTTGCCTTGGATGCAGCCGTCATGGAACATAGAACTCTATCTAGTTGGGTACCTGAGTTCCCTCCATGAGTGGAGCAGCAGAGCTGTTACCTATGTGACATGGCTGGCTATGTGGGAACAAAGATAACAGTTTAGAAACAGGAAAATGTGTTGTTATTGTGTGCACACTCATGATACCCAGTTTCGGGATATACATTGTCTAGACCAATCAAATGCTTTGACACTAAGGGAAGGCATGTGTACACACACACACACACACACACACACACACAGAGAGACACCAGACAAACAGGTAACACATAAAACACACATCTGAACCGTATATTGGCTAAATACATAAATGTATGCTTTGGGATATAACTTAATACTTTTAATTACCTGGGATATGAGAGATTGATATCATGCACAGAAATGTTCTGAAGGAAAATACTGTCCAGCTAATGAAAAAAGAATAACAAAGTCACATTTTACAAGTAAGTTGTATTAAAGTGCTGTACAGATGTGATTTTCTTTCTTACTATTAACTATATACACAGTGCATTACTATGATGAGAAATTAAAGTGAAGAATTGATCGTCTACGTTCCATACCCAGTGTTCTATGATTTTCTCCAGTGGATTTACAAACTTGGCAGTAGTAACCCTCCGTATGATGATAGTCTTCATCTGGATCTTGTACATTGACCATGCTTTTAAAAAATATTTGATCGTAGTATTCAATAATATAGAATGGGGATGATCATATTTAACATTTTCCATGAGCGAGAAATGATTATTAACTTTATTTTCAAATCAGTTTAAACAAAATTTAAACTCAAACTCACTGTTGACCATGTTGAATCTCAGTTTATTGGATTGGTGCTTTGTAACGTTTAACTAGGTTAATGTGCCCTAAAAAACTAATCTTTTCTACCCTCCGTGAAGTGAATTCCTTCCATAAATCGTGTACGCTCATAAACGCAGTATGTTTACAACTGTAACAAAAATATTAGACCTTATGTCAAAAATAAATGAATGACATAAAATAGTCCAAACTCAAGAGTATTGTAATAGCGTGGAATATAATGTTGAACACTCACGACACAGTAAACTGTTGTCAGCCTTGAGTTTGCAGGTGTGCTCCCACTGCCACTGCCGTCCATCCCAGCTGATCACATCCCCATCTTCACAGCTGCGTGTCCCCAGCTGCTCGGCTGTCTGTTCCCTGCCCCACATCCTGAAGAGACCGATGTCCCCCATCAGAGGGTCCCATCCTCTGGAACTGTGTGCCTCTTCTTATATAGTGGGAAATCCCCAGAGTGAGGTACCGTTTGGGGTCAGCACTCTGGGCAGGGTGCCGTTTTCCAGGACCTGTGTTCCGTTGATGTAGACGCGGTACTTTTGGGCATTCCCAGTGAGGCAGATATTATGCCACTGATTCACAGACAGCTCCCAGTGGCACGACACTCTCCTGTTCAAACATCCATGCCACCAACCCATTTGGATCGGCCAGCCACTCAAGCTCTATATTCCGCTTACCGGGAGCCTTGTAGACAAAGCCGGTCCAGTCAGTGTCGCGCGTTCGCCGTAGGAGAACACACACTGTCAGGTGTTTCAGCTCGGGCACTGTGTAATCTGGGTTTAGCCGCCACACACACTGCCATCCACTAAACTGAACTTTCTTTCCCCACAAGCTGGAAGTGGCAGAGACTGCCACTTCAGCTTGTGAAAAGTTCAGTTTAGTGGATGGCAGTGTGTGTGGCGGCAAACCCGCAGTGCCCGAAGCGAACGCCTGACATTATTGTGTTCTCCTACGGCGGGCGCACCGCAGACCGGCTGTCTACAAGGCCACCGCGGGTATAAACTAGATGAGGAAATGTAGGTTGTATGGATGTTTGGGCTGGAAAATCTGTACCACTAGGTAGCTGTCTGTGAATCAGTGGCATAATATCTGCCTCACTGGAAATGCCCAAAGTACGTCCTACATCAAGCGAGACACAATTACTAAACTGCACCTACTGCTGACTAGCGACCTCACTCTGGGGATTTCCCACTACTAAGAGGGCGCAACCTAGTGGGATAAGACCTCTGATAGAGACATCGGTAAATTAATAGATTTGGAACAGCGAGCTTGTAAGCAGTGCATCCAGCACTTCAACAGATAAGGAGATGTGTCAACTCAAGGATGGAGCTTGACATTGAGTGGGAGCCTGCAAACTCAAGGCTGACAACAACGACAATAAATGAGTGTTAACATTACTCTTGAATTTAGACTATTTTATGTCATTCATTTATTTTGACATAAGATCTAATATTTTATTTACAGTTAATAAACATACTGCGTTTATGAAAATTACTACATTTATGGAAAAATTCACTTTCAGAAGTAGAAAAATTGGATTTTTTTGAACGCATTAACCTAGTTAAAAGCGCAAAGCATATATCCAATAAACTGAATTCAACGTGAGTTTGAGTTTATTTTGTTTAAACTGATTTGAAAATAAAGTTAATAATCATTTCTGTCTTTCTGGAAAATGGTAAATATGATCATCCCATTTATATTATTGAATGCTACTATCAAATATTTTTTAACAGCATGGTCAATGTACAAGATTCCAGATGAGATTAATATCAGGAAAATTTCTAGCAAATCCACTGGAAAATCATAGAACACTTGGAAACATGGGGCATTAAGGCATTCAATTCTTCACTTAATTTCTCATGAAAGTAATGCACTGTGAAATATATATTAATAGTAAGAAAAGTACATCTGTACAGCTACCTACAACTTACTTGTAAAATGTGACTTTGTTATTCTTTTTTCCTTAGCTAGACATTGATTTTCCTTCCAGAACATTTCTGTGCATGATATCAATCTCAAGATATATCCCAAAGCTTGCTTCAATATACGGTTCAGATATTATTGTTTTTATGTGTTACCTATCTTATTAATATATATGTGTGTGTGTGTGTGTGTGTGTGTGTGTGTGTGTGTGTGTGTGTGTGTGTGTGTGTGTGTGTGTGTGTGTGTGTGTGTGTGTGCACGTGTCAAAGCATTTGATGTCTAGACAATAATCAGGCTGGGTATCATGAGTGTGCACACAGCTTCAACAACACATTTTTCTGTTTATTATCTTTGTTCACATAGCCAGCCATGTCACATAGGTAACAGCTCCACCTTCCACTTGGAGAACTCAGGTACTTAGCAAGATAAGTTCTATGTTCCATGGCAACTTTGCATCAAAATTAGACTTAGAAACATTTTGATTGGAATGTACTGTAATAGTAAAATCCCCAATAATTTTTGCAAGCATGGGCATTGAAAATATGACTCTTGCTTGCTTATTCTTAGTAAACAATATTGTTACAGGTGTCAATACCATGGAACAACATCTACTGATAAGTGGTAAGATGTGGTGCTAACATTCTGTA